>JAODXP020000004.1:10179301-10206801 GCA_027497455.2 Sardinella longiceps | reverse complement strand
CTCTCTCTCTCCTTCTATCTGTCCACTCAAAAATAGAAATTGAGGAGTCTGTCTTTCTGTGCTGTCTGAATCTGATAAGGAAGTTATTTCACTGGCAATGGTTCATTGTGCCTGGAATAAGGTGATGTCTGCCGAACAATACAAGCCATTTCTGACCATGCGCAGGCTTGTGATGACATAACTTGGCAATTTTGAAAGAGCATCTTTCATTTATCTTCCATTCTTTTCAGTATGGCGTGTTTTTCTCAGTTTATTAATACAAGAATGCCCAAATGAAAGTCTGGCAAAGCAGACAGCTAAGAAATACATTATAAAAGCACATGGTACATTTATGCAATTGAAATGCAATGTGATGAAATTTGCTTTCTTTGGTGAGGATCTGTTATTCCTGGTTTTATGTGATGTAGATTTCCTTCCTTTCTTATGGAATAATAAAGTATCTATCTATCTATCTATCTATCTATCTAGAGTATCTATCTATCTGAATTTGAATGAATGAATGTGAGGGAATGAGGAAGATTTTAGAGGCCTTTTCTAAGGACGGTTTGAGATAAAGTTGTAGCTGTGGGGATTTGCAGTGGTAATCAATAGGCCTTTTCAGAGACCTTATCTCCTCTTTACCTGAGCTCAATGTTTAGGCGAGATAGCAAAACCCAAAGCCTCTTTGTTGCCAATCTCTATCGACACCTCAATTCAGTGGCAAGACAATGTGTCATTTGAACAACAACAGTGACTTGAACATTCTCAAAAATATGATTTATTATTTATATTTATTTATTTTTCTGATGATGTGGATTTTAACCATCACAGACATTTATTTCCTTTCCTCTTAAAGCTATAGTGAGTGATTTTGAGCCAAATTGTTTTTGTTTGTGTTTATGTCAACAGAGGCTTTTTGTACTGTATATATTTTTGTCTTTTGTCTATGCTTCAGTATTTGATCAACATCATTATGCATCATTTATGTATTATGTATATACGTAATATTATTTATGTATGGGGGCAAGTATGTGATTGATAATGTATGTATAATGTAGAGTTGTGTTTATATCATGTGAATTCATTGCTACTGTTTTACTGATGATCTCTGAGTCGCTTACACTCTGCCTGGTATAACATGACGCAGAGCAGGAACGGGTTGACAAATGATTGTTCTCCCAAATGAAAAACAGGATCTGTATCTGTTGGATGATGCCTTTAATGAACCCGACTAATCTAATTTAAATAAAGTGTCTTCCAGCTATTTATTTGATTGGGCTCATATTTGCTGCTTACTGCATGCTGTGATTGTCTTAGATGTAATTAAATGGGAAGTGTGTGTGTGTGTGTGTGTGTGTGTGTGTGTGTGTGTGTGTGTGTGTGTGTGTGTGTGTGTGTGTGTGTGTGTGTGTGTGTGTGTGTGTGTGTTTGCAGATTACGGTGCCTGGTAAAACAGTTGGAGAGGGGAGAAGCATCTCTTGTTGACCTCAAGAAGAACCTTGAATATGCAGCATCTGTACTTGAGTCTGTGTACATTGAGGAGACCAGGTATGGCATATCCATTTACCACACACAAAATCTCAGTAGAGCATGACCAATATGTCACTGAAATAGCAAAGAATATAAAGTACTATGAAGTACAAGGACGTGTGCACTGTTGCCAGCGCATATCTACTTGCTTGTGTGTGTGTGTGTGTGTGTGTGTGTGTGTGTGTGTGTGTGTGTGTGTGTGTGTGTGTGTGTGTGTCTGTGTCTGTGTGTGTGTGGTGTGTGTGCGTGCGTGCGTGCGTGCGTGTGTGTGTTTGTGGAGGCATAGGTGAAGAGATGCAATAGAAAAGATGAATGACATCAGCTTTAATAGTTGGGTATGATTCAAGACGTGATTGGATAGCAGCTGGCCAGTGAGAGTGAGGTCACATTAACTGATGGCACTCATCACAAATCATTCAGTAAAACAATGAAACCCCCCCACCCCCCCAGCCGGGCAATGGAAGTGGGGGAAAGCCTCTCAGGCATGAGTAGAATGAGCACAAGGATGCGGAGGCCGTAAATTCTATGTTTCCTAGAGGCCCATTTGACTTACTGTAAGTTATATGGTAAATGGCTCCCCAGAAAAGCCCCATAAAAGCCACTTTGTCAATGTTATCCCACTTTAGTGGAGTGCCACTGCTACCATTAACATTACCTGATATGAGAGCCAATGATTTAAGAGCTTTTGTGCTATAGCTGTTGTGTCAAAAAATTATTTATTTTCCCCCTAAATGGCTTGTCTTTAAAGATGAATTATGTACGGTATGTTTTAGACATTATGGTTTGACGATTGACGTACAGTACTCTCAATCTGCAGTTATTTCTAAACAACTAAGCCTGCTGTGGAGCTCTGTATCTAGACTTTATGGAGAGAAGAAATTACCTTATGATGTGTAGACAGACATGTAATGGTTAAATCATATATATGTTTTAAAAGCTACAATTAAATGTCTATATATTGTAGGCTATTTATTGAATATGTAGTAACATGTGAGGTTTAGCTGCATTCAAGGTGAGCCCAGCAAGGTCTCATTTCACTTTAAACACTGTATACTGTATGAACCAGTAATCATAAAGCAATACAAATGCATTTCTAAAGGCTTATAATGCATCCTTAAATCCTAAACTAATGACACTAGAATTCAATTTTTTTAGGTATTGTTATGATCATACTCATAATCCATTATACTGTTATCATAAGCCTTTATAACTTAGCATTTCAAAGCATTGCAATTCGATACTAGCTTTTACTAAAGTTAACACTTTATTTTGTTATAATGGTGCTTTATTAATTTCCATGACTAATTGTGGTTTCATCTCACTTTACTTGAGATGCACTGAGTGCTTGTAACTCTTCATAATTTGGTATGTGCAAAAAAGACATATAGGCATTTAACAAATTGAAGCTTTGCAATATAATCAAGTTGTAAAAGCTTATAAGATAGTATTATAATGCTTTATGAGTACAGTCATTAGAATAAATAAACACTAATGACATTCGTTATAAGACTTTATGATTGCATTTTAACACTTTATGAATGGACACGTCTTGGACACTGGATGCATTATTGTATATCACAGGAAATAGTGAGGAATCTAATCAGAGTGCAATATTTGCTCTTGTTTGCCATGCCAATGACTTTTCCTTCTTAATTCATCAAATTAAATGAAAACGTAACATTTAGCCTGGCAAGTGGAAATGATGAAGTGGAAATTGCCACTCTTGGGGAGTATAGGTTTACAGTGTCCTTTGTTCTAAGCATAGAAGTCCATGTTATGAAGGATTTAGCAGCACTGTGAAGTTCCACAGAGTTATGTAACTGGCTGGTGGGATAAGGGCCACTAACATCCTGCTCAAATCAGTCTCCAGTGCTTATTCAGAGTCATGTCACACTACCTCACTTCCCACTTTCCTCACTTATCTTTTCTCTTGCCCTCTCTATTCTCTCTCCATCTGTTTGCTTTCCCCTGGGGGATTGGTTCTCACTCTCTCTCTCTCTCTCTCTCTCTCTCTCTCTCTCCTTTTCTCCTCCAGTTCTCCCTCTGATACTTTCTCACTCTGACCTCTGTCTGCATTTCTCTCTCTCTCTCAGTGTTCCTGTTCCTTAGTTTCTTTCCTACTTTCTCTTTTCTCTCTCCTTCCTCTCTGCATCCCTCTTTCTTTCCTCTTTCTTGAAGTCATCTATTATAAAATCCTATTTGATATGATTATAGAACGTCCTCTCTCTGACTGTATTTTACTTTACTGATTTAGCTCACTAGTGAGTTGTATTCTGTTCCATTTTGCACACTTGTATTGTTGTTTAAATCCTTATCTTTCATTACTGTGCAATATTGAGTTAAAGGTTAAAAGTTCAGCATGGTCATATATCTATTCTTTATTTATTTATTATTTTTTATTTATTTGTTTATTTTTCTTTCTCAGGCGGCTGGTGGACACTGAAGATGAGCTCAGTGACATCCAGTCTGACTCGGTGCCATCGGAGGTGCGTGATTGGCTGGCGTCCACCTTTACGCGTCAGATGGGCCTGATGCTGCGGCGCACGGAGGAGAAGCCACGCTTCAGGAGCATCGTGCACGCCGTGCAGGCCGGCATCTTCGTGGAGAGGTGAGAGGGATGGGATGGGATGGATTGGATCGGATCGAAAACAAACCAGCCAGCCTCCTCTAACATTCTCTCTTCACTGCTGCTTCTGTGCAGCTCAGTTTAAACCCACTTTCCCTGACACCCTTTCACGCAAGAGCTAGATGATTTGGTATTGATGCAGATTTAGCAATCTGAATTCCATTTCGGCTCCACTTTGTAAGCTCACATTCTTACAGTATTTTCATAAGAAAAAAAAAACACAGACTTTGGTCTGATTCTGGGCCAAAGTAATTTCCCGGTTCACCCCATCTCTCTCCCATAGTCACTTCCTGTTATATTTTTACTGCCATCTGATAAAAATCCTAAAACTACTCCAAAATGCCTATCACAATACTCAAGAGTGAGCATATACAACTGAAAGAGCTGTTTTACAACTCTGGCCTGTCTTCAGAGTGGCTTTTTTTTTGTAAATACATTATAAAAGTAAATTCATATTGCACCATCAATGGTGCCTCGTTGTTTGACTGTAATGGTTTCCGTGTTCTTTCGAAGTGAGACTGCACAGTGAAACTGCACTCCAGCATTCTGCCATTCTGGCTCAGTGAGGCGAGGGAGTGCTTGAGTCAGCTCCTCTCTCTGAGCCATACATCACCGGCTGCCTGACAGGCGTGCACAAGTGCCACTGCTCGGCAAAAAAAAAAAAAAGAAAAAAAACAGACACATTCTGGAACGACTCTGTGTGCAAGGATAGGGCTTTTTATCAAGCAGCGTAAGGGCCATTGGATTTGGGGCCACATGGCTCAGATTGATTGGAATAAAGCAGTAAGTGCTTGTCTCACACCAATGGCAAAGACACAGTGAGGGAGAGAGCTATTAAAAAGTGTCTTTTCTTCGGGGAGGGATTTACTCTGTGAAGGTTATCTTTTTGGGTATGATGGGCGGAGGGGATTTTTCTAGCGGGCTGGGTGGGGAATGATTTGGGGAATGGGGTTCATGAATCGCCTGGATGCGTTCTTTTGAAAGTCGGCAGGCGTTTCCCCCCGCTCATGTGTTTTATCTCTTTCCTGCAGGATGTACCGGCGTACCTCCAACATGGTGGGACTTAGCTACCCCCCGTCTGTCATAGGTGTGCTTAAGGTAGGGGAACATGAGCACAAACAAACATCACACATCACAACAAACATCAGCCAAGTGATTTGCCCTGTTCTGTAGAGTGTTATGCATATCTGTGTGGGGTAGTAACACACACACACACACACACACACACACACACACACACACACACACACACACACACACACACACATACACACACATACATACACGATGAGCTTAAGAATTTATTTGAAGCACACACACACACACACACACACACACACACACACACACACACACACAATACACACTCACAAACACACACTCACAAACACACACACACACACATTCACACACACACACACACACATACACACACACACATACACGATGAGCTTAAGAATTTATTTGAAGCAGATATGTTGCAACACTTAACCTCACTAATTCCCATCCCCTAGTCCAACATGCAAATGCACTCCAAAATAGCTTTCAGAATAGTCTAAATATTTTCTGCTGGTTTTTGAGATCTAATAATGCTGTTCATGTTTTTCCAGAACGTTGACAAGTGGTCATTTGATGTGTTTGCTCTGAATGAGGCGAGCGCTGACCATTCCCTCAAGTTTATCTTCTACGAGCTTCTCACAAGATATGACCTCATCAACCGCTTCAAGGTCAGAGACTAACCATGAAGACTACTACTACCACCATGAAAAGATTATCCGTTTTATGCTACTGGGATTATTATACAAAATAATGACGAAATATTTCCACATCAGAAGTTCAAAGACCCCTGGACATACACTACAGTAGCCTATAAGGCATACACAACTGCCATAATGACAGGAAAAAATGTGTGAGAAAAACAGCACCCTCTTGTGAGCGGTTATGTTTTTCCTCTACAAACAATGAACCTGACACTAAGTTGTGTGACATCTTTTCCTAATCGCAGCAGTAGCCTCGGTTCTGAAACAGAACACTGAGAGATGTTCCACAGACTAGCCATGCTAAATTCTTATGAAACATCACCCATAAGGCTGAATACTGTTTAGCAATGACTGACTATCTGCTGTTATGTTGCTGTTATTGTTGTTGTTGTTTTGTGTGAGTGAGTTGTTTTTGAAATCATCCTCAGATCCCCATATCGGCGCTGGTGTCATTTGTGGAGGCGCTGGAGGTGGGCTACAGCAAAAACAAGAACCCCTATCACAACCTGGTCCACGCGGCAGACGTCACACAGACCGTCCATTACCTGCTCCTCAAGACTGGCATGGTGGTGCGTAGCACAGTAGGGCACACTAGCGCCCATTTCAGACAGGATTAGCTTTGCATGCTGGGATGGAGCCCGTTTCTATAGATACAAGGTGTTACTCCATTTTCCATGAGTCAACCAAGTGGAATAGGCCTCAGAATGATAGTGACTCATATGTTTCCGGCTGCTTCTGTTTCTTAGAACAGCTGGTCGCTATGGGAAATGAACTCAGTGACAAACCGCCTCTCAGTAGAGCCCAATGACTCCATTCTCCTTGCTTTGGGAGGTTTTACACAAAGTTCACCTGCCATGTTTGTTGCTACCAAACAGCAGTTGCCCTCTGAAATCTTATCTGTTGTAACGGTAGTAGTTTCCCTTTTCCTCTCCTCTTTGTTTACCTTAGTGCTTTGCATGTAGCCTGACAAGCCAGACTTTGGAAGGTATAGTCTAGCACTGACTGATAGACTGGACTCAGGTCTAAGGAACAGAATCATCGGTTGTCTTTCAAACTGCCTGTGGCCCTATGGCCCTATATGGTTCATTGATAGATGTACCTGTATACCAATACCATTTGCTACTGCTAGGATATGCTTAAATTTCTTCAAAACTGTGCACATTCGATTTATAGGTAAAAGGAGAAATCCAGTGTGATTCACTGCGCCGATATGTTGTATCAAATTATTTTACTCTTTTTCGTACTGACAGTAAAAAAATTAAATGTGCATTAGTTTGATGAAAGAAGTACTGTTGAATTAGCCTGACATAGCCCGACCATAATACTGCTGTTCATCTGTATTCATGATCTGGAGGTTCTTTAACCTGACTCGATTATACTGCGGGGGGGAGGGCATTCACTTCTGGTTTGAAACGATTGGACAGCACGTCTAATCAGCTTCGCTTATTGGCCGGTAGACTCTCTACCGATGTAAACACGCCCCAGAGGACCGTTCCCAGACCATGGATACGGATGAACATGCCCAACTTAGTTGAGTGTGCGCTGTAGTTGTATCATGTAGCTCCGTCCTGTAATGCCACTCATTCCCATGAAGCAGGATCATACATGTACTGTACCTCTGTCTGGCACATGCACTACTTATATTAGAGCTCCTCAGGGAGGGACACCTGAGTCAAGCAAGCGCCATCTGAAACCAATTTCCTGTCACTGAAATGTCGGCTTGATTTGAGGACACGTCAAATCCCTCAAGAGAAAAGCATCACAGGGTTGTGGAGAGCGTTGGAAAAGTCCCGCAGATTATGTTCTTAACCCAAATGTCCTCCTCTATAGGGCATGTAGTACTTCTGTCTGAAAATATGCTCGGCGGCATTTTGTGGGAAATCTCTCTCCAAAGTGTGCACGCCTGGATGGCCACAAGAGGGGCAACAGCTGTGCCTCTCAAGTAATCTGGTCATATCCCGGTGCAGCATTTGAATGATTTAATGGATTTTGAAAAATGTATGCACGCGAGAAAATGACATCCGCAATTTTTTTTTTTTTTTTTTCCTGGAAAATCGAACAGACTTCAGCAGGGCTTTGAAATGCTAATCCAGGTTTAATCATCCGAGCCTCTGCTGTAGGGACGCTACACTAGGACGGCAAATGTGGCATGGAAAAAGAAATCTACAGTACATTATACTTCAAAACATAATATATAAGGAAGAAAGAAAAAAAAGGGAAAAGAAAAGACAGAAGTGCATGCATAAATTGACTTCTTTCTCATTCAGCTATAGAAATGACTCACACTGTCAGATAAAAAGAAAGGGGAAAAAAAAAGATCTGGCAATGTTTACACAAACTTACATTTGACTTTTAAATCAGTTGACATTTACGAAAAGCTGCATTAAGTTAAACTATTTCAGAGCACCCTGACCAAACGTGGCAGGCAGGCTGGTCTACACCTAGAGGCATACTATGAAATAAAGCCATGCTGCATTGTGCACTGCCAACCAGCCCTCCTCCTCCACCTCCCCATCCTCCTCACAAACATGCATGTACTGTACACACACACACACACACACACACACACACACACACACACACACACACACACACACACAGACACATACACACACACACACACACACACACACACACACACACAGACAGAGACAGACAAACACACACACACACACAGAGACACACACACGCACACACACACACACACACACACACACACACACACACACACACACACACACACACACACACACACACACACACACACACACACAAAATCTCCCCATACTCACTCAGAGTTCCTCAAGCCCCCGTTTATTTAATCATGTTAATAATGTTGTTCTGGCAGGTTGTCAACGCTGCATGTTCTGTGGATAACTGCATTACCGAAAGGCCCAGGGCTGTTTGGGAAAGGGAACAACATCAATCACACGCACACCCCCTCACCCCGAGCCTCCATTAAATAAACAATCAGCTGCTCATTCATAAACTCCGATGGCGGAAGTCTCTGGCACAGAGCCGGTGCTGACATAGTGCGTGTTCGGGCCGGATGCAGAACGACTCCGGCCCGGATGTGGAGTGGGCACAGGGCAGGTAGCCCCGAGGGGGGGCACTGAGAGGGGGCTCATCATTTGTATTCGGTCTCTGACAGGTGTTGATAGTCTCTGGCTATTGGTGCTGAAGATCAATCATGTCACCCCTGTTAAAGCCTTTCAACCTGAGGAAATACACCTGTGTGAGGGAGGCACACACACACACACACACACACACACACACACACACACACACACACACACACACACACAGAAACACACACAGACACACACACACACACATGCACATAAATACGTCTGACTGTCAAACGCACAAAATTCTCAGGCACACACACACAAACGAGAACAAAACAAAACAAAAAAGAGCAACAAAAACATCAGAGAGAAATAAAGAGCCTATCCTGCAGGGGCTGTAGTGGTGTAGCATAGCTGCAAAGTGGCTTGTAATAGTTGATTAGGCCATTAATATTAATGTGGACACCAAAACTTGATTGTCACTTTTCATGAGCTTGTCTGCATAGTGTTGTATTTTAGCCTAAAGGTATACAATAATGCTGCTCTGTAATGACCATGCCACACTGGCCAAGGAAGGATATGGATAATTTACTAAAGGACATGCTGCAACACTGCACTTCAGGGGTTGGGAGATCCTAGAGAAATGTTTGCGCTAAATTTGAAAATGCATGTTTCTTTAGACTTCCCTTCGAAAGAGTAAAGGACAGGCGATGCCTATAGGGAAGATCTGATATCACCAAGTTATTAAGAGTCCAGGATCAATGTCAAACTTGTTGCCCTGGATCAATGGGTTAGGTTTAGGGTTAGGAGTAAGGTTAGGGTTAGGCTTAGGGTTAGGGTTAGGGTTAGAGTACATTGATCCAGGACAAACAAGTTTGACATTGATCCTGGACTCTTAATTACTTGGTGATATCAGATCTTGCTGCCTATAGAGCTTGGGAACCTGACTTTACTCAACCTAAAACGGGCTCTTCCCAAGCTCTATGGCACAGAGGGGGAGGACAAATGGCATCACCATTCAAATATTTTAGATTTTTCTTCCTATTTATTCTACAGGTGATTTTATTTATTTATTTATTTATTTATTTATTTATGTGTTAGAACATAATTGGTATATGGTAATTATATGGTTGGTATCAGGGTGTGAAAGGGATTTTAAGCAATGTAGTAAAAAGTGCTGCTGGAAAACATCTCTTACCCTACTTTTAAAACAGTGAAAAAGGCTATACCGGATGTTCAAGGAAAATAGGTGTCATCTAGTTTTCCTGTATTATTGGCATTAAAAAGTGCTAAAAAAAAAATACAAAATTTCAAAAATGCTCAGCCTCATTTACTCATTTCAGGCCAAGTGCAGCCCCGGAGTCCAGTGCAGAAGTCCCTATAAACTCAATAGAATTACATTGGTTTTGGCCTGTTCAGTGTACATTATTACCACACCAAGTCTTTCTCAAGTAGCCATAACACTACACTGCAAGCCATAGCTCTTGATACCTCTCTCTCACTGTGATATGGGCCTCAGACATACCAGCTCCCCACCCCACTCAAGCAAACACACACACACACACACACACACACACACACACACACACACACACACACACACACACACACACAGACACACACACACTCACACACACACACACACACACACACACACACACACACACACACACACACACACACACACACACACACACACACACACACACACACACACATGCAGTAGGCCATTTAATCAGGTTATTAGCTTCTAACATGACATTCATGGAGCGGACGCTGTTTTCCCCTCCCATCAGCATCAGCCCAAGACATGTCCACTGAGCTGCTATAGATAGCAGCAAGTAATGGGGTGTGCCGTGATAGGGTGCTGATGGTGGCAGAGGGAAGCGGTGGTGCTGGTGGGTGTAAATGGCCTTGGTTCCCCTCTATTAAATCCAGTCAAACTGATGTAGATGTAGAAAAGCTGGTGTGTATTTACGGGTGCCTGTCTAACAGCTCGGATTTATGTTACTCTGATATCCTCCTCCTCTTGTTTTTTTTCTCCTATTCTTCTTTTTTTCCATTCCTTTATCTCATCTCTTTCTTCAGCTTGTGTTCTCCCCTATTCTTTTCGATGTATTGCAGCAGGTCAATACAGTACAAGCCTCATTCCACACAAATGGAGCTGCTCTATGCAATGGACAGGATTTAAACATTAAACTGTTAATGAAATGGAAACAATCTTTTTAAAAAAAATACTTCATTTTAAAGTTCTTATTATCCTTGAGTAACCTTCTCTCCTGTTTTTCTTCCATGCCTCATATCCTACTCTTTCCTCCTCTCCTCATATTTCTCCATCTCTCCCCTCTCTTCCTCTCTCTCTCATGTCCTTCAGCACTCGCTGACAGAATTGGAGATTTTTGCCATGCTCTTTGCGGCTGCTATCCATGACTATGAGCACACAGGAACCACAAACAACTTCCACATCCAGACCAGGTACAATAAAGGAGCAAATCTATGCTAAAGCTTGGAGCTGACTCTAGCAATCCCACTTTGATTAGAATGAGATTAAAAGCAAGCCAAATATACAGACCGAATTCTCTCTCTCTCTCTCTCTCTCTCTCTCTCTCTCTCTCTCTCTCTCTCTCTCTGTGATGTCCAGGTCAGACACAGCCATTCTGTACAATGACCGCTCAGTGCTGGAGAGTCACCATGTCAGCGCTGCATATCGCCTCCTGCAGGACGACGATGAGATGAACATCCTCTACAACTTGTCTAAGGATGACTGGAGGTACAGTACTGGAAATGGCGCAGTGCTGGATGGGAGACTGCAGCTTGTATTTGGACTTTACCCCTCCATTTGCACATGGCCTTTCCGATTGCATGACCAGACATGCCCAGATTTTATAACCTTTCTCACATCAGATGCAGCGTCCTCTTAGGCGCATGCATCTGATGTCCTGAGATAAGACAATTGTTTCAGAAGACCGGGCATCAACAAAAATCCTTACATATACTTGGATAAACCACTTGTCCGTCATCCTACTTCAACCACTTAAATCGAAACCTAGCGTTTTCTAGTTTTCCACATGTTCGAAACAAACATAAAGTGAGTGAGGTTACAAATTTTATGCTCAGACATACCAATTCTCTCTCTCCCAACATGTGTTTGTTATTTCACCTAAAAGCTACTGTGAGATGAGTTTTGGGGCATGTCTGATGTGCTCTGCATGTCCTTGCAGTGAGATGAGTTTTGTGCTATGTCTGATGCACTATGCATGTCTTTAAAGGAAATTTTAAAATGAAACTACGGTGAGATGAGCTTTGAGACTTGGCTGATGTGCTCTGCATCTCCTTAACGAGGAGTTCAATAAAGAGCAGAGTAAATAATTCCCTTTCCCTGAATCAAGATATCAGTGTGACAGTGCGATCGTGTATTCTTTGCTATATCCCTTGTCACTCTTTCTCTCTATGGTGTGTGTGTGTACCTCTCTCTCTCTCTGTGTGTGTGTGTGTGTGTGTGTGTGTGTGTGTGTGTGTGTGTGTGTGTGTGTGTGTGTGTGTGTGTGTGTGTGTGTGTCCGTGTTTAGAGAGTTGAGGGCTCTGGTGGTGGAGATGGTGTTGGCTACAGACATGTCCTGCCATTTTCAGCAGCTCAAAGCCATGAAGAACTTCCTGCAACAGCCAGAGAGGTGGGTAGTCTGCTGCACATTCACACAAAACAAAACAAAAAAGCTCAAAAAAAAAAACCTCAAAGTGAAAGACACTAGTTATCCTACCAAGTTGTACTGGTCTATACAACAGTTAGGTCTGGTCGAACTACTGTATTTATGAATTAATTTCTGATTGGACAAGACGCATTTTACATGTGACAAGAAGTGTATATCCACCGATATACCACGGGTGACTTGTATACAACTAGTAATCATCAGTTACAACTGACTTGAGTGACATGAACGTTCTATTCATTCTAAGCCACTGATTAAACTCTTGCTTTGCTTGGGACCAAGGCACTAAACTGGGTTATTACTGTAAAATTAATGTTGACACCAATCCTGCTTGTCACCGTTTATGAGCTTGTTTGCATGCTGTTGTGTTTTAGACACTCACACAAATACACACACACACACCCCTCACACACACCACTCACGCACAGCTTCATACACCATTTATCCGATGAGTTGATCAGGGCTGCTAACCCACATACACAGTCTCTCACTCTCTCTCGCTTGCTCGCTCTCTCTCTCTCTTACACACACACACACACACACACACACACACACACACACACACACACACACACACACACACACACACACACATATTCATAAATTTATACACTCTGAGTTGTTACAGCTTTGGCAGACGTGAATAGAAGCGTGTCACTGAGTGAACCACCAGGTTTACATCTGTCAAAACATTTCATGTTTTTTTCTAATATGTACTGCAGCTTTGTACAAGACTTACCCTCAGTGAATTAGATTATGCACAATGTTTCTCTTCTGATTTAATGTTATTGGAGTATAGGCCTAGCTTAGTGTTTTAGAGCTACTAAATAATAGATGATTTCATTAAAATTGAGCAGAAGGACAGATATGGTTAATTGTAAACTCTGGCAGGCTGATGTATTTTAGTAATAAGTTTCAGTGACAGATGTGTGAGGAACTACTCACAGCTAGAACATAAAAATCTCTGTGATGAATGGGACTGTCTCACCACCAGTTCAAAAGTTACTCAGTCTTCTCTTTTTCTTCACTCCACAATCAATCCTCTCTCTCTCTCTCTCTCTCTCTCTCTCTCTCTCTCTCTCTCTCTCTCTCTCTCTCTCTCACACACACACACACACACACACACACACACACACACACACACACACACACACACATTTTCTTCAATTTTTCAGTTCTCTCTCCACAGCACTGCACCCCCACCCCCGCATAACTCTTTGTCTGCTTAGTCACCGTTTTGTCTTGCACGTTGTGAAAAAGTCTTGCGAACACCATGGAATATGGATGAGTGATAAACTTTACAATATGTCCTGAGATGGTATTGTTGAATGACTGAGTGGAGGTAGAGGAATCCTTTCTGCAGATAAATTGAAAACTTGTGTCAAGCAGGGTTTTTTTTTTTTTTTTTTTTTAAATAAATTTTTAAACACTCTGCAAAACGGTCTTTTCAATATGGTGTTTTTGAGGGAGAGAATGTGCCATTACTAAAGATGTGCTCTGCTGTCATTGGATTTACTGCCTTCAAGTTAATGCACTAGTGGTGCACATGATGGCCGCAGTAAAGTTTGAACTTTAATTTTTCAATTCAATATAATGTAATTTGGTTAAACTTGTAGGCCTACAACAGAACAATCATTTTGCCTACCCACTTAAAAAAAAGTGATGAGGTAAGAGCAAAGGAGCCCAGATTATGAAAGTAGTGTATCAACAGTCCCTCAGTAAAGTCAATGCTGCAGACTGATATTACTGTAAACTGGAATGTGTGCTGTAGTGATCATACTGCGACCGACCCTCCCATGAATGGCACTTATCCAAATTGAAATTGAGAAGACGAGATGTACAAGATGTAAGCATAAGCACCAATTCAAAAGATGGCCAAGCCTGCCCTAAAAGCAAATTCCCTATGGTTTGCTACTAGGATTTCAGTGAGGGTTCAGTCAGCCATTGTTTTCAGCTCAGTTTTCTCCCTAATGCTCATCCCAGTCAGGCTATCAGTTGCTCTTCAGTCTGTTTATCTCTCTTACCCTCCTCTCCTCTCCCCTCCATCCTGTTCCGTTCATCTTTTTCTCATTAGCCTAAATGAAAAGTCATTGGGATGCACAACAGCACACAAAGCAAAACTGTAATATGTCTTATAAAGAATTGGGTACAAGTAGAAATGTTTCAAATGTTTATGTAAACAAATTTTAGACTGTTAAGCACTGTAATAAAAAAATATATGCACCAATGTTCATCATAAATTGCTTATTGAGATTCACAATGTGAAGTCCATCACAGTATGGAAAACATTGCTGGGATTTTTAAACAGATCATTTATCCTCTCTCTCTCTCTCTCTCTCTCTCTCTCTCTCTCTCTCTCTCTCTCTCTCTCTCTCTCTCTCGTGTGTGTGTGTGTGTGTGTGTGTGTGTGTGTGTGTGTGTGTGTGTGTGTGTGTGTGTGTGTGTGCGAAGCATTGACAAGTCCAAGGCCATCTCTCTCCTCCTCCACACTGCTGACATCAGTCACCCTGCTAAGAACTGGGACATACATCATCGCTGGACCACCTCCTTATTAGAAGAGTTCTTCAGACAGGTGTGTGTGTGTGTGTGTGTGTGTGTGTGTGTGTGTGTGTGTGTGTGTGTGTGTGTGTGTGTGTGTGTGTGTGTGTGTGACTGTGTGTGTGTGTGTGTGTGTGCGTGCGCGTGTGTGTGTGTTTTACATAGAATAAACTGAGTAATAATAAATTAAGCTCAGAAAGCTAATATAGCATATTTTAACTGATGTTTTTCACTGACAATTTTCTTTGTGCTAATGTGCCTCTACACTGAGATGTGAGACATGAGTTACTTTTACGACTCGAGCAGAACAAGGAGCTTCAGTCTCCGCTGTGCTCGCTGCTGCTCCCAATCAGACATCTCAAAAGAGCTCTCAGTCTGTGCATGTACGTTATCATTTCTGGGCTTTCCAGAAATCTGATATTGACTTAACTCAGCTACCGGGCAGTGCAGTCACTAATGCCCAGGGTTTTTTTTCCAGACGTCTTTTATCAGTCCACAGTCCAATCAATAAGCGGTCATGCTTTGTTAGAAAGTCTCGACAGAATTCTTCTTTCTTTCTGTTTTCAAACAGTTTTCATATGCAGTCCTCATCTCTATCTTTTCATGTGCCCTCCTTCTTGAATGTGAAGTGTGCATCTGAATCTGCATCTACTGAAATTGTTTTGGTTTGCTTGACTGCCTTCGACAGCAGTCAACAGCTCCAGTTTACACACAGCGCTGTGTGCTGTATTATTCATACACACCGGACAGCTACAGCTACACACTCTCACATTTCTTTGACATCACAATATGAAACAAACAAGGCCCAAGCCTCATCACTCACTGTGTGTTGATATCACAGATTAGGGATAATGGCCGCCAAGGTGTCCCGGTATATGAAAATAATGGACAAGATGGAAGTCAAGAAGAGCATGAAGGCAAAGCCAAAGTCCTGTTTGCTTACACATTTAAGGTCGTTATCCCGCTTGTCACCCGGTTGCAAGTTATGCGTAACCTAAACAATTGTGGCACTATTTTCGCGTGAAAGTAGATCCACATCGTGCTTAGTGTTTTTATAGTTGCCATTCTAAAGGGCAGCGATCTGGAATGGTGATTAACTTTTTCACCACAAATGTCAGAAGTGTCCCGTTATCTGAAAACTAACGGACATCCTTTATGCCAATCAGTAAACAGTAGGCCTATTTTATTCCTAAGGGTGAAGACAACCTATATGTTCAGTTGTAGGCAGGTCAGCAACAATACTGACAAAATTACAGTCTTACGATAGCACTAAATAACATGTATTAAATCTTGTTGAAGGCGACAACTGTTCTAGTCTACACATGGCAGAAAAGGGAGCCTGTCCTGTGAATGTCTTGAGTGTGTTGTGTTTGATTGGATGGTGGGAATGAAGCTTCTCTGATTGCTGTGGCTGTGAGTGGATGACTGGAGGCTGGAGGTTTCAGCTGAGTGATGGAGTTGCCCTTTTCTTATCTCCAGGGCGATAAAGAGGCGGAGCTGGGCTTGCCTTTCTCACCGCTGTGTGACCGCAAGTCAACCATGGTTGCCCAGTCCCAGATCGGTGGGTGTACATGTTTTGTGTGTGTGTGTGTGTGTGTGTGTGTGTGTGTGTGTGTGTGTGTGTGTGTGTGGTGTGTGTGTGTTTGTGTGTGTGTTTGTGTTAGTGTTTGTGTGTTTCCCAGCACCATACAGTAGAAATAATTCAGCAACTTAACACTTTAACACATTTTCCAATTCCCACCCTACATAGTAGCTAGTTGCTAACTTATATCCAACATAATTGTTGTCACTGGTAAGCTGTATGATTTATTAATAAACCCCCCTGATCTGCCTGTGTTTGTTTGTGGTGATGTTGCCGATATCTGGTCTAAATCTGGCCCATGGCTCAGTCATGGTATTAGATCCATACTCTGTAGCCATCTCTGTTGCCATGTTTGGAGCTATCTTTAATCATGGCTAGCGGTAGTGTGTGTTTCTGTGTTCAAGTGAGCTCTAAGCACACAGTACACTGTATCTAATCCAACAGAATTGTCATTTTTGACCTCCAGGGTTCATTGATTTCATTGTGGTGCCAACCTTCACGGTTCTGACGGACATGACGGAGAAGATCGTCACGCCGCTCATCGATGAAGCAGCACATTCTAGTCTGGCTGGTTTCAGACGCTCCAGGTCAGCAACTCCTTGCATTTCCTCAATGGCATGGCGTCAGTCTGCTGTGGGTGTTGGATGGATACTTTAGCAGTGTGAAGCACAGTGTGCCAGCATTTCAATCAGTGTGTGTGTATGTTTGTTTGTGTTTGTGTTTGTGTGTGTGTGTGTGTGTGTGTGTGTGTGTGTGTGTGTGTGTGTGTGTGTGTGTGTGTGTGTGTGTTTCTTTTTGTGCCACTCTCATTTTTACAGTTTTCTGATTGTTAAGCCAAGTATGGATGTATGAATGCCTCTATGCCCATCCCAGTGAATTTGCTACGTGTACGAAATGCTGAGTATATGTTTGTTCGTATCCGGTAGAGCCAGGTGTTCTTGAACCTGCTGCTATAGTTTATGCAATTAGTGTTCACACGAACCCGGTTAGCGCCACACCCAACAGTACCCATGTATACACTAATTGCATTCACTACAGTGGCAGGACAGAACACTTGGATCTACAGTACTGGATATGACCAAGCCTACACTTAAAGGGGTGCTCCGGAGTGATTTCGAGCATAGCCCTATAGAACCAGCCAGCTAAATGCGCTAGTTAGCGAGTGGAACAAAAATAATTTGGAACAGCATAGACCGAACGTGAATGCAATGGCGAACAAGCACTTTACACTAAATCAATGGAAACTCAGATTATTCAAAACTGAAAGTAAGATCTGAGGTACCAGTGACTCAATGTAAAGTGCTTGTTCACCATTGCATTCACGTTCAGTCTATGCTGTTTGAAATTCTTTTATTCTATGCGAAATCTAGTGCTGTTAGAAGGCTCGTTCAACAGGGCTATGCTTACTGTAAACTTACTCCGGACCTACGCTTTAAGCATTTCTTGCACGTAGTATATTGTGGCTGTATTCATTGTTTCAGGGTTTTGTGGAAATAAAAGATTTGGAGAGTCAGCCATAGCAATGTTTTTTTTAACAATAGGGTGGCACAGCCATTTAACAGTATGACATCCCTCCTCTATCCATCCCTCTCTCCACCCTATTCCCCCCTCTTTTTCTCTTTCTTTTCCCCTCATCCTCCTTCACTCTCTCTTTCTTTCTCTCTCTCTCTATCTCTCTCCATCTCCCCCTCTCTTAGTCTGAACAGTATTACATCAGTGGATGGCAAGCACACCAGCATCAACAGCACGGGCTCAGACGGCAGCTCGTCCAATCACGGCCCCCTGCTGGCCGTCGACCCCAAGAACTTCAAGGCCATCTGGACAGAGGAAGTGTCCCAGAACAGAGAACGCTGGAAGGCCCAGGCAGCCAAAGGTACATTACACTACGGTGGCCACACAATAAGCTGTCCCCAAGGGAACCCTTCAAAACAAGAGCAGTGGAGTGCTGGCTATGAAGTCAGTGGTGCCTTCAGATTTTGAACACTTGAGCTAAATGTGATTTGGGAACAGGAAGCTCTTTTGTGTTAGTATAACAACAGCTATTTGTTTGAAATGAGCTGGAAAATTGGCAAACAGCAAGGTAGGCACCACATTCGAATGTCCCTCTGGCTTTGTCTCCATCTCCCATAGTATATAGCATAGTATAACACACCTACAGCAACTGTCAAATGTAGATGCCCCTGAGGAGCGCTTGTTGTAACTGCTAATCCTCACCATGATTACCATATTAGCCCTAATATAAGATAATATTTGTTTTCCTATGAACACTTCGGTCATCTAGGCGCCCCTATATTTTCTTCCCCTATTTTTGTCTAGTCCGCAATAATAAGACTATGAAGCACTTCTTGCAACTTGTAATCCTCACCATGATAGAGCCTTTGATGGAACAAAGGGACCAAAGAAATTGAGAGTCTACTGTAAAGCTACTGTGGTAACAGAACTACTTCAGATGTAATGCAAATACACATCAGTGAGACAGAGAATGCATTTACATGGATGGCAATCATCTGACTACTATAGATCAAATTCCGAATATCCGCAATTATTTTGTTTACATGAGTTGCAAATAGAATATTTCATTCAAACACAATAGTGTGATTAACAACGTGTAGCCCTATCTATCTATATCCTACTTATGCTTACAGTGCGACCTCTCGGAAAAATGGCTGCTGTGAAATAGGCCTATTGTAATTAGTACAGGAATATCTGATTCTGATTAAGAATAATGACAATGACACAACAATAACAAGCAATCACAGGAGCTGTGTCAGACGCAGGCCAGACTGGTGGAAGCTGTTTTTCGTTTACTTAACTTGTGAGTGCGTCATGCCATAAGGGAAGTAGGCGGGAAGATGTTTTTGATTTGCCCTTGGCATTTCGAAATCATAGCCTTCCTTCAACATCAAGGTGATTGCATAAATTTAGCTTTTCTGGCATAAATGTAACCTTTCCTTTGCAACTGCTCTCTCTCTCTCTTTTCTTTGTCTCTCTCTCTCTCTCTCTTTACCCCTCTCCCTCCATTCCTCTCTCTCTCTCTTCTTCCTCCTCTCTCTCTCTCCCTTCTTCCCCTCTTATTGTGAATGCAGAGACGGAGGATAAGGCCCGTCGTGAGGCAGAAGAGCAAGCCCAGCAGGAGGCCGGCATGGCGGCAAGTCAAGAGGGACAAACAGAACCAGAGCAACCAGAACCAAAGCAGCAGCAGCAGGAGGAGGAGGAGGAAGAGAGACTTGAGCTGGAGAGCGCTGAGAGCCCATTGGACCAGAGCCCTGTCAGAGACCCTGGAGAGGGGGCCAACACGTTGCAGAATGGTAAATCAGAGGCATTTGTCCAACGTTTCAAGAACACTTGTGCCACACAGTGTGTATGTTATATACTGTGCTGTAGTTCAAAAGTTAGGTAATAGCCTAATCAGTTCATAATCATCATTTAGCCATGTAACACTATTCTCACCAGGTCACAGCGTTTGTGCGTGTGCGTGTGCGTGTGCGTGTGCGTGTGCGTGTGTGTGTGTGTGTGTGCGTGTGTGATTCTCCCCGGTGTGTCTCATATCAGTCTTGTCTGATGAATTACAGGAGAGGTGTCAGAGGAAGCCAAATCCCCAGGCAGCGATGACAGCATGAAACAAGACACTGAATGGTAATCAGCACTCCCATAATATCTCTCTCTCTCACTCACACACGCACGCACACACACTCGCGCGCACACACACACACACACACACACACACACACACACACACACACATTTCTGTCAGAGTTTCAGATCCTTCCTGAGCAGGTACAGTGAGGTATTACAGTACCTCTATACCCTTTCAGTAATTCAAGTCCTTTTGGTTCTGTTTATATCACCTATATCATTATTATATCATGTAAAGGTATGCAAGGGATTTGAATCCAGCTACACCACACAGATTTTCTGAACTGATTCTTTGTTTTAAATACTATATGTTTTCGATTCAATTCAGTTCAATTCAATTTTATTTGTAGAGCGCTCAAATACAGTGCATTGTCTCGCGGCGCTTTACAGACAGTACGGGAAGCATCCTTGAGTAACAGGGGCAAGGAAAAACTCCCTTCGCTTTACTAATAATTCGTTTTTAGGAAGAAACCTCGGGCAGATCCGCGCCTCATGGACTCGTCCTACCTGCCTGGGGCCTAATAAAGTATCCGTAAAGTCAGTAGTCTGATGCATAGATTGACCATGGTTTACACAGAACAGCATGAGTACTGAATGTAGTCTGTGTTTATACACACATAGTTTGTGTGACAGTCAATAGGGTAGAAGGGTCAGGGGATGGAGTCAGTAGCTGGGGTGGCATTAGAGTTCATTGGGTATGTTTTGTATTTTTTCTCCCAATTTTCCACAGATCGGGCAGGTGGCAGGAGACGGTGTAGGAGGCCTCCATGCCGCTGTCCCAGACTGCACTGCTGCAGAGGAGGCAAAGGAGGCAGCTCCTCATCTAAAGCTCAAGTGTGCCCCCTTGTGGACACAATCAGATAATCAAGTAAATGTTTTTGTTTTCCGGTCTAATTGGCCATCAGTTGCATCTTCACTTGTTCCTATAGATGTGCAAGGCCATATGACACCTCCATGTCCTTAGCTTTGAGTTTCTGTCATACTGTACATACTGTAAATACACAATTCTGTGTTTGTCTATCTGTGCTTTTCTCTGGAATGAGACTGAAAGCTGGTTCAGGCCTCTGGGTTCACGTTCTCCTTCGACCTTGCCTTCAATTTAGTGGCCTTTTCATGTTTTTTTGTTTGTTTGTTTCTTTCTGCAGAATGAAATATATTAGACTGTTTATGTGCCTGCATGTGATCTCCTGGGTGCCTGTGTGTGTGTGTGTGTGTGTGTGTGTGTGTGTGTGTGTGTGTGTGTGTGTGTGTGTGTGTGTGTGTGTGTGTGTGTGTTTGTGCTTGTTTACTTGTCTTTCTCTCTCGGTCAGTGAACCTGTAAATGTTCATGAAATCATATTCTGTAAATCAAATAATCTATCCCTCTCCCTCTCTCTCCTCTGCAAGCCTCTTTTTATTTTTATTTTATTTTATCCTATTTTGTTTTTTGGTATTTGTTCATACTTATCGTACATAAGATTTCTATTTTTGGTCGTTTTTGTTTCTTTTCCTGGTTGCAGTGTGTACCCGTACTGTAGACACTTGTCGGTGTGAGTTCACAATGGCAGAAGCATTCAGATACTGTACAGTGACTGTGAGATGTATGTATGCAGAGACGGTTGATGATATAATTCAGTATCTCTGATGTACATTGTATGTGGTCATATGCTCATGCCCCTTCAGAATGCCCTGAGCAGAGAAGACCAAGATTAAATTCATACAGTACAGTTCTACCATTAAGTAGTAGCCTGACATAGCCCGACCATAATGCTGCTGTGCATCCATATTCATGGTCTGGAGGTTCTTTAACCTGACGGGATTATAGGGCGTGGAGGGGGGGGCGACAAGCTGTCCAACGACTGGACAGCTTGTCTAATCTTGGCTAAGTCTCTCTGCCGATATAAACCCGCCCCAGAAGACCGTCCCCAGACCATGGATATGGATGAACATTCGTATTATGGGCGGGCTAATGATGTCAGGCTAATTCAGTAGCTCTTTGGAATACATATTGGAATGGGACATGGGGGTTGCTTCTCCTCCTCAAGCCCTGGAGTAAATACTACTGAACTTTTATTTGTTGGATATTGTGTCATCTGTGATCTGAGACCCCTTCATGTGTATGTACTGTATCTGTTGTGTTACTATTTATTGTGACTCATGAGAAATATGTTTTATGGGTAGCAGTGATTCATTTGAAATGGCATATCAGAGGTGAAAATGTATCATCAGAGCTAATAAACAGTCCATTTATATTTTTATGGCCACTGTACAGAATGCAAGGCCTACATTTTCAAGAAATTCTTTTTCTCAGTTGCAGGTGGCAGTAAAGATGCTATTTATTTACATTTTGTTCT
The DNA here is from genome assembly GCA_027497455.2 of Sardinella longiceps. Taxonomy (NCBI): domain Eukaryota; kingdom Metazoa; phylum Chordata; class Actinopteri; order Clupeiformes; family Clupeidae; genus Sardinella; species Sardinella longiceps. The sequence continues at coordinate 10,184,042 of JAODXP020000004.1, read as the reverse complement.
GAAGCAGTGCACAGTTATAATACCCATGCAGGATGTCACCATTACATGTAATCTCCCTGGCTGTGCTTCACCTGGTTGATTCAACTGGGATGTTGTTTAGAGCATCACCTTCCTTAACGAGTCGTGCCGGTGTCAGACATACACAAACAGTTGGATTTGTTGTAGCAGTTTGCCTTGGACAGACTTTATTTTTTTGTGTATAGCTACTGAACAAAATATGGACTATATGCGTATATGTATAATTGTTGTATATTGAACATCACTGATTTGTTTTCTTTGATTTGTTAAGCAGTATTCTCCCCAGATATCTTATCCATTCACTTTAAGTGTGATCTCTGCTTTCTGGTGGTCTCTATCTATCCATACAAAATATAAAATAGTATAACGATAACCAATGTTTAAACATAGACAATCATATTGATGGCTTTACAGGACCACCGGACATTCAATAGGTAGTTAAAAATCAGGGGAATCAGGACAAAAGACTTTTAATGTGGGATCTTTTCAGTCTAAAGAATCCATTTGCACTGTGGTTAATATTGTCTTTGGTAGCAACAACTGTTCGCCTCATTTTAGTTGGGCCCCAGAAGACAACTGAACAAGCATTTTCCTGTTTTTTGTTTTTTTTTCTGAAATACCTTCAACATGATTCAGTCATTCTATTTTTTTTTCAGACTCCACACAGATGACATGTACAGTGAATGTAGAATACTACTGCCACATATCATGATGTACCAAGGCTTTAAATTTCTCTCCTTTTTCATAAATGTTTGCACACAGTGTGTGAGCTGATTCAGATGGAAATATAAGCTGTATACAGTAGTTCTAACAAAAAGACAATTTGGCTAGATTTAAAGTTGTGAAACCAATGTATTGTCAAATGGTCCATTTTAGCTCAGAATAGCCACTTAAAGGGATATTCCACCTTTTTATGAAAAAGTGTTATTCACCGTCTTACCTAAAGTTACATATGTCGGCAAAAAAACATTTGGTTTCAGTGCATGCATTTTCCTAGTTTGGCAACCCCACCATTAGCGTAGCTTAGCATTTGTGCTGGAATACAGTGTGGTCAAAAGTCATTCACAAAAAAATAATCCAAAAAAATCTCTTGACTACTTCTTGTGACCAGTGTACTTGCAATGAGTAATGCAATGAGCAGTAAATAGTCATGGAAATTAAACCAAAGCGATTTTATAGGCAGTTGGGACTGTATTCTAGCAAAGCACTGGAAAAGCAGGTGTTGCTTGATGCTAAGTTAGGAGTGATTTGCTAGAGTATGTACTTTAGTTAAAAGTCTTTATCTTCTTAGGCTTCCATTTCCATTGGTACTGATTAAGAATACTCAGGAAACTGAAAGACCTGCTATGTGGCTACTTTGCAGTCCAGTGCCTATGCTAAGCTAAAGCTAAAATTTGGGTTGGCAGATTAGGAAATCACATACATTGAGACTAAAATGCTTTTACCCAAATATGTAAAGATGGTAAATAACCGTAAAAAGGTGGTGTATCCCTTTAAACAAAACTTGTTTAATGTTTACAGTCATTTCTCAGTTGTAGTAATACTGTATAATAGCTGAGGCAGTCTCTGCCTTCTCAGCTTTGTCCAACCTCACCAAACTCTCCCTGTATATTATACTGTTGTTGATCTCTTATATATATAGACCTGAACCACTGGTTTAGGTGTTGAATGTTGTACATAATTTGTGTAAAATACAATTCTAAGCTGCAGCATTGTTTGTTCGGTGTCCAATGTGACCATGTCCGTGCTGAAATGAGATACTGCTCATTTGAATTCTTTGGAAGAGGATGATAGATTGAGATAAAGCCTGGTCTAAACATTCCCAATTGTCTCCTCACATCTTTAATTTGACCATAATGAAACATAAGTGAAAATGGCCAAGAATTGAATTAGTGCCACAGAAAAAAAGAGAAGCAGATTAAATCAAAAAGAGGGATTATCAAAAGTACGGCTAATCTTATTCCTGCAGATATACTGTATCTGTTCTACTGCTCGGCTTTACATATTTTTCAATGCCTCATCTGTTCAATTAGGTTGAAGGAAACACAAAGGCACACTTTATTTAGAAATGTCTACTTTCAGTTTGTTGTCTGTTTTGTTGTGCTTGTTGCTCTGTCTGCAGGCTCTGTATAATGCAGTCCACAAGAGAATATATTGTACATGTTTCTTTCAGCCAGCATGTAGTAAGACTGTTTATGCAGTAATAACAGGTTCATCCTGTACACTTTAGCTGTGGCACCTCCTGAAGGAGTGACCAAGTGCATCTTCCCACTGTGACTCTCTCTCTCTCTCTCTGCTCCCTCTTTCTCTCTCTCTCTCTCTCTCTCTCTCTCTGCTCCCTCTTTCTCTCTCTCTCTCTCTCTCTCTCTCTCTCTCTCTCTCTCTCTCTCTCTCTCTCTCTCTCTCTCTCTCTCTCTCTCTCTCTCTCTCTCTCTCTCTTTCTCCTCTCCTCTCTGTTTGGCCTTGTTGGAAGTGATGTGTCGACACTCTAGTTTGCCTCCATGCTCTGTGACTGCACAGCCGTGACAATAAAGCTGAACTCAAAGGGCTCAGATCATGCGTGGGTGTCTTTATTTAGTTGTTTTGCTTTCACTGTGTGTGTGTGTGTGTGTGTGTGTGTGTGTGTGTGTGTGTGTGTGAGAGAGAGAGAGAGAGAGAGAGAGAGAGAGAGAGAGAGAGAGAGAGAATCAATTTGGTTGCTCTGAGTGTGAGGATATGTGTGGGCTTTTATTTAGTGTGTGTTTATGTGTACAGAAATTACACAGTCCACACAAAACCAAACCTTAGGCGTCTGTTTCCCAAAAGCATAGTTGCTAACCAGTTAGCAACTTAGTTAGTTGGCAATGGGAAATTGCATTGCAACCAACATAGTTGCTCACTGAATTAGCAACTTTGCTTTTGGGAAACAGAAGCCATCCGCTACGGCTACTCCCATACCAGTGGTAGGCTTTCAGCGTTCTGATGTCTTTACTCTAACCTGCCACTAGGTGTCAATAAAACACAGCACCTTGTGTGACAGATATCTTGCTGTATATACTATAGGCTATTTCATGGGAAACATTTTTTGTGCTTTCACCTATTGTCCTTACATTTACTGAATTGCATTCAGCTAGGAGCACAAGATCACTTTAGTCACACCTCTAGTGAAAACCCACACCCATCATAGAGGATATTTAAAATTAATTTAGACAGATTAATTATTTAGATAGATTTGCCTGTGTGTGTGTGTGTGTGTGTGTGTGTGTGTGTGTGTGTGTGTGTGTGTGTGTGTGAGAGAGAGAGAGAGAGAGAGAGAGAGAGAGCGCACTGAGTCACACAGCCACCGAGAGAGAAAAAAAGTGTAGTGCGTCACATAGGTGCAAGTGTGTAAGGTGAAATTAAGAGTGAATTTATGCATATGTGTTTGTAAATACTAAAGTGTGTATATGTATCCAACACAGAGAGAGTGGGAGAGAGAGGAATGGGTGGGAATACATTGCTCAATAGAATGAATAATTTCTAAGAGTACGTTTCAATCCTCATGTATGCAAATAAATGATCAGGTTTCCCTCACCCCCAGTGTTACTCTCAACCCTAAGTCTGTTGTGTAGTAGCTGCTGCCACTGACAGGCACCCTTGAGCAATTCTGGCTAGAGAGAAAGAAAGCTTTTTAAAAAAAAAAGCACAAAATAAAATCATCCCCACCACTACTGTATGGTACAAAAGGAAAAACTGAATGTCTCCATCTTTAGAACATTGAATTTCATTAATTATAGATTGTTAATTTAACCCCATTTTCCTTGGCTATTAACAGTCATAGACAATATGTTCATATTAATAACTGTCATTAACAGCCCTGATCGTGATGTGGGTATTCTAAATGAAATTATAACGCTTCAGTTTTCCTTCCAGTGTGGAATCTGAAGAAATAAAAGTGAAAGCTTTCTTTGTGTGTGCCAATGACAATGTGTGCGTAGTGTACAGTACATACAGTAGATTCCATTGTGTGCACATTTATATATCCGTATGTGAGAATAAGTTTTTAAAAAAGAAAGAAAAGAAAAAGTGTTTCCATGGGGCCTACTTGTGTGTGTGTGTGTGTGTGTGTGTGTGTGTGTGTGTGTGTGTGTGTGTGTGTGTGTGTGTGTGTGCATGTTTGCAGGAGAAAGTGAGAAAGAATGTGTGTGCGTGTCTGCAACTCAACAGTGAAAATTATAAACATCACAAGCTTTGTCACACCCACTGCTGTAACATATGTAAGTTCATCCCCTGACCAGATCCCTCAGAAGTGTGTACCCAAGGGGCTCACCAGCTGGCTTCGCTCCTAAGTGCCCGTGGGTGTTCTTGCGCGTGGCGCTGCCCGTACCTAAATGGAGCACCTAGGACCATATGGCTGAGCAGAGAGGAAACCGGCAAAACACATCAAGAAAACAGAAAAAAAAAAACAGTGATAAACCAAAACACACACAAGCGCGCGCACACACACACACACACATACATAAACACACACACACACATACACATACACACAAATACACACACTTTCATTTGCAATCCAATTTATTTCACTTTCCCACAGCTTGAACTAGATGGATGGGTTCATACCGTCATCAAATCTTTCAGATCTGAGGAGGGGACATGGTTACACACCTTGAACATGTTTCATGATGTTTTTCAGATGTCGTCTACGTGTGTACAGTACAACAATATACAATCTGCCCAACTGACAAACTGCCAGAGTTAC
>JAODXP020000004.1:10169301-10174301 GCA_027497455.2 Sardinella longiceps | reverse complement strand
GTGTGTGTGTGTGTGTGTGTGTGTGTGTGTGTGAGGGTGAGGGTGGAGGTGTAGAGGAGGGGGTCAGTGTGTATGTGAGAGTGTGTTTGAGAAAAGTCAGATGGATATACTCAGTGGCATAGCTATGAGCCATGAACACATGAACACACAGTACTGTCATCATACAGTCATTCATACTACTGACAGGAATACTGTTAAGCACTATGACATCTTCATACACTCATGGATCTCACACATAATCAGTATCTCTCTCAAGCGGCATATCATTCCATCAAATGTGCATTGCAACTTTGCCACAGATATTTCATCAAGAAGGAACTTTTAAAGGAACCCTTGGAGACCTTGTGTTTATCATTCTGGCCGAACCTCATGCATCACAGCCTGTGCCCTCTCCGCACACTGACTTTAAATTCTATTCCTATTTAGTAGTTTTGGCCTCATTGAATTTAACTTTGGATTAGTATTGGTAATGTCCTTGACTTATCTATTCTTTCTTTAAACCCTAAATTTCCTTGTTTGCATTTGTTTAAAGAAGCAGCTTAAAAAACAAACAAACCAGAAAACAAAAAAAAAAATCCTGAGGATTCTTTGTGGTGATGGGAGATGCAGATGAATTGAGCATTAATCTTTTTTCCCCTTAAGTCTGAAATTTTGGGGATGGGAAATGAAAGGCTCCCGATGCCCATTACCAGAGATGCCAGATGAGCTGTGCGGGATGCAGCTCCCTGGAGACCGTGCCACGTGATCAGTGCTGCCACAAGACGTCAGTGGCAGATGGCATGGGTACCCGCTCTGGCAGTTGGCATGAGTGTCATTTCTCAGTGAGAGAGAGAGAGAGAAAGAGAGAGGGGGAGAGAAAGAGGGAGAGAGAGAGAGAAGAGAGGGAGGGAGAGAAAGAGTCTGACAGTCTTGCTCAGTGCACAAACGAGGTTGGTGAAAACAAGGAAGGTTTGAGCATAAGAGGCAGGTGTTACTAGGATATCCAGGCAAGGAGAACTCAAAGGTAAAAGCTGTTCTGCTTCTATTTTCATGTAAATGTAAAGCATGCATAGTACAGACTCTATGCTAGAAAGTAAAGGCTTAAGGTAACGGATTTATTTGTTTTTTGATACTATGACTGCAATTTGTATGATGATGCTGAGTACAGCATTAAGCTTCTACAGGCCCATTGTCGTGTAGTGTACATACTTGCGTGACAACCCCTTTGGTTTCCCCCCTTACATCAGTGTGATTGTTCTACAGGGACATGTTGACATTACCCTTCGAAGAGAACGATATGATGTGCGAGCCTCCTTTTGGTTCCAGTTTTCCCCGTGAGAATCAGCGGAAGCAAGACATCTCTCATCCCGCACCAGACGACACGTCCGAGACAGGACGAGAGGACGACAACTCGGAGAGAGACGAGGACGAAAGGGATGGAACTCACGACGACGACAGTGGACAGGCTAAGCGGAGAGGCCCCCGGAAAAAGACAGGTCACCACGAAAGGGTCAAAGTGCGGCGTCAGGAGGCCAATGCGCGGGAACGCAGTCGCATGCACGGCTTGAACGACGCACTGGAGAGCCTGCGCAAAGTTGTCCCCTGCTACTCCAAAACACAGAAACTCTCTAAAATCGAGACACTGCGATTGGCGAAGAACTACATTTGGGCCTTGTCGGAGACTTTAAGTGCCGGCAAACGTCCAGATTTACTGTCCTTTGTTCAAACACTGTGCAAGGGATTGTCACAGCCGACCACAAATTTAGTTGCAGGCTGTCTGCAGCTTAACGCCCGAAATTTCCTCACGGATCACAACGGAGATATGGCCTTCTCTGGCAGGCCTGCATATGACGCGTTGTACCCTTACCAGTGCTCGGACATGGGCACGCCCACCGGCCACAACGCCGGTACCGTAGACAGCACTAAGACATTCCGACCGTACAACTACCAAGGTGCCTATGAATCATATTATGAGAGCGCGTCTCCGGAGGGCGGGAGTCCTCATTTCGAGGGTCCACTTAGTCCCGCTATGAACTTTAACGGCATCTTTTCACTAAAGCACGAAGACCCCGCTGAGTATGGTAAGAATTGCCACTACGGAATGAGGTACTGTGGTGTGCCGCCTCGAGGAGCACTCACCCAGAACTCCGTCTACAGAATGTCCCCCGACAATCATTTCCCTTATGACCTGCATTTGCGCAGTCAGTCCATCCAAGACGAAATAAATGCGCCTTTTCATAACTGATTGGCAAGTCAAAGGTTCCTATTCCCCTTTGACTTCTAATTACTGACTGCACATTTTATGCACTGAAGATAAAACCATTTTTATTCTGGCTTATTCACAGTTAATTGAGTCTTAAATGTATTTATTTAATTCCCATTTATTTGGGTGTACTTTTACAAGAATTAAGTTATTGTGTTTTTATTTCAGATTCTAAGGTTCGATTTGATATTTATTCAATTTATTAAATGCAACGTCCGTGCAATCAAATGTAATAATGCAATCAGTAAGTTTTCTATAGTAAATGCTGCTTTTGATTTTAAAGAAAGTTTTGAGAGAATCATGCTATGCTATGCAACCATGCACTGGATTTAACTACGCAAACAAAACGAATTTTGGTGAGAACAGATATATTGCACTATTGATTTAAGAGGTAAAACATCCTGAATAGCCCATTAATTCAATTCAATGTTGATTCAGGTAAACCGAATGGAAAATAACGTTAGCAAGATATAGGCTGCACTTAGGCAAATTTTTAAAATCATAATTGCAATCGAACAGATGGGTTGATCTGGCGTCAAATTTAATAGGCTGAACATAGCCTTACTACAGATTAACTGGATTACAGAAATAAATCCACTTTTCGTATTTAACTCTACAGTTGTAATTGCAAGTGGCTGAGGCTGAGTATAAAAAACAGTCTATCTGCTGAACGCTACGTTTGGTTGTCACAGAATCTCTAAAAATGTCTATTTGTAATTGTGGTTGACTATGTAAATAACCTATAAAAATCATGTACAAATTAACATTGTGATGTTTTTGACCTGCCTGTATAAAATTTGACCTGTTGTATACTGGTGTTTTTGACTCATGTTTACAGTTTTAAATCATTGTGTTCTTTATAGCTTCTTTGATCTAACTTGTTGTTTATGCTACTGGATTTATTGTCGTTTATTATTTTCTTCTAATTTTGCTGATGACTGTCTATTACAGGACGTATGCCATGTGCTGAACGTCTCTCTCTCTCTCTCTCTCTCTCTCTCTCTCTCTCTCTCTCTCTCTGTCAGATCGGTGTCTATTTCAAATAAAATCTGAAACCCCTTAAATTGTGAAATTTGATTACAGATTAGGCTTGGGTAAAATGCAGTACACAGTTAATTGGCAAATCACTTTTAAGAAGTATACATGCAGCGCACATGGTTACAGCCAGTAGCCAGTCTCTTGGTCAGTAGGCCTGGGGCTTATAATTTGATCAAAAGTAGACTTACGAATTCTGTTGGACGAATCGTTGGCTACTCACTTTTTCATATGGCAAGTTTTGAGTTAGGCCTTAATTTTTAGTCTTTATTAATTTACTTGTCCTAAATTATTCAACTAAGACTGTTTGGGGAAAAAAGGAAATGCTCCACAAGTTGGAATATAATACCCTAGATTTCATGTCCAAATTAATTGATATTGGCCAAAACAAATGTTGCCTAGGGCAAGGCTACATTTGAAAGTTGTTTCGGGCGAAAAAAACGAAGTAAACGGATAGGCTATATTTTGATGTCTAAATATACACGAATAGGCAATATATTAGGCTATTTTCTTGCAGGATTAACTCACAGCATAGGCCTAAATAGCATGGGATATTTAATAGGTAGGACACCCTTATAAGTCAAAAGTCGATTTTAATAACTAGCGCGGAATATGACATTAAATGTTAGGCATATGCCGCGATCAGTCTCTCCTATTGGCAATGTCATGGGAAAAGACAGAACAGAATAGCTGGACGTCGGCCAGATAGACATTTTGCTCTGTTTTCTGCCGTGAGAGCTAACGCCTTTTTTACCCGCATACATCTAAGCTATCTTCTGCTGACCTTGGCTTCGCAGAGGCGGACTCCGGGGCCATAATATATTTAGGCATTGAGTGACAAAGATTTAAAACAAGCACTAATTCAGGTAGATGTTTTTTTTTCTCTCCAGTAGAATGTGAGTGCACCTCAAGGAATTTATAATTCCTTTTTCGCTTTCAAAGTTCACACACAGTCCAACTTGGTGATATCTCTTTTTGTTAATGTATAGGTCTATTGGAATCGGTTGTTAGTTACTGTAAGGCAATCTCAACACCAAGATATGTAACGTTATTCTGAAAAAAAAAACAACATTAAAAGTGAAACTGATCTCACTCACACTCATCGCACACACACCAGTTTCAGAAACAGTCTAAATTGTGTGACTCAATCTTGAGCCAATATTTTTCAAGTTTAATTTCAAAAGAAAAAAATATATAAAAAAAAAATAATGTACTTCTCAAACAATTGTGGCATCATTTAATTATCATTTTATTTTAAATCATTGACTCTTAATGTACTCTGTTGTACTTTTTAAATAATTCACTAAATACATTCCTTGATCAGTGCTTCCTGTTGCTTTCACATGAATCCATGCACAGTATTTAGGGCCCAACCGGGGCGGGTTGAGCTGCTTGGCCTGAGTTCTTGGCGCTGGAAAGGCACCAACACATAAATTGCCGCCAGCTTGGGAGGGCGCATCTGAGTTAATTGTTTTTCCTGGTGCAATCCGCACCCCAGATAGAAGGTGACTCTAAAACGGATCAGATCGGGTGCCAGGTCAAGGCCGGATCCGGATCTGTTTCCAAGCATGATATATATACTGCCTGGAAAGGTTCAAATTGGGAATGCCAGGGAGAAGGCATGGCATCAGCCCGTCTGTTTCACAAATAGGTGGTTAGGTGGTATGGAGGAGAAAGTGTTTCTGTGTGTGACAGAGAGGGCAGGAGCAATTGTGTGAGTAAG
>JAODXP020000004.1:10136801-10161801 GCA_027497455.2 Sardinella longiceps | reverse complement strand
TGCCTTTAAAGATTACCCTGCAGAGACGCCAGAGGAGAAGGGGGCTTTTTTTTTACCCCCCCCCCTCTCTCTCTCTTCCCACCTCACTCACTCCACACCATGCCAGCCCGGGAGAGTTTTACGAGCCGGGCACAGTGCCAACACATGCCCACCAGAGAAGGAGGAGGTGTGTGTGTGTGTGTGTGTGTGTGTGTGAGCGGAGTAGGAAATACAGACTGGAAGCAGTGCTCCCAAGGTGTGCTGTACTCTAGGCTGCTAGACAAGATGGAGCTGGGTCTCCTTTCACTTTTGGCAAAAGGCTAAAAAGTGCCTCCAGACTCATCAGAGTGATGTAATTTAGGAGGTATCATTACAGTGCAATTTCTGTCCAGTTCTTTTTTTCCCCAAAAAAATGCTGAGCATTCCCTTTTCCCCAGATGACTCTTTAAGACTTTTCAGCCTCAACATTCATGCTGTCAGAAACCATAATCACAGAATTAGCCTACATGAAATGCAATTGTAGCTTGAAAAACAATTTGACCACTGTTTTATTACAATCGAATTACATCATCACAAAATGTCTTGAAAAAAAAAGTCATGGCATGGAGTCCTACATTATTAACTAACGTGTGCCAACACCATACAGTACAGTACCTGGACAGGTAATCAATTCATCAGGCTTACGTGTGATGTATGCGCGCACACATGTCTTCTCTGTTTCTTTTTTCCACACTAATCCGCACAAATGGCGCCGGGCGCCGGGACGTAAATCAGAAGGTTATTACTCCAAAGCGTTCATCAAGCCACGCTGGAGAGACTTCAATGGCCCTGATGAATATGCATGGAAATTTGTTAATTAAGTTAATTATTCTGCTGAAAATTCATTTGTCTTTCCAAGGACATCTCTGCAATGATTCTAACATGTTTCTGTCATTAGTCATGCACTGTGCCATTCAAAATCTCCCTGGTCCACTTCGCAAAAAAAAAAAAGTTTCACCCACCAGGACATGTTTGTTTACGTGTGTGTGTGTGTGTGTGTGTGTGTGTGTGTGTGTGTGTGTGTGTGTGTGTGTGTGTGTGTGTGTGTGTGTGTGTGTGACAGAGAGAGAGAGTGATATGCATTATTACAACCCAGTGCCAAAAAAAGTTGGGCCCTATAGCGTAAATTTAGCCTGGCGAATGCCAAACTAAAATCACAAGTGATATTTAGTCTGGGGACCTACCTATTGCATTTCTCGTAGCGGAAGCATCGTTTACAATTGTCCATAGCCGTTTATTGGGCGCTACGAATGTCTATCATAGCGTCTCTACATACCTCAGAGCCAATACCAGCACCACCACGTGACGTAAAATGCAATCGAGGGCCGTACAACTCCCTTTTTGTTCTGCGATTGGATACCGAAAGCAGGCGAGAAAAACGACCATGGTCACCATGCTGCTCTGCAGAGTGAATGAAATAAGCGCGCAAAGGAGCATGGGAACTCCCAGGCTAGCGTAAATTATGAATTAAATGGATATATGGATATGTCAAAGTGTGCTTATAGATGATGGCTATTTTATGATTCATGAACCCATACATTGATTTCCATGACAAAATTATTTTATATACGTGGCATGTATTAAGTGCAATCTTTGTATTACAAGATTCACTTTCAGAATTTAATGGCCAAGTACGTATATAGTTCCATAATACATGGAATTTGTCTTTGGCAGATGTTGACTTATACTCATGTACACATACATTAAATCAACAAGAATAAAATAAATAGACTTAAAATGCAATAAATATGTAATGAATGCCCCCACTTCTTTAATTTTGAGAGACCACTTTAAAATGTTCCTCCTTTTGCTGATTGTACCCTATAATTATCCAACTTTTAAAGACTTGTTGGTCCTATCCCAACCTTTCTGAGACATATTGTTGCAAGTATCAGTTTTCAAATAATTCTCCCCCCAAAACAATGACAGGTCCACAGTCCCAACAGTCAATGATGTCTTTGTATTATTCCCTATCAAATGAATGGCTTTCATCCTTTGAAAAATAATAGTATTTTATTTTTATTGACAGTTTACCAAGCGTCCTAACTTTTTTGGAATTTGATTTGTACAATGCCCCCATCCACAGTCCCTAATCTATAATGAAACAAACCTGACAGCCAGCTGTTGTCCACTATGAACATCAAATCACTTGACAACTTTTTTTTGAGAGCAAAAATGAAACTGCACAGGCAAGCATACTTTCCGAGGTTAAACTGAGAATGATGATACCAATTCCAAACTGCTAGTGTACAAACACACACACACACACACACACACACACACACACACACACACACACACACACACACACACACAGACGTAGACTCCAAGAGATGCAGAGAGACAGAGCTGTAAGACTGCTATGGAAACTCTGAGGTGAACAGATGTGGATGTGCTGCAATTAAATCTACAGCCGGCTCATTAATTATGCTGTATACCTCGGCTTTGTGCCGCTCTGCACCTACTTAAACTCACATGAAAGGGAAATAAAAGTCTGATCCTGTCACTCTTTGACAGTCTTCTTCCAGTAAAACTCTATCCCTCTTTCTCCCAGTTTTACACTTTTTTTAGAAATGGTTGGATGGAATAATCACTTCTTTATGTTTTTGCATGGACTTCTTTGCAAAGACTTCTCTGAGTGATCAGAAAGATCTTCTTGTTTATCAAGACCTGTATGATGAAATCGATGTCTTAGTAAATGTAAAAAGTCATTGTGTTCCAGTTTGTCTTTCAAAAATGTAAGAGTAAGTTTGTGTGTGTGTGTGTGTGTGTGTGTGTGCAAGTAGGAGGGTGGGTGTTCAAATTCCATACACTTGTATAATTTATCATAATCATCAACCATAAGCTCACTGTCTTTTGAATAATCGATTTTACTGTAATATTGAAGCTGGCAGTCATTTGGTCAGAATTCACTCCACCAACTGAGACGTCGATGATGCACATCACCTACGCCACCTGGTGGATATTCTTGACATGGCATCTTAACCTGCATCGTCTTTGAGAATCTCCAGGGATTTTTTTTTTTTTTTTTCATTTTGCTCTTTGCTCTCTCAAAATTAAATTAAATTTTAGTTCAGAAGTAAAACAAATTGATAATAAATACAAAGCATTCTTGGTTAAAATGAGAATTCAAAAGGGAGTGAGTTAGCAACAGAATGTTTGCTAGTAAGCACTTAGCCCAGGAGAGACAGAAAGAGAGAGAGAGAGAGAGAGAGAGAGAGAGAGAGAGAGAGAGAGAGAAAGAGAGAGAGAGGAAAATGTGTGAGAGAAGAGTGGTCAAAGAAGTCTGACGAGGAGCAATCGAGCAGAAAACAACAGCTGTTTGCCTCCTGGCAAAAACATGCTATTGCGCTTTTGCCAAGGAGGCACAAAGACAGTAAAGGAGAAAGTATTTGGGGAAAAGTAGCCGACAGATGTAGAATATTGGTTTATATGACATGCTCTTCCAATCCCCCCCAACCCAATCCCGTCCAAACAACACAAGACAACAACAACAACAACAACCCAGTCAGCAGTGGTACCAGTGGTGTACCATTCCCCCAAATGAATTTTCTCACAACAACACATCCTCATGCTCAATATAGCTCACCAGACTGATGTTTCAATCTTCTGCTGTCTGGATGCCAGAGAAGAGACAAGTTATGGAATTAAGTCTGGCCAGGCCTCCTTAGATCCAAATCTGATCTTGAAAGGATTGACATCTGGACCATAACAGTCAGATTCTTCCAAGAATCTGCAGCTTCCAAGACAGCTACAGTACTGACTCACAGATAGGCAAGCATGGCCTATTCAGATATGGTGAAGATTCCAACAAGGTTACTAACACCATGTCTGATTCCCAGGTATTACCCACATACTATAGGCGAGTAAAATCCCTGGTCCCAGGATTGGTTGAAATGCTTGAAATTTTGTGCCCTATGAAGAAAAAATAATTTGGGGCGCCTCAAATATTGATTTTAATATTACATTTTTCTCTGGGCCCCCTGTCAGTGAACTCAGCCATGTTATAGGATATTTAAGGCTGTGTCAAAGGTCCCTTAAATATTTCCCCTTATGTTGTTTGCTAAGGTCTTTTGTGCAACGGTTTTAACGAACTTTAAGGGATTTCTTAACTTTAAGGGAGAGTATCGGAGTGAATTCAAGCATAGCCCTGTGAAAAAGCTTGCTAATCGCTAGTTAGCGAGTGGAACAAATAATTTCGTACAGCACAGTCCGTAGCAACGCAAGCGAACTGCACTTTAACTGAATCAATGGGCCTGACTGTAAACCGAAAGTAAGATCTGAGGTTACTCGACTCAATGTAAAGTGTTTCGCGTTCTAGTAGGTCATGTGCTGTTCGAAAATCTTTCATTTCATGTGAAATATATTGCTGTTAGAAGGCTCATGAGCAGGACTATGCTTAAATTTACTCAGGTATATTGCTTTAAGGGAGAAAACTGTCAAATACAGGTGAATGACTTAAGGCGGTTTGTCAACTGATGACTAAGTTTAAGGGACATCTTCATCAGAGTCCTTGGAACTAACTTAAGGTGTTTTGTGCAACCGGGCCCAGGCCCTTAGAATCATCCTAACTCCCAGCGCTCCCTTTTATTGTTTTATTTGTTGTGTTAAGTTTCAGACATTCCAGCCTTCCTCAGACACATACTATAGGCTACACTAGACTACAGTAGTAGGGACTCACTCTGACGGAGTGCTGCACCGAAGCAGGGCTCAGTCTGTTCCCCCAAAAGCCTTGTGACAGACAGAGAGATTCTCAGTGAGTCCCGGGGTCTCGGAGGAGTCCCGCTCAGTGCTGTTCCTCAGGAGGTCGCTCAGTTTCATTTAGTGCTGAATGCTTGCATGCAAGGGAGCATGTGTGTGTTTGGGAGCAGTAGCTTGGCAACTGGTCTCTGATTGTTCTGCCCTTGGCATTCAGTGGAGCGTGTAAGATGTTTTAGTTAATTAAGTTTAATGCGTCCAGAGAGAATTATGTGAGCTGAGCGCCACTCACAACCTGGCACTTCGCTCACTTTGCCCTCTTCTCTCTTTCTATGTCTGGCTCTCTTTATACTCTCTCTCTCTCTCTCTCTCTCTCTCTCTCTCTCTCTCTCTCTCTCTCTCTTCTCTTCCACATATTTTTTCTCTTACATACATCCCCATCCTCTCTCTCTCTCTCTCTCTCCCTTTTTTCTCTTTCATATATTTTTTCCTACCTTTATTGTTGCTCCTGTCCCACTCTCCACCACCACCACCATCCCCACCCTGTGGCTAATTTCATATTTGCAACACACACTATGCAGGAATTTCTCAGTAAGGATATCAAGCATGATCAATTTCACCCAGCAGATTATAGTGGCTAGAATAAAACCGCCAAAGGCCTTGTGTTCACAAGATGTTCCACCATCATTTGAAAGTCCAGTGGCCAAGCGTAAATCATTACCAAAGGAAAGAGATAAAGGACAGGTAATGTATATGGCAAAGATTCAAAATGTGCATGTGGACACAGTCTTCTGCTTGGCAAAGATTTTTAATTACAGAATTTGGTGAATAGTTAATGTTCCAAACGTTCTACCATTCATTCCTTTGATCATTCATTCATTCATTCATTCATTCATTCATTCAATCATCTGTCTGTGCCTAAACTAAAGCTTTGTGCACCACCTGCTGGTGAGGAATAGTATATATATTTGCACCACTGGGGCTACAGATAGAAAAGTGAGACTTGCAAACAAGCACAACAGAATTAGTCCTTACACATTGCTGGCATTCAGTCATTGGGCCAACATCCTAGTATTTCCATTCCCTGTGTATGTCTGAGACAGGTACTATGGTTAGTGCTTCAGACATCACAAACATATCATAAACAGGTCTGCTGGAGACCATAACCTGAGGCCTGAGGCCTCGCATAGCCTTAGAGAGGAAATAAGGGTAATGCTTTAGATTACAGTAGGGCCCTTGGATTATTGGGATTTGTGTTGTCATTTCACCACTAGAGTGCAGTACAATACAAATGGGTGTACAGAGGTACTGTAGAAAGGTTACTTATGCACATCAGTCTATAAAGGTTTTAGGGTAACAGGCTAGTTTGCATGCCTACATGTACAGTAATATCTGTGGAGTCATTTGTACACCTGCTTCCAAGACCATGGCAATGACAGAGGACAATTTATATAGGACTGCAGTTGACAGAAAAACCATGAACATTTTAGATGATAATACCCATCCCCTTCACTCTGAATTTGAATTACTCCCCTCAGGGAGGCGCTACAGATCACACATGGCAAGAAGAAACATATACAAACACTCATTTATACCAAACACAATCTCCATGGTCAACAAACAATGGAAAGGCTACTAAGGTGTAGAGAGAACCAAGGGTCTGGAAGTGGTGCCTGACTTGAAGTGTATGCTGGGAGGGGATGGATGCAATGATTTGTGTATGTGTTTTTGTTTTGAGCATTGGAATGAATGAGTATTTGTGTTTTTATTGTACAGTGAGACCAAAGGCAATTTTCATGCTGCCATGACAATAAAGTCTATTCTATTCTATTCTATTCTAATTGCTAAGACTTTAATTTTTTCCCCAGTATAACAATACAATAAGGCTGTTTTTGTAGGATTTAATTATTTTTCTTGAGATTAGAACATCAAATGAATGATATAAAAATCAATGTGAATGGACAACTCCAGTTCCATTTCAACAAGATCACTACTGCTCAAGCTACTCAAGACTTAACAAAGACACCACAAACTTTTGTTCCAACAAATATAGGTTTTCTTTACTGATCATAAATAAAGTCCATGAGAAATGGATAGAATTGTGATAAGGTCATAAACTGAAGCTTCAACCAAAACCCTTTGGCTATGGTTGTCATTGACCAATGACCAATAAACTAAAATTCACCTTTCTGACCCTATCACTGCTTCAAATTCAAAAACACATTCTAGCATGTCAGAATAAAACTAATTATTATTTGAACACTGTCATGTTAAAAATAACAATTTCCTCCATTAATGTGATCAAAGCGATGACCTGTATGAGTATGTTTTGCCAGTTTTATCTACGATCCATCCTAGATATTTTCTGCCCAATTCCAGATTTCAAGCATGCATTTTAACATGCAAAGCCTAACACAAAAACTTAACACAAACTTTTAGTGAAACAGGCACTATAGCTATAGCCAGTTAATGATAATATTGTCCACCAAGTATTTTTGTCCCATGCTACTAAAATAGCGATGTTAATTTGAAACTGATTGAATACACATCAGCCTGATGGTTGTATGTCAGTACCTCTTTGAAGTTGGCCCAGTATGTGCACACTATTAGAAGTAGGTTTGTGCAGAGGCTGAGTGTACATTTTCATGGGTGTGTGTGCTGAAGGTCTGGGACCTCTCTCTAAACGAGAGCCTGCGGAAACTACCGGAGAGGCGCTCTCTGAACTTCCCCGCACCCAAGATATGAATGACTGGGCTGAGGCAACAGTGCGCGTAAGCCAGAGTGTGGGACACAGAGTAGGCAATAAAGAATGCGTCAGAGTAATGAAGTTCATTAGAAATCAACCCATGGAGGATTAATGCGTTGATCAGGAGAAAGATGTTGTACGGTGTCCAGCAGATGAAAAAGCCCACCACGATCAGGAAGATCAGTCTCGTTGCCTTGTACTTGTTACTCATCCTGCAATTCCGAATACGGAACCACATCCGTGAATAGCAGAACGTGATGACACCAAATGGCAACAAGAAGAAGATTGCAATCTGAAGGTAATACACCAGATAGATGGGCATGTGTGAGTCATGGGTCTGGTTGCAGTACAAAGAGCCATCATCTCCTTCCTCTGTCGTTGAAAACACCATCTCAGGTACGCTGAAGGCCAAACACAGGACCCACAGGCCAGCACTTAGAAGGTGAACGTTTTGGAGGACGCCTGGGCAGCATTTGAAGGAGGACGCCTTGACAGCGTGCACGACTGCCCTGTAGCGTTGCACAGCCATGGCTGTGAGGAAGGCCATGTAGCTGTAGAACCCGAGGAAAAGCACGCCACTCAGCAGTCTGCACGACACCTCACCCAGCACCCAGCCATCGGTCACATTCATTGCCCATAACGGAAGGGGAATGGTGAAGATGAGGTCAGACAGAGTGAGGTGCAGCAGTAGCAGATTGGATGTCCGCCTCAGGTTCTCCCTCCTCAGAGTGGTCCAGAGCAGGAAGCTGTTCCCAGCCAGGCTGACGCAGAAGATCAGGCAGTAGCAGACAGAGCTAAAAATCCCAAGGATATGTCCCAACGCACTCTCCTCAAGCTCCACTGGTTCACCGCCATCTGAATAGTTGTAATAATAACCATCATATTCAGTTGTCAGTGTTCCATTGTATTCTGGGGTCTCCATTTGCAGCATTCAAAGCATTTAAGGAGAGACCAGAGGACAATTGTTGTTGTTAAGGTATCTGGAAGGCACTTTTTCCTGAAAGCATAATGCATAATGCACGGTTTAGCATAATACAGTATAATGCATATGACTCATCCTTAAAACTATTTTGCGAATGTTTAGGAAACAAAAAAAAACTATAGACAACCTGAAATTAACACAAAATAGAATGTTCAATGATAACTATGCTATATGCTAATTTTGAAAAAAGTTGGAAAAGGGGATAGAAAAAGGTTGGAAAGTGTGCAATAAGAAAAAATCATGAGAAATGTTTCAAAATGAACACTTGATTAACTAATAATTATAAACAGAGACAGAAGCCTATGATCAAATAATACAACAACAACAATAATTATAAGAACATAAATAATAGACACTATAATAATAATAATAATAATAATAATAATAATACAATAAATACAATTACACATAAACCATAAACATACAGTAAATGGAAATGTAATTCATATTACCGTAGAGTGCATCTGTGTTTGGGAACATTTCTTGTGGCTGCTTACATGAAAAAGAGCAGAGAGCAATCTAAGCTGATGAAGCTAATACTCTGTGTTTAAAGACGTCTGCTGAAGGCCCGCCCAATGTTATAGATGTAACAAAGTGTAAGACAGGGTTAATTTATTTACAAGTTCATAACTCATAACTCACTGCTTTTGAAGTAACCACACACAACAGAAACCGCTACATAGACAGAAATACTATTGGTTCAGAGATATTTTTTATTGTCTATTGCTGGAAACGACAGAAACAAAGTAAGCAAAAGATAAAGTAAAGCAACATTTTCAGACTGCATGTCTTTGGAATATTATTCTCACTTGTAGTCACTGGTCTCTCAGATAAACTAAATAAGTCTTGTTATTCTCCAACACTCTGGAAGGAGAGATATAGTCAACCACTGACAGGCCACTGCCTTGGATCAGATCAGTGCAAATAAGCCTATAGCAAAACACAACCATAAGCACTTGTTTATGGGACTTTTCCAATCAGTTTCATCTCTGTACACATTGTACTTCTGTGTCTTTTGTCCATTTCAGCAGCATTGTGATGGATATGAAGCTGGTTGGTTGACTTTGCCGAACAACAGACGAGTCGGCAGAACAGTTTCCTGAACCTCGGTCTGAGCGTGTAAAGTAGCGGATTGACACAGCAGTGAGAATAAGCCAGGATCCGACAAATGACATACGCAAGGTGTATGTTTTTCTCCGTTTCACACACGGAACGATCTAGAACCATCAGTAGGTACAAGACGACATTGTAAGGTCCCCAGCAGATGAAGAAAGCCGTGACAATACAGAATAGCAGCACAAGCATCCCCTGCCTACCCCTCATGCCTGACCCAGAGACCACTGTCCTTAAAATACAGCTGTAGCAAAACACTATGACAACCAGGGGAAGCAGGAAGAGAAAACCAATCTGAATGTACTGCCAAACTTTGTCCTCGTACTCATCAGTCTCCCCAGGTTCACAGGAGTAGAGTCCATCCACCTCACGAACGGTGGAATTGAAGACCTCTCTGAGGCTCGCCACTATGCTGATGACCCACGTGGCCACACACACCATGACGGCACCACAGAGCCTGCACCCGGGCCGGGCCGTGTACCTTCCCTTCAGAACCACGGTACAGAAGCGGTCCAACGTCATGACTGTCAGCAACATCAGGCTGCCGTACTGCCCAACGAAGTAGGCTCCGACGAGGAGCTTGCAGGCCATGTCGCCGAATATCCAGTGGTGCAGGTGGTAGACAGCCCAGAATGGCAGGGTGAGCGTGAAGAGGAGGTCGAACGAGGCGAGGCAGAGGAAGAAGAGATTGGAGACGCGGCGTAAATCCTCCAGGCGGACTAGAGCGCTCACCAGCAGGCTGTTGCCCACGATGCTGAGGGCAAAGACGATGAGGAAGCTGACAGCAGTAAGTTGGTCGTGTGGATCAAGTTGGCAGAGTTCAATAGGGCCATTGTCATAAGTAGTGGTTGATGAACTGATGTTCATTTGTTCTGCCCCAGTGTCATCTAAGAATCATTAAACACATATAGAAAAACACTAAACCCTTTTGATCTGGTAAAAAAAGACTGAAATGTCAAACATCCAAACAACATTTCCATGTTATTTCCCTCTCACAAAACAGTTTTTCAAGTTAAATTCATCAACAAGCAGCTTTCTGTGTAAATATTTTGGAGAAACAGATAGAGACTTACCAAACATTGGAAAAGTGTTCTGGTAGAGTCCTGTATGTCTTAAATGAAAGTATCCCTGACAGACATTTACTGAAAATGGGGAAACAACTGCGTCAGTTTCTTCAAAGACCAATTCCACACTCCCCAGATTCTTTCTTACGCAATTCATTCCAGTGTTTTTCAAAACACTTGTAAAGGACTGTGTACAGTATGTGAGTGTATATACAGTTTGATGTGTATGCACAATATGTTTACACTGAACACTGCATTTTGTGTAAGATATTTTTCTTGTTTATTTGTTACAAGCCATATTGTAAGTTCTTATAAGCTGAAAATGAACCCGAAATCATGTGACATGGATCTGCTCATATCCCTACAGAACCATTACTGGTAGTAATGGCCCATTACATTTCTAAGAGGAGTCCAAGAATCTCAAATGGTTTGACAGCTCTAAACAACTCCACTGATGACTACAGTGTGTGCAATTATGAAACACATTACGTATGTGTTATTCTCTATTTCTTCCTGGGCTGCTGTCATATGTTACTCATAACATTACCTAAGGGTAACTGAAAAAAGCAGATATGATCTCGTGGGACATACTGTATGTATGTATGTACCTAACATTCTTGCAGAGTCACGGTATAAAAGTGAGGATGTGGGGGAAAATACTGATGATTTAGATGGTTCAGTCATAAGTCCTGACTAAATGGTTTTTATTCTACTATTTTTTTTATCTTTAATCTTTATTTATTCATTTTATTAACCTATTTATTTATTTATTTCTCCTTATTTTTATCTTACATTGCCAAGTCCTAGTCCATGACAATACAAGTTGCTTACTTCTTTCATAAATCTTGTTTTAATTGCCTTTTAGACCCATCTATTGTCATGTCACCCTTGTTTTGTGTTTTAATTTGAACGATTTCTGACCGGATTGTTGGCTGCTATTGTTTGTTTTAATTGCTTTTGCCTTTGCTTTTTGCTTTTTATCTGCTCTTTTGGCATGGTTTCTGTTTTATTTTTGTTTTTTTCTGTGAAGCACATTGAGTTGCTACTGGGTATGAAATGCGCTATATAAATAAACTGCCTTGCCTAAAGACAGAGACTGCTGTAACAAAAGTGACATAGATAGTCATTGCCTAAGAGTCTAGGTTTGTCTTTCATTTTGAAGTAAGAAAGTCAACATGTACTTTTGTGCTGCATACTGCATTCTTTATTTTTACACATGTGTGCTTATTTCACTATTAACCACATCCTGATATGCTGTTAAGTTAAGAGCATTAACCAACACTTCAAAACAAGACTGACCCCTTGAGACACATATGGAGTCCTCCTCTGACCATGTTCTTGCAGTCACCATTACCAGAGAGGGTTGAAGCAGAGCTTAGTATTCCATGATATTTGCCATTACTGAGTAGAGGTTATTGACACAGAGGCATCTGTTTTTGGCTCCAGACTAAAGATAAATATTGCCATTACTAAAGTCATCATTTGATGGTCTTGGCTATTCTTTCTAATGGAGACCAGATTTTTAAGCCGTGTATCATAGTATCATAGATTTTGCACAGTACCAGAAGGAGATTTGCTGGAGTTTATTGGTCATACATGTACTCACACCATGGAAATTATATTTCTCTAAGAAAGAATACAATTAAATAGGTTACGTGTGAAAGATTCACATCCCTTGAGACCTGATCAATTTTTTTCTAAAATACATTTTTTTTTTTTTTTTTTTTTTTTACGTAATTATAATTAGGTCATGGAAGTTACCACATAGTTTACTTCCGCTCCTTGAGCAACTAGTCAACTGCTCTTTGACCAATAAAGTTCTTGCTTTCATTCTTGTTATTAGAGCATAGGCGTTTCACAGAAGGCAGTCATTTTGAAGAACTGTTTGGAATAATTAGATCATTTCCTTATTTGGAATTATCCTTGCCTTTTTTGCCATAAAAGATGACTAGCTTAGTGAATGTGTGTGTGTGTGTGTGTGTGTGTGTGTGTGTGTGTGTGTGTGTGTGTGTGTGTGTGTGTGTGTGTGTGTGTGTGTGTGTGCGTGCACACAATGGAGAGAAGCATTTAAATGTGTTTGTGTGTTATCAAATAGGTTTAGACACATGTTTAACCTCATTTACAGTGTATAAGTTTGATTTGTTTGGAGTAGCCTAAAGAATTATTCTGCAGTCTGCAGGTCAGAGTATTGAGGGTTTTTATAACTCCTGGATGAAAGACATTAAATATCTATCAGTTGGGGCTTCTGTGATATTGTTGTTTTTGACTCTCTCAACTGTAGAACGATTGATGGATCTGACTGATTTCCTTTTTCTAGAGTTATGTAAGACTGTAAAATGTTTTCTCAACTTTGAGACCAAAAAACATTGACCACAAAGGCCACAGTGTGCAAACACAGCTTTCTCATGCACTTATGTGCTGTCTGCACGGATAAAGCCACATCCTGGTCATATACAGTATATCATGACACTGTTCAAAAGGTAAAAAAAAAAGATCTCACGGTACCTATGTTTGTGGGTTGGTTTGTGAGCAGTCACCAATACACAGAGAGAAAAATCTACTCAAGTAAAAGTAAAAACTACTTCATTTAATAAGTACTTAAAGTACAAGTTTAAGTTTACATTTTTTTATTTGATGTAAAAAAAAAAAAAAACATGATTAAAATCAGTGCTAGGGGGTTGCTTAATCACAAAAAATGTATATCTATTTGCTCTATCAGATGGAACAGTTCTAAATACCGGTAGTCATGTAACTGCATAATGGCAAAATCTGTAGGCCTTTTTCTCAGACCCCCTGGCAATGTGCCGGACCCCGGACCCCAGTTTGAGAACCAATGGCTTATTAAGCAACACCAAGAATTCATAAACTACCTGCTCAGCAACCACAATTAAACTTGTTATTATGAATGAATGAATGTCATAATCAGTGACATCCATATCCAAAGGGTAGGGGCTGAAGCTTCAGCTTATGAAAAGCCCCCCTTGAAATCTCACATTTTTAAAGGACAAAAAAAAGGAATTCATCAAGACCAGCCACCTTGTTCTTCTTATGGGGTGATTTGTTAACTCTGACATCACTGGTGACGCTAATCCCTGGGTGAGATATGGCCAAGGATCTCCTTTCCTTTTGGATTAACATCTTCCACAAGTTGCTTGGCTTTTCTCTACATTTACCGGAAGCAGCAGCATCTAGCTACAGTAAAAAGTCTAAATTTACTTTCAGTTCAAGCAAAATGTTTTTTTTTCCCCACATTTATTTTTTTTACTCCGTAATCAGGGAGGTTTCAAAAAAAGTAGTGAAGTACAAAGTACAATACTTGTCTCAAAATATACTCAAGCAAAAGTAAAATTACCTATTTGAAAAACTACTTAAAAAATTACGAATTACTAAAAAAAAACTACTTAATTACAGTAACTAGAGTAAATGTAATTAGTTGCTTTCCACCTCTGCCAATACACATGCAAGGATGTGGGGAATATACTGATGATTAAGATGCTTCAATGTGATCTCATGACAAGGCCTCACCTCTACAATCTGGGTGGTGCTTACACATTTTTTTGGTTGGGGGTTAAGATTAACAATACAGTATGTGTACAAGAGAGGTGCCTCGTCCATTTATTGTGCATAGGTCAATGGCCATTATCCCTTACTTATACTACCGATTATTATAAGTCATATTGATCTCCAAAGTTGTCAAGTAACAAAGTAGAAATACTTTGTTACTGTTCTGTACACTTTTTAGGTATCTATACTTTACTCCATTACTTATTTTCTGCCTACTTTTTACTTACTCCTACATTTTCACGCAATTGTCGGTAAGAGTGGTCCTTAGGGGGTTTCTTGCCTGTATTACCACTCTACAGACTATGCAAGGGGCTAAGATAACCATGAGTTATTATCCAGGCAAGTTTTTTAAAATTTTTAGTTGTCAGGATTGGCCTATCTTTTGTTTTAACTACAGGACCAATCCTCTATCTTATTGATAGTCTCAAACTACAATGACCTTTCTAAATAATCTAATCATGACCTCTCAAGCACAATCGGAAATGTGACTGTAAGATCCCAATCTGTCACTCACTTTGTCTTTTCACAAGTGGTATTGAAAGGATTTAGCAGTTGGCATTGTACGTACTGTACTTGTTGAAACAAAAAAATAACATTAATTCAAATAACTTTAAAGTCATTAAACATTTGTGTTAATTGCGCACTACATAACCACACAACACACACAAACAAACAAGTCAAGTCATATTTATTCATATAACACAATTTTAGGGACAGGGTCGAGACAGCTGATCCAGTGCTTTAAAGGGGGACCTCACTAAGCACCCTCCAGGGTGATGCATGGCAGTCACTGAAGGCACCAGAGTTTCCTGGTGAACCAGTAGCCTGTAAGTAACAGGCTACTGGCACACTGCCCTTTCACGCCTCTCCGCAGGCGTGGTTTAGTCAAAAGATGCTTGCACCTGGTTGGAGCAACCTCATATGAATGAGATGACACTTCGACCACTCATGTTGAAGCTTTGTGACGTAGGACGTGTCGTCACGTAAGCGCCGCCAGGTCGGGAACCAAACGTCATACCCGAAATCCCTCCCTACGATCCTG
This sequence comes from Sardinella longiceps, assembly GCA_027497455.2. NCBI lineage: Eukaryota > Metazoa > Chordata > Actinopteri > Clupeiformes > Clupeidae > Sardinella > Sardinella longiceps. The sequence goes on along the minus strand of JAODXP020000004.1, from coordinate 10,146,574 downwards.
ATTCGTCGTGCTGCCCCGGTTATTTCGAAAACGGAGGAGGAGAGCGAATCACTGGTGTACCAGAAGGTTTGTGTAGCCCAGCCCCCTGGGCGTCAACACATAGCTTCTGGTTCACCAGGAAAGTCCTTAGGGGGTTTCTTGCCTGTATTACCACTCTACAGACTATGCAAGGAGCTAAGATAAGTATGAGTTATTATCCAGGGAAGTTTTTTTAAAAATTTAGTTGTCAGGATTGGTCTATGTTTTGCTACAGATGGGGCCATGAATGTGCATTTGTATACCAATCCTCTATCGTATTGGTAGTCTCAAACTACAGTGGCCTTTCTGAATAATCTAATCATGACCTCTCAAGCCCAATCGGAAATGTGACTGTATAAGGTCCCAATCTGTCACTCACTTTGTCTTTTCATAAGTGGTATTGAAAAGAGGTAGCAGTTGGCTTTGTACGTACTTGTTGAAACAAAAAATAACATTATAAAAATAACCAAAGTCATTAAACATTTGTGTTAATTGTGCACTACATAACCACACAACACACACAAACAAACAAGCCAAGTCATATTTATTCATATAGCACAATTTCAGGGACAGGGTCGAGACAGCTGATCCAGTGCTTTAAAGGGGGACCTCACTAAGCACCCTCCTGGGTAATGCATGGCAGTCATTGAAGGCACCAGAACGCTCACCACACATCAGCATGAGGTGGAGAGTTGGGGAAAGGATGCAAGAGCCAATTATAGTATGGGGATGATTAGGGGGCCAGATTGAATGAGTCTCGTTGGAACTAACTTTAACCAGGACACTGGGAATGCCCTACTCTGCGACAAGTGTCATGGGATCAATTATGACTGTGAGAGAGGACCACGGTTTATCGGCTAATCTGTACCATCCTAGATATTTTCAGCCCAATTCCAGATTTCAAGCATGCATATTTTACTGAAACATGCAAAGCTTAAAAATTTAACACAAACTTTCGGTGGAACAAGAACTGCTATATCCAGTTAATAATGATATGTCCACCAAGTATTTTTGTCCAATGGTAATAAAATAGCAATGTTAATTTGAAACTGGTTGACTATGTAGACCCCAGCCTGATGGTTGCATGTTGTAATGTTTCTAATCTTAATGAAGAAACTTGGGTTCTTAACTAAACGTATTTATTAACATTTCGAGTCAGGAGGATACAGGTACACCGTGATATGTTCATATTTCATCTACTGATGACTTATCAATACATAGACACACGTCCAGGGAGTACATCACACCTGCAGCCATCTAGTGGCAGGGGGTAAAACTGCAACTCATTAACTTATCATCACATCCCCCTTTTTCTAGAGATGAAAACATTACACACAAACTATTTCACCAGCAATCTCATTACTAGCAATCTTTATACTTATTATAAGCAGTTTGTATCTGTGTATTATTATTTTCTTGTAAAACTCACATATGACTATGAACTCATTTTTTACTTATTCTTTTCAACTTATTACTTCATAAACAACATAAACATGAACTCATTTCAATGAAAAGGATACAGCTCATAGTCCTTATAGATTCAGCCTGTCAGGTGCTTTGACAGTGCGTGATGATCTTCTTAACTCTGGCAAGTCAGTCTCTACAGCTCTCTGGTGAGCATCCGGCGGTGGATCATCTGATGCGGTGGAGGCTGATTCTCGCTGCGGATCTTCATCAGTCTGTTCTTGCCAGGTGTCTTGTGTTTTGAGTAGACTCCGTCGATTTCTCCTGAGGACTTGACCATCTTCTGTTTTGACATTGTAAGATCTTGGAGTCACTTCCTCAAGAACGGTTGCTTTCTTGCTCCATGTGTTGGAATCATGTATTCTTACTGTGTCATGCCTAGCCAGTGGCACTAAGCTCTTTGTTGAATTGTCATAATTTGCTTTTTGTCTCTTTTGCAGATGTTTTTGTTTTTGTTTCACTTCCTTTTGTTTCTGTTCAGAGGTGTATGGAAGTGTGGTGCGTAATCTGCGTCCCATAAGAATTTCTGCAGGGGACAGGCCATGCTCAAGAGGCGAAGCTCTATAACTCAGCAGAGCTAAGTATGGATCTGAATGACTTTCTTGTGCTTTCTTGAGCAGCTGCTTGACTATGTGCACACCTTTCTCTGCCTTTCCGTTCGATTGAGCATACAGAGGACTAGAGGTCACATGACGAAAGTCATAGTCCTGTGCAAAATCCTGGAACTCTTTGCAGCTATAGGATGGGCCGTTGTCACTGTACACAACTTGAGGAATCCCATGCCTGGCAAAGATTGATTTCATGTGCTTTATCACACAGGCCGCTGACATGCTGGGGAGCAGTGCGAACTCTGGATAGTTGGATAGGTAGTCGATTACAAGCAGGTAATTCTTTCCATCCAAGTAGAACAAATCAGTCCCAACTTTTTGCCAGGGCTCGTCAGGTATTTCTGTGATTACCATAGGCTCTTTTGGCTGCTTTGCTTGATGTTTTAAGCATATTGCACATTTTGACACCATTCTGTCTATATCAGCATTTATGCTTGGCCAATAAATTGAGGTTCTAGCCCTCCTCTTGCACTTTTCCATGCCAAGATGTCCTTCATGTAATCTTGTCAGCATGTTTGGTCTCAGAGACTGAGGAATGACCACTCTGTTCTTTCTCAACAGCAGTCCATTAACAAAGCTCAGCTCTCCTCTTATGTTGTAGTATTGTTGACACTCACCTCGTGGCCAATCTGTTTTTGTCAGCTGGATGACTCTCTGCAGGACGACATCCTTCTTGGTTTCATCAGCGATCAGCCTGGATTTCATGTCGGAGATGGGCAGTGTCTCGGTGATCAGATTCACATGAAGACTCACTTCATTTTCCGTGGAACACTCGGCCTGCTCCTCTCTCTGCGTGGTTGCCCTAGACAGAGCATCAGCTACCACTATGTGCTTTCCAGGTGTGTAAATCAGGTCGAAATCATAGCGCTGTAGCTTCATCATGAGCCTTTGAATGCGTGGAGACATTTCACTGAGATTTTTCTTGATGATTGCTATTAGCGGCTTATGGTCTGTCTCTGCTACAAACTTTGGTAGGCCATACACATAGCCATGGAACTTCTGGAACCCGTACACCAGCCCCAAACACTCCTTTTCAATTTGAGCGTAGCGGCATTCAGCACTTGTCATCGTTCTTGACGCATAGGCGACAGGCTTCCAGTCTTCTCCACATGCCTGTAGTAGAACAGCTCCAATGCCATCCTTTGACGAGTCGGTGGATATCTTTATCCTTTTTGATGGATCAAAAAACGTCAACACTGGCTCAGTTGTGAGAGTCGTTTTCAGACGGGACCATTCTGCCTCGTGTTCAGATGTCCACTTGAACTCACACCCGCTACGCAGCAGCTCTCTTAAGTGCACAGTCTTGGAGGATAAATTTGGAATGAATTTTCCAATGAAATTGATCATGCCTAATGCACGCAGCACACCTTTTTTGTCTTCAGGTCTTGGCATTTCCAGAATGGCTTTGATCTTGCTTTTATCTGGCTCGACACCTGCTGCTGACAACTTGTCACCCAGAAAGGTGATTTCCTTCACTCCGAACTGACACTTGGATCTGTTCAGCTTCAGCTGGTACTTCTGGACTCTCTGAAGCACTTTGATGAGCCTTTCATTGTGTTGCTCAAGTGTGGATCCCCACAAAATCAGATCATCGACATACACACGTACACCTTCAATGCCCTCTATGATGTGCTCCATCGTTCTGTGGAACACTTCTGGAGCGGAGCAAATGCCAAAAGGCATTCTCTGGAAGCAGTAGCGCCCATACGGTGTATTGAACGTACAGTACCTTGTGCTGTCCTCATGCAGTTTCAACTGCCAGAAGCCTTGAGAGGCGTCCAATTTACTGAAGTACTTGGCACCGGCCATCTCGCTTGTTATCTCATCTCTGGTAGGTATTTGATAATGTTCTCTTTTTATGTTGTTATTCAGATCTTTCGGATCCATGCACACACGTAGTTCTCCATTTGATTTTCTGACACACACCATTGAATTAACCCATTCCGTGGGCTCTTCCACTTTCTTTATCACACCCAGTGACATCATTCTATCCAGTTCTTGCTTCAGCTTTTCTCGAAGGGGAGCTGGAACGCGCCTGGGAGCATGGACGACTGGCTGTGCATCATCCTTCAGCTGTATCTTGTAGGTGAATGGTAAAATTCCAAACCCCTTGAAGATGTCTGGGTACTGGTTCACTATTGACTCAACACTGATCTGGCTATTAACATTGTTAATGCAGTAAACCCTCTTCACTAAGCCTAAATTTTCACATGCAGTGTCACCTAATAATGAGTCATGTCCGTCCGGAACAACTACAAACATCAGGTGGTGCTCTTTTCCTTTAATTTGCACTTTTAGTTTGCATGTGCCTTTTGTGTCAATGTTATGTCCATTGTAGGCTTTCAGCTTCACTGAGCTGGGGTGGATGTGTGGTTTCACCTTCATTTCTCTGATGTCACACTCACTGATTAAATTTGCCTTTGCCCCTGTGTCTAATTTCAGCGGAATGACTGCACCGTTTATTTCTAGTGGCACAATCCACTTGTCCTTTTTAGCACAGGTTGCATTTGTGCATTGTTCAATGTCTTTTGGCTGTGCTGCTATGCTATCTTCAGCTTGCGCTACCATCCCGACAAAGAACGAATCAGCAAGCTCCGTTTCCTCCACTGTGTGAACTCGATCACTGCTACTCTGCTTCCCTTTGGAAAAGCATTGCTTAGCAAAGTGATTCTTCCCTTTACATTTGCTACACGTTTTTCCGAATGCAGGGCATTGTTTTGGTGCATGCTGATTGCCACATCTTTTGCATGAAAAAGTTTCCGTTGCATTTTGTTGTTTATTCGGTTTTTTCGATTGCTGCATTTGCTTTACAGCAGCTACGGGCACCGTTGCGCTCTCCTGTTCCTTCTGTGCACTGAACGTCTTTGCATGCAGCTTAGCCAGTTCGCTAGCGTTGCCAATTTTAATAGCCTCAGCCAACTTTAATTCCGGCTCTCTCAGTAACCTCTCTCTCACTTTTTTGTCGTGCACTCCGAACACTATTTGGTCACGAATCATTGAGTCTTTCAGTTCTCCGAAGTTACATGTTCTAGCTTTCAATTTCAAGTCCGTCACAAAAGCATCAAAACTTTCAGTCTGCGATTGCAGGCGGGAACGAAACACATACCGTTCGAAGGTCTCGTTCTTCTTTGGTGAACAGTGTTCATCAAACTTTTCCACGACTTTGTCAAAATCTTCCTTGTGATCCCTTTCAGCAAACACAAACGTATTAAATACCTCCACAGCCTGAGGTCCCGCGACGGTGAGAAGCAGTGCTATTTTCCGTGCATCTGACTTTGTGTCCAGTCCCAGTGCTTGCAGGTACAAGTTGAATCGTTGCTTGAAAGTTCGCCATTCACAGTCCACATTTCCAGTCCAATTCAGAGGTTCAGGTGGCTTCACACTCATGTCAGTACCTCTTTGAAGTTATCTTATATGGGGTTTATAGGGGACTCAGGCCAAATCCAAAATAAAATGCAAAATCCATATAAAATCCATATAATGTGAAACTTAGCTTTGTGCAGAGGCTGAGTGTACATTTTCATGGGTGTGTGTGCTGAAGGTCTGGGACCTCTCTCTAAACGAGAGCCTGCGGAAACTACCAGCGAGGCGCTCTCTGAACTTCCCCGAACCCAAGATATGAATGACTGGGCTGAGGCAACAGTGCGCGTAAGCCAGAGTGTGGGACACACAGTAGGTAATAAAGAATGCTTCAGAGTAATGAAGATCCATTAGAAATCAACCCATGGAGGATTAATGCGTTGATCAGGAGAAAGATGTTGTACGGTGTCCAGCAGATGAAAGAGCCCACCACAATCAGGAAGATCAGTCTTGTTGCCTTGTTCTTCTTACTCATCCTGCAATTCCGAATACGGAACCACATCCGTGAATAGCAGAACGTGATGACACCAAATGGCAACAAGAAGAAGATTGCAATCTGAAGGTAATACACCAGATAGATGGGCATGTTTGAGTCATGGGTCTGGTTGCAGTACAAAGAGCCATCATCTCCTTCCTCTGTCGTTGAAAACACCATCTCAGGTACGCTGAAGACCAAACACAGGACCCACAGGCCAGCACTTAGAAGGTGAACGTTTTGGAGGACGCCTGGGCAGCATTTGAAGGAGGACGCCTTGACAGCGTGCACGACTGCCCTGTAGCGTTGCACAGCCATGGCTGTGAGGAAGGCCAAGTAGCTGTAGAACCCGAGGAAAAGCACGCCACTCAGCAGTCTGCACGACACCTCACCCAGCACCCAGCCATCGGTCACATTCATTGCCCATAACGGAAGGGGAATGGTGAAGATGAGGTCAGACAGAGTGAGGTGCAGCAGCAGCAGGCTGGACGTCCGCCTCAGGTTCTCCCTCCTCAGAGTGGTCCAGAGCAGGAAGCTGTTCCCAGCCAGGCTGACGCAGAAGATCAGGCAGTAGCAGACAGAGCTAAAAATCCCAAGGATATGTCCCAACATACTCTCCTCAAGCTCCACTGGTTCACCGCCATCTGAATAGTTGTAATAATAACCATCATATTCAGTTGTCAGTGTTCCGTTGCATCCTGGGGTTGCCATTTGCAGCATTTAAAGAGAGAGCAGAGGACAGCTGTTTTTGTTAAGGTATCTGGTAGGCACTTTTTCCTGAAATCATAATGCATAATGCACGGTTTAGCATAATACAGTTACAGTATAAATTCTATGACTCATCCTTAAAAACAATGTTTAGGGGGAAAAAACACTATTGACTACATGAAATTAACACTAAATTGAATTTTTAATGCTACATGCAAATTTTGAAAATGGGGGTAGAAAAAAGTTGGAAAGTGTGCAATAAGAAAAAATCTCCTCCACCAAGGCAATGTGGTCACAGACACAATATAAATTCCAGGTCATGTTCTGGATCACCGATCGCCACCAAAATCGAATCAGTTCTTGCTTGTCCCAATATACACATTGTCCGAAAATTTCATCCAAATCCGTACAGTACTTTTCGAGTTATCCTGCTGACAGACAGACAAACAGACAGACAGACAAACCAATGCGACCGAAAACATAACCTCCTTGGCGGAGGTAATAATTACACATAAACCATTAACATACATGGAAATGTAATTCATATTACCGTAGAGTGCATCTGTGTTTGGGGACATTTCTTGTGACGGCTTACATATGTGCCAAAGAGCAGAGAGCAGTCTAAACTGATGAAGCTAATACTCTGTGTTTAAAGACGTCTGCTGAAGGCCCGCCCAATGTTATACATGTAGATGTAACAAAGTGTAAGACAGGGTCCATTTATTTACAAGTTCATAACTCATAACTCACCGCTTTTGAAGTAACCACACTCAAACCGCTACATAGACAAAAATACTTTTGGTTCAGAGAATTATTTTTATTGCCCATCGCTGTCTGCTAGAAACCAGAGTTGTATAAAGTACTGGAGTAGAGGAGTGGAGTAGAAGTAAAAGTAACATATCAAAAAAGTGACTTAAGTACAAGTTGAAGTGTTCTTTAAAGATCAAACTTAAGTGGAAGTACTAAAGTATTCAAAATGTTTTCTACTTAAGTATTGCAAGTAGAAGTATTTTAAAAATTACTGCTCAAGTACTGAAAGTAAAAGTAGAAGTACGCCTACTGTTTATATTAAAGAAAGCTGTCAAAAGCTCAACATTTAGAGTTTAGGGAACAATCTATTTGGCTGAAGGGAAGCAGAGTAGGCACTTCATTTCATAAGAATTGTCTTTTTGGCAAACAAAGCAAAACAAGTAGGGCCAGGGGCCATCCTTTCATCAACCTCGCCATCATTCAAAGTCAAAGAACTTGGTGTTTCTGAATCATCTTCCATTTTGAAATGGAGTAGTAGACTGACTCACGCTAAGTGTTCCCAATTGAATGCATGCAGCATTTCAGATAGCTGAAGGGAAGCGTGAGGTCTCTTTACATACTGCTTGATCGCTTGAATCGCTGAATAATGATAATGAAAACCTGGTGACAGAGCTATATCAGCCTTGCATTGATACCATTGGATGTGGTACGATTTGCAACATTTTTATAAACGTAATATTCATAATATAAGTAATATTCATGATATAAGTATAAGATTCACCACATAAGAAATGCATTGGAGTAAAAGAATTAAATTCAAAATTATGTAGTGACGTAAAAGTGGAAGTAGGAGAAAAAAAGATACTCCAGTAAAGTAGGCCTACATATACTCCGCCCTCCTCACCCAGCCTACCGGGCTGGCAGTCGCTCCTCCGTGTAACCTACCAGGCTGGCAGCCGCTCCTCCGTGGATCCACTCGAACCGATAGCAGATTTTTATTCTAGAGCCGTGCTAATGCCAACGTGCTCTGCCTATAATCAATGTAAAGCTGTGCCAAGAGTCTAGATTTGTTTACATTTACCATGGCTCCACGTACATGTAGGATAGGCATCACCTGTAACTAGCTGTTCTCTGCCCCCTCAAGTAAAGTGATGTTATAGTCATACATCCACATACATCCATCAGAAGCTAACTATCAGAATGAAATCCATTCAGTGTTGTATTATGCCAGTTGTTGCTGGCATAAAGAAGTACATACACAACATGCATACATAGCTATAGAGGAAAAAGAACTTTTTGGACTTCATTGAACTTTTATTTTATGGAAATACAGAAACAATACAGACAGAAATAGGATGGACTAAATGAAAGACATTGTGCACCAAACAATATATATTTATATATATAGATATATATTGCATTGATTATCTTGAAAGAGTAAAAAAAATAAAATTGAGAAAGAGACTGTAAAGTTTATTTTAGCCTCAAACTACAGTGGCCTTTCTGAATAATCAACGCATGATCTCTCGAACACAAAGGGAAAAGTGACAGTAAGGTTCCAAACTGTCACTCACTTTGTCTTAGAGGATTTCTCATAAGTGGTCTTGAAAGGAGGTAACAGTTGGCATACTCGCTGAAACAAAAAATAGTTTAAAAAAAAGACATTCAATCAAACATTTGTAATAAATTGTAGACTATATAACATGCACATCTTCAGGTTTATAGTAATGCTACAGTTAAGCCATGATTTCAAGCAAACAGTAACAACATTACTAGTCTAGAAGTCTCACTACTGTTTGCTTGTGTCATACTATCCTATCCCAATTTTGAAGATAATGCTCAATTTTCTTTCATTCTAATTGGCAAGCTGTCTTATAGGCCTAGATGGCAATTCAGAATTTAGTTTGTCAGTGACTATGTATTTGCTACTAGCCCCGAGGATATAATAATATAATATTGACTATTTTAGAGAGCTTCGTTTAACCTCAAAACTGGGATGAAATCAGGATATCATATTTACATAAGTGAAAACAAATTACAAAAACAAACAAACAAACAAACAAACAAACAAACCAAAAAATGAAATCTCTATAATCAGGATACTTATTGGCCATATATGAGGTCATTGCTTTATATTACATGCATATTGTGCCCCTCTCAGTTTCAGGACCCCCTAGTAAAGTTGACTAAATAATAATTGTGGAAGGCAATGAATATAGTTATAATATACAGTATAAACAGCATAGAATAAAAGGGTATAGTATGCTTAATAGACTAAAAAGGGCATAGTAATTTTAATGGATTATAAGGGTGTAGGTTGTTTAACGGACTATTGAGGAGCATATTTACACATAAGGATAGACATAAGGATACACATAAAACCTGCAAAG
>JAODXP020000004.1:10107221-10136701 GCA_027497455.2 Sardinella longiceps | reverse complement strand
AACCCTGCTCAGTACATGGAGCACTCCTCACCATTTGAGTATATGAGTCGGCTCGGCTGTCGCGGCGCTGGACATCAGCTGAACCTCTGCAGCTTCTTCAGATGGTTGCGGAACTTGATGCCCATAAACATGTAAAAGATGGGGTTGAGGCAGCAGTGGGAGAGGGCCACCAGGCGACCCACATAAAACATGTAGTCCACCTTGGTGCTGAAGTCACAGTCTCTGATATTGGGAAGAAAGTATTCAAGAGACTTCAGGAAGAGGGACACGTTATAAGGTGCCCAGCCAAGGAAGAAGATCACAACAATGATGAGGTTGAGTAGCACGGTCTTGTGCCTGGTATGGGAGTTGGGCCGAAGAAGCCTTAGAAGAATCAGAGTGTAGCAACAAGTGATGATGGCAAAAGAGATCAAAAAGAAAATGTTACGCTGATATGTTTCCACTAAGCTCCACTTGTAATCTTCATAATCACAATGTAATGAACCATTTGGATTTTTAATGCTGGTCTTAAAGATAAGGGCTGGGGTAGAGGCCATGCAGCTGGTCACCCACACGACGAGAGATGTCACCACGCAGTAGAGGGTCTTTCTGGGCCGAACCACAGCAGCGCAGCGGTGAATGGTCATGGTGGTCAAGAAGATGCTGCTGCTGTAGTAGCCCACATCAAAGATGAAGCTCACAGCTTTGCAGCTGGTCTCACCAAATGTCCAGCCGTGGAGATCATAGTAACCCCAGAAGACCAGCCCCACAGTGAATATGAGGTCAGACAGCGCTAGGTTGAGCAGGAAGGCGTTGGTCATGGACCTCAGGTTCTCAAACTTTACCAAGATTACCAGGACCAGGAGGTTTCCATACACACTAAAGACTATCACCATACAGAAGAACACCAACGTCACTGTTCTTCCAAACTTGCGAACCTCTTCCTTTAGGCATATGTCGTCTCCATAGTCTTCATCATAGTAATATCCTGATGAGGTCTCATAATCTGCCGTTATCAGATCAGCCATCTCTGTTCAAAATAGAACACATCATATTTGGTATATTACATATTACATACAGTATTTGGTAAGAACCTTTAGACAAACAGCAAATGTCACACTTATTTTTTATTTTTCATTCCATAACAAAGCGCACTTCAAAACCATTTTCCTGAATGTTCATGTAGGGCCACCACATTAAAGAATACAGCAAAGTGCAGGGCTCTGCTCGGGCCCAGAAGTTTCATGCAGTCCCAGGATGTTTGGTAACACTTTTGGTTTGGTAACACTTAAAGTGTTACCGGATGTTTTTCTCTAAAATTTTAATATTTCAAAAATACTGTCCATAATGCAACAGATTCACCATTTTGTATGATTTTTTAAGCTGCTTCCTGTTTTAGTTTGGTGAATTAAATACACCAAGAGAAGAAGCTGGAAGGATAAAAATATTCTGAATGAAATGGATGATAGAGCTTTTGAAGACTGGAGGAGGAACTTGCTGTTGAGAGTGAGGACGAGAGGATGGGAGGATGTCAGAGCCTCATGTTTCAGTAGCCACAGGTTTATAATGTGGCTTAGATTGATCTCAAAGGTTTATAATGTGTCTTAGATTATGATCTCTCTCAGATAAGATATGATAAGTAACTCATGATATATACAGTATATGGGTAATTCTACGAAAAAGTCAACCTCACCTTCAAGTGGAGAGTGAGGGAATGGACTGTAGGGATAGGACGAATGAGCCAATTACTGAGGGGGGATGATAAGTGGGCCAGATTGAATGAGCCAGGTTGAGACTTTAGCCAGGATACTTAATGAAATTAGTCTCATCTACATGTATGTACAAAATATCACTCGTGATTTTTAGTTTGGCATTCGCCAGGCTAGCAGTCCCAGACAATGGACACAAAATTGCTGTAATCAGAGATGTATAGAGGTCTTGAAATAGCATTATGGTGTGATACAGGGAGTAATGGCCAACATCTTTCGGATGGTAATGTGTTGTAGAGAGAGCCGAGGGGTCAGATTAACGTGTGGCAGTGACATTTAAAGGACCACTTCATAATTGTTTCGTAATCAGTTTTTTTTTTTTTTTTTTTTTGTGTGTGTTCTGAAATAACCTTCTGGTGTTTATACTGTCCGGCCCTGCACATGTGACACAAACAGACGGGCCCAGACCAAACCCTAAACTATTCCAACCAATCAACACACTGAGGAGGAGGAGGGTATATTGACAAGTATCCTAATTCCACCAGTCAACATCCTTTCTCCAACATGTCATTGGTGGCAATGTAAAGGTGTAGGCTACATGTGCACAGAGTGTGAATGTGACATGCAATCAACGATGCTGAAAGACATCATGCTTGATTATGTGTCCTAGAACTACTTAAGTAACCTACTTAAGTACTAAAATTCAGTATCTGTACTTTACTGGAGTATTATTTTTTTCTCCTATACTTCCACTTTTACTTCATATTTTTGAGGAATTTAATACTACTCCAATACATTTTTGATGTCCTGAATAGTTACTCGTTACTTTTACAAAAAAACAAATCATACCACATCCAATGATATCAATGCCAGACGAGTAGATGGCTACGTCACCAAGTTTACATTATCATTATTAGGCGATTCAAGCGATCAAGCAATATATAAAGAGACCTCATGCTCCCCTTCCGCCTTTCGCAGCGCTGCATGCATTCAATTGAGAACGCATAGAATGGGTCAGTCTACTGCTCCATTTCAAGATGGAAGAAGACAAACACCAAGTTCTTTAACTTTGTGAGGGTAATGGAGGTAACCATCCCTGGTCCTAGAGTCCATGCTTTCCTTTGTTGGCCAAAAAGACTATTCGTACAAATTAAGTGCCTACTCTGCCTTCGTTCAGCCAATAAAAAATTTAAAACAATATGATATTCAAACTTTTGACTGTTTTTAAAATACAGTACTTCTACTTTTATTTTAAGTACTTGAGTAGCAATTTTTTTAAAAAAAAAAACTTCTACTTGCAATACTTAAGTACAACACATCTTGTGTACTTTAGTACTTCCACTGAAGTATGGTGTTTAAAGAACACATCTACTTCTACTCAAGTCACTTTTTTGATATTTTTACTTCTACTCCACTCCTCTACTCCAGTACTTTATACAACTCTGGCTGTAATCACGTAGTAAATAAATAAATAAATGAATAGATAAAATTCTACTCCCATAAATGAATATACCACCACCACTGATATACAGTAATAATCTACACTTTAACATTATGCACTTATGGACTGACATTGCAAAACAGCTTGATATTAAAACAAGTCACTCGGTTACTTACCTTATCAGATGCAAATAGAGGTAAAAATTAATTACAAATAGTATCTCACTGTTGACTAGTGTGCAATCAGGAAACACATTACAAATGTTATTCCCTATTTCTCACTGGGCAGCTGCCATATTCATACCGTTAACCAAGGGTTGAAAAAAGCAGATATGATCTTTCCAATATGCACAAGGATGTGGGGAAAATATGCTTATTTAGAAGCTTTAGTGTGATACCTTTAGGCTTCACCTCACACAACAATCTCTGTGATGCGTACAAAGCACAGACACGTTTTTGGTTTTGGTTTTTGGTGTTTATGTGTACGTGAGAGGTGCCTTGTCGATTACACGTGCATATCAGGACACCTCGACTGCCATTATTACATACACTGCACAAGTTAGAGAAACCTCTGAGACAGACAAAATAGACAAATAGAGAATAAACATTTTAAAGTTTAAGGTAAGACCAAGGGGTGTACACAGTCCTGTCCTGGACCCAAGTGTAGAACAATCAAACACAAATAGACAAGAAACTGTTCAAACTGAAACTGAGGCCAAAATGGGGAACAGGGGAATTCACGCAAATTATTCACTCAAAATGCAGCATTAGTATAAGCCTACTCCAGTTTCTGCCAAAACCAACAGTATTGGCTAACAGAGTTAATTGCATAGTCCTCTTCTTATTCTTAAAATCTCCTATTAGCTGCATGCATGTCAGTTGTTGCTAGTCAGTAGTCTGGACTAAAACAATGAACAGTACGCAGTGTGCACACCCTGACATAATTCATGACATTATATAATAATGTCAGAATGAAATCCATTCAGTGTTGTAGTTCAGTGCTCGCATAAAGGAGTACGCATACACAAAAACAATTACAAACATACATAGCGGTAGGCTATAGTTCTTTTTTTTTTTTTTTTTTTGACTTTTATTGAGTTGAATTTCCACTTGGGGATCAATAAAGTACTGTATCTATCTATCTATCTATCTATCTATCTATCTATCTATCTATCTAGAGGAAAAAAAAACTTTTCGAACTTCATTGAACTTTTATTTCATGAAAATACAGAAACAATACAGACAGAAATAGGATAGACTGAATGAAAGACACATAAAAAACAAACACATTGCCTTGATTACCTTGAAAGAGTTTTTAAAAAATTAAATGGAGAAAGGACTGTAAAGTGCATTGTAGCCTCAAACTACAGTGGCATTTCTGAATATCAAATCGTGATCTCTCAAACTCAAAGGGGAAAAGTGACAATAACGTTCCAATCTGTCACTCACTTTGTCTTAGAGGATTTTTCATAAGTGGTCTTGAAAGGAGGTAACAGTTGGCATACTCACTGAAACGAAAAATAATACAAGAAGACAAGAATTACATTTTCAACTATATCAGGTTTACAGTAATGCTATGCGTTAATCAAAGGAGACATTGCATGATTTCAAGCAAACAACATAACCCCTACTACAAAAATAAAAAAAATGCCGCAAATGTGCTGCAATATTGTTGCATATTTGTGGCAATTTCTCACTAACTAGTCTCACTAAAGTTTGTTCATCACTTCAGACTATTTATATATGCCAGTGACTTTCATTTAGCCTCAAAACTGGGATGAAATCAGGATATTATACAAAGTATTTACATACATAAACAATCAGACACACATTTTTTTTTTATAATCAGCATACTTATTGCCCATATGCAGTACGAGGTCATTGCTTTGTACTGTATGCATATTGTAAACCTCTGGGTAACAAGACCCCCTAAGAAAGTCGGCTAAATAATAATTGTGGTTGCGGAAGGAAATGAATGTAGTTATAATATACAACATAGAATAAACGGCTTAATGCTTAATGCTTAATAGACTATAAAGGGCATTTTTAATGGATTATAAAGGGTGTAGGTTGTTTAATGCCCGGGTTCTCAATCTTTATTGGGCTGAGGACCCCTTATGGAGCCAATTTTTTTTTGAGGACCCCTTTTGATCGCAAAAATGATGATCGCATGTGATTGAATGTGACAAAATATGACTGTCCAAAAGTGGTTTTGTGTAGGTCTAGTCTACTGATGCCCAAGGGAAGTGTAGTCTTAGTAGTATTTCTATCTCTATAAGACAAGCTTATATTTGTAGCAAACTTTTTCACGGACCCCCTGGCAATGTGAAACGGACCCCTGGGAGTCCCTGGACCCCAGTTTGAGAACCAATGGACTATTGAGGGACGTATTTACACATAAGGAGCTGCAGACCTGCAAACCAACCCTGCTCAGTACATGGAGCACTCCTCACCATTGGAGTATATGAGTCGGCTGTGGCGGCGCTGGACATCAGCTGAACCCCTACAGTAGTACCAGAGCAGCTTCTTCAGATGGTTGCGGAACTTGATGCCCATAAACATGTAGAAGATGGGGTTGAGGCAGCAGTGGGAGAAGGCCACCAGGCGACCCACATAAAACATGTAGTCCACCTTGGTGCTGAAGTCACAGTCTCTGATATTGGGAAGAAAGTATTCAAGAGACTGCAGGAAGAGGGCCACGTTATAAGGTGCCCAGCCAAGGAAGAAGACCACAACAATGATGAGGATGAGACGCACAGTCTTGTGCCTGGTATGGGAGTTGGGCCGAAGAAGCCTTAGAAGGATCAGAGTGTAGCAACAAGTGATGGTGGCAAAAGAGATCAAAAAGAAAATGTTACGCTGGTATGTGTCCACCAACCCCCACTTGTAATCTTCATAATCACAATATAATTTATCATCGTTTGGATTTGTAATGTTGGTCTTAAAGATAAGGGCTGGGGTAGAGGCCAGGCAGCTGGTCACCCACACGACGAGAGATGTCACCACGCAGTAGAGGGTCTTCCTGGAAATGACCACAGACATGGGCCGAACCACAGCAGCGCAGCGATGAATGGTCATGGTGGTCAAGAAGATAATGCTGCTGTAGTAGCCCACATCAAAGATGAAGCTCACAGCTTTGCAGCTGGTCTCACCAAATGTCCAGCCGTGGAGATCATAGTAAGCCCAGAAGGGCAGCCCCACAGTGAATATGAGGTCAGACAGCGCTAGGTTGAGCAGGAAGGCGTTGGTCATGGACCTCAGGTTCTCAAACTTTACCAAGATTACCAGGACCAGGAGGTTTCCATACACACTAAAGACTATCACCATACAGGAGAACACCAACGTCACTGTTCTTCCCAACTTGCGAACCTCTTCCTTTAGGCATATGTCGTCTCCATAGTCTTCATCATAGTAATATCCTGATGAGGTCTCATAATCTGCCGTTATCAGATCAGCCATCTCTGTTCAAAATAGAACACATCATATTTGGTATATTACATATTACATATTTGGTAAGAACCTTTAGACAAACAGCAAATGTCACACTTATTTTTTATTTTTCATTCCATAACAAAGCACACATCAGAACCATTTTCCTGAATGTTCATGTAGGGCCACCACATTAAAGAATACAGCACAGTACAGGGCTCCGCTCAGGCACAGAATTTTCATGCAGTCCCAGGATGTTTGGTAACACTTTACGGTAAGGGTACATGAATAATTCATGTACCCTTACCGTAAAGTGTTACCGGATGTTTTTCTCTAAAATTTTAATATTTAAAAAATACTGTCCATAATGCAACAGATTCACCATTTTGTATGATTTTTTAAGCTGCTTCCTGTTTTAGTTTGGTGAATTAAATACACCAAGAGAAGAAGCTGGAAGGATAAAACTATTCTGAATGAAATGGATGATAGAGCTTTTGAAGACTGGAGGAGGAACTTGCTGTTGAGAGTGAGGACGAGAGGATGGGAGGATGTCAGAGCCTCATGTTTCAGTAGCCACAGGTTTATAATGTGGCTTAGATTGATCTCAAAGGTTTATAATGTGTCTTAGATTATGATCTCTCTCAGATAAGATATGATAAGTAACTCATGATATATACAGTATATGGGTAATTCTACGAAAAAGTCAACCTCACCTTCAAGTGGAGAGTGAGGGAATGGACTGTAGGGATAGGACGAATGAGCCAATTACTGAGGGGGGATGATAAGTGGGCCAGATTGAATGAGCCAGGTTGAGACTTTAGCCAGGATACTTAATGAAATTAGTCTCATCTACATGTATGTACAAAATATCACTCGTGATTTTTAGTTTGGCATTCGCCAGGCTAGCAGTCCCAGACAATGGACACAAAATTGCTGTAATCAGAGATGTATAGAGGTCTTGAAATAGCATTATGGTGTGATACAGGGAGCAATGGCCAACATCTTTCGGATGGTAATGTGTTGTAGAGAGAGCCGAGGGGTCAGATTAACGTGTGGCAGTGACATTTAAAGGACCACTTCATAATTGTTTCGTAATCAGTTTTTTTTTTTTTTTTTTTTTTTTTTTGTGTGTGTTCTGAAATAACCTTCTGGTGTTTATACTGTCCGGCCCTGCACATGTGACACAAACAGACGGGCCCAGACCAAACCCTAAACTATTCCAACCAATCAACACACTGAGGAGGAGGAGGAGGAGGAGGGTATATTGACAAGTATCCTAATTCCACCAGTCAACATCCTTTCTCCAACATGTCATTGGTGGCAATGTAAAGGTGTAGGCTACATGTGCACAGAGTGTGAATGTGACATGCAATCAACGATGCTGAAAGACATCATGCTTGATTATGTGTCCTAGAACTACTTAAGTAACCTACTTAAGTACTAAAATTCATTATCTGTACTTTACTGGAGTATTATTTTTTTCTCCTATACTTCCACTTTTACTTCAGTACATATTTTTGAGGAATTTAATACTACTCCAATACATTTTTGATGTCCTGAATAGTTACTCGTTACTTTTACAAAAAAACAAATCATACCACATCCAATGATATCAATGCCAGACGAGTAGATGGCTACGTCACCAAGTTTACATTATCATTATTAGGCGATTCAAGCGATCAAGCGATATATAAAGAGACCTCATGCTCCCCTTCCGCCTTTCGCAGCGCTGCATGCATTCAATTGAGAATGCATTGTATGGGTCAGCCTACTGCTCCATTTCAAGATGGAAGAAGACAAACACCAAGTTCTTTAACTTTGTGAGGGTAATGGAGGTAACCATCCCTGGTCCTAGAGTCCATGCTTTCCTTTGTTGGCCAAAAAGACTATTCGTACAAATTAAGTGCCTACTCTGCCTTCGTTCAGCCAATAAAAAATTTAAAACAATATGATATTCAAACTTTTGACTGTTTTTAAAATACAGTACTTCTACTTTTATTTTAAGTACTTGAGTAGCAATTTTTTTTTTTTAAAAAAAAAACTTCTACTTGCAATACTTAAGTACAACACATCTTGTGTACTTTAGTACTTCCACTGAAGTATGGTGTTTAAAGAACACATCTACTTCTACTCAAGTCACTTTTTTGATATGGTATTTTTTACTTCTACTCCACTCCTCTACTCCAGTACTTTATACAACTCTGGCTGTAATCACGTAGTAAATAAATAAATAAATGAATAGATAAAATTCTACTCCCATAAATGAATATACCACCACCACTGATATACAGTAATAATCTACACTTTAACATTATGCACTTATGGACTGACATTGCAAAACAGCTTGATATTAAAACAAGTCACTCGGTTACTTACCTTATCAGATGCAAATAGAGGTAAAAATTAATTACAAATAATATCTCACTGTTGACTAGTGTGCAATCAGGAAACACATTACAAATGTTATTCCCTATTTCTCACTGGGCAGCTGCCATATCCATACCGTTAACCAAGGGTTGAAAAAAGCAGATATCTTTCCAATATGCACAAGGATGTGGTGAAAATATGCTTATTTAGAAGCTTTAGTGTGATACCTTTAGGCTTCACCTCACACAACAATCTCTGTGATGCGTACAAAGCACAGACACGTTTTTGGTTTTGGTTTTGGTTTTTGGTGTTTATGTGTACGTGAGAGGTGCTTTGTCGATTACACGTGCATATCAGGACACCTCGACTGCCATTATTACCTACACTGCACAAGTTAGAGAAACCTCTGAGACAGACAAAATAGACAAATAGAGAATAAACATTTTAAAGTTTAAGGTAAGACCCAGGGGTGTACACAGTCCTGTCCTGGACCCAAGTCTAGGGCAATCAAACACAAGCAAACAAAATTAAATAGACAAGAAACTGTTCAAACTGAAACTGAGGCCAAAATGGGGAACAGGGGAATTCACGCAAATTATTCACTCAAAATGCAGCATTAGTATAAGCCTACTCCAGTTTCTGCCAAACCCAACAGTGTTGGCTAAAAGAGTTAATTGCATAGTGCTCTTCTTATTCTTAAAACCTCCTATTAGCTGCATGCATGTCAGTTGTTGCTAGTCAGTAGTCAGGACTAAACCAATGAACACAGTGTGCACACCCTGACATTACTCATGACTTTATATAATAATGTCAGAATGAAATCGATTCAGTGTTGTAGATCAGTGCTCGCATAAAGGAGTACACATACACAAAAACAATTACAAACATACATAGCTGTAGGCTATATATATATTTTTTTTTTTACTTTTTTTTTATTGACTTGAATTTCCACTTGGGGATCAATAAAGCACTGTATATATCTATAATCTATCTATCTATCTATCTATCTATCTAGAGGAAAAAAACTTTTCGAACTTCAGTGAACTTTTATTTCATGAAAATACAGAAACAATACAGACAGAAATAGGATAGACTGAATGAAAGACATTGTACACAAAAAACAAACACATTGCCTTGATTACCTTGAAAGAGTTTAAAAAAATTGAATGGAGAAAGGACTGTAAAGTGCATTATAGCCTCAAACTACAGTGGCCTTTCTGAATATCAAATCGTGATCTCTCAAACTCAAAGGGAAAAGTGACAATAAGGTTCCAATCTGTCACTCACTTTGTCTTAGAGGATTTTTCATAAGTGGTCTTGAAAGGAGGTAACAGTTGGCATACTCACTGAAACGAAAAATAATACAAAAAGACATTCAATCAAACATTTGTTTTACATTTTCAACTATATCAGGTTTACAGTAATGCTATGCGTTAATCAAAGGAGACATTGCATGATTTCAAGCAAACAACATAACCCCTACTACAAAAATAAAAAAAATGCGGCAAATGTGTTGCAATATTGTTGCATATTTGTGGCAATTTCTTTTATTTTTGTAAAAGAACTAGTCTCACTAAAGTTTGTTCATTTCTGTTCTTCAGACTATTTATATATGCCAGTGACTTTAGAGAGCTTCATTCAGCCTCAAAACTGGGATGAAATCAGTATATTATACAAAGTATTTACAGTACATATACATAAACAATCAGACACACATTTTTTTTTTAATAATCAGGATACTTATTGCCCATATACAGTACGAGGTCATTGCTTTGTACTGTATGCATATTGTAAACCTCTCGGTAACAAGACCCCCCAGGAAAGTTGGCTAAATAATAATTGTGGTTGCGGAAGGCAATGAATGTAGTTATAATATATACAACATAGAATAAAAGGCTTAAAGCTATAATCCGGCGTGAATCAACACCTAGCCCTGCTGTTTTATACTGCTAAGCGCTACTGAAAGCCACCTCAATGATAAAATTTTGTGCATCATAGACCGAGTTTGTGAAACGGCAGCTAACACTAAGTGAATGAGGCATGTCAAAAACGAAACCTAATCGATTTGCTTTCGTTTTGAAATGCCCCATTCTGTTAACGTTAGCTGCCGTTTCGCTATCTCAGTCTGCCTTGCATGGAATCCAGTGATTGAGGTGGCTAACAATAGAGCTTGGCACTACAAAACAGTAGGACTATGTGTTGATTCACGCCGGCTTTCTCCTTTAATGCTTAATATGCTTAATAGACTATAAAGGGCATTTTTACAGGATTATAAAGGGTGTAGGTTGTTTAATGGACTATTGAGGGACGTATTTACACATAAGGAGCAGCAGACCTGCAAAGCAACCCTGCTCAGTACATGGAGCACTCCTCACCATTGGAGTATATGAGTCGGCTGTGGCGGCGCTGGACATCAGCTGAACCCCTACAGTAGTACCAGAGCAGCTTCTTCAGATGGTTGCGGAACTTGATGCCCATAAACATGTAGAAGATGGGGTTGAGGCAGCAGTGGGAGAAGGCCACCAGGCGACCCACATAAAACATGTAGTCCACCTTGGTGCTGAAGTCACAGTCTCTGATATTGGGAAGAAAGTATTCAAGAGACTTCAGGAAGAGGGACACGTTATAAGGTGCCCAGCCAAGGAAGAAGACCACAACAATGATGAGGATGAGACGCACGGTCTTGTGCCTGGTATGGGAGTTGGGCCGAAGAAGCCTTAGAAGGATCAGAGTGTAGCAACAAGTGATGGTGGCAAAAGAGATCAAAAAGAAAATGTTACGCTGATATGTGTCCACCAACCCCCACTTGTAATCTTTATAATCACAATGTAATGACTCATCATTTAGATTTTGAATGCTGGTCTTAAAGATAAGGGCTGGGGTAGAGGCCAGGCAGCTGGTCACCCACACGACGAGAGATGTCACCACGCAGTAGAGGGTCTTTCTGGAAATGACCACAGACATGGGCCGAACCACAGCAGCGCAGCGGTGAATGGTCATGGTGGTCAAGAAGATGATGCTGCTGTAGTAGCCCACATCAAAGATGAAGCTCACAGCTTTGCAGCCGGTCTCACCAAATGTCCAGCCATAGAGATCATAGTAAGCCCAGAAGGGCAGCCCCACGGTGAATATGAGGTCAGACAGCGCTAGGTTGAGCAGGAAGGCGTTGGTCATGGACTTCAGGTTCTCAAACTTCGCCAAGATTACCAGGACCAGGAGGTTTCCAACCACACTAAAGACTATCACCATATTGAAGAACACCAGCGTCACTATCTTTCCAAACTTTCGAACCTCTTCCTTTACGCACATGTCGTCCTCATAGTTTGCATCATAGTAAACTGACGAGGTCTGGTATGTATCTGGGGTTACAGATTCATTATCTTTCACCATATCAGGTGTTGTTAACAGGTAGCCTGCAGTCATCAAATCAGTCATTTCTGTTGAGAGTAGAATATACTATTAGTAGTATACTGGTATTACTGTATTACTGGTAGGTGCATTTTGATAAACAAAATAAACAGCAGTGTTATATTACAAACAAAAACAAACAACCCACATTCCAGCCCATCACTGACAAGAAGGTTGGGAGTCACCAAAATACACGAGACACTATTCTAAATCATAGATCTCTCTTCTATGATAAGTATGGGAAAAATGTTTTTTTGTTTTTTTTTTGTATTCTAATGTATCTTTTATTTGAAATTCCATGAAAAAATATATATTCAATACAACACTAGATAATATTCTTTTCATATGATTTTCATGAGCCTAACTGATGAGAACATTGTTTGCTGGAACAGTAGGCTATTCAGATTTGTGTAAACATCATTTAGTCAATAGGATTGGCAAATACATAACCACTTTATTTAAGTTATACATTAGGTTCTTCCGTTGCTGTCCACAAACAATATGTTTTCAAAATTGCTGTAATCGGGCTCAGTAAATATTCTACTCACAGAAAAAAATCTTGCCTACACCATTGGTAAAAAAAAATCTACAGTTCAATATTGTATGCTTATTGACCAATCTTGAAAATCAGCTTGATATTATACTTGGTTACTTACCTTATCAAGTGCAAATACAGGTGAGTACCAATGACAGATGATACTGTAATACTGTAATAATACTCTGTAACACTGCAAGGTAGAGCACACCTCATATGGGTGGGGGTGGGTGGGTGGGCCTGCGAGATGGTATCTGTTCCTGACTGAAATTCATGGTTTCGTAGAATCAGGATCTGTAACAATAATTTAAAGGTGTACTATGAGTTCCTGTGTTGATTCCTCAGACCAGATTTTTTTACTGTGTATTCAGGGGACAGGCACCTAGCAGATCAAGAGGAGATGCCTACAATTGCATTAAAATCATGGAGGATTTCAAAGTGCACCTGTTGGGGGAGGGGATTGGGGGGTGCACCCTTCACCTCTCAACAAAACATATTTTGAAAGCTCCAGCCATGCTGATAGTGAATTTGAATGTTACAGTATATAACATTGTAGTTTTTGAGATTTCAAAGCCATTTAATTCCATCAAAATACATCCCATAACCATGCACAGGCCAGAGGCAGATGGTATGCTTTTCAATGTTTGTTAAATCACAACACTCTATGTACTACGCTCAAGAAAAGTGGTAGGCCTATTTTTGATTGGCACTGACATCTTGTTTGTTTCTCAGATTGGTCGTAGCACTATCTATCCTGGGCTATTATCATACAGAGGCAATTTGTGAGTGAGATATCGCTGATTCCATCCAGGATTCAGTTACGTTTATATATATATATATATATATATATATATATATATATATATATATATATATATATATATATGGGCAATTCCAGCGTTATGGACGTGACATTTTCGTGCATTATTGATGAACAAAATGCCACATAACCTCCGCAAACCTAGCAGTATTTCACAATTTTGTTCATATTCTTATGCAAACTCCATGGCTGAATACAGGCAAACACAAAAAATTAATATCATGATTTGCATTTTAAGAATATGAGCCTTTCAATTTGCGTTAGGGACGTGACGAAAAACGGACAAACTTTTGAGAGAGCGTAGTTTTTGCTGTGAAGTGTGTGAAATTTCTAGAGAAATGTAAATATTACTACATTCATACCAAACAGGACACCTCAGTAAAGACAGAGAAAGACTTAATTTCAAATGTAAATGTAAAAAAGTTGGTTTTCATTGGGAGAAATGGCGTTATGGATGTGACGTTATGGACGTGACGTCTGGAAAAACCCTCCAAAACGATACAAAACAATTGTGAATGGTGGATTTTAACTTGTAACGAGAGAAATGGTAATAGAACAATGAAAAATGACTGATAATATAACAGCTTTGTGTTTGTTATCACCCACTTATGCCCATTATAAGCCCCTCCATAGACTTACATTATAGCTGAATAGGGTAAAAAATTTAACAAACAGATATCCTTTCGAAACTTGCTCAGTTGAATATTTACATAGAGACAGATACTTTTTTGTATTGGAAGTTTTCTGAAAGAATTTGTATGTCCATGTAGGAGAGACTTAAATTTTTAAGGTGAGGTTTACTTTTCGTGAATTGCCATATATATATATATATATATATATATAATGTTATAGATGGCTAATCAGGCTTCTTAAGTGGAAGAACAGTTTTGCTCAGTGATTTTCAAAGTCTGGGAGGTCTCCTCCCCTTTATATTACTACTTGATTAGGCTTACAGTGATTTTTAGGCAAGGCCACTGTTTGAGGTATCCTATATCAGACAATTGTTTTGGTCCCATATCCCAATGAACTTGGATAAAATTTAGTCATAAGAAGGGTGGATAAAATATGAAAACCTTGTTACAGCATTACAAACTTTTTCTGCTATCAGACATTATCAGTAGGCTATATTGGACAACTGGCAGTATCTAGTTTGTATATACTGTAGTTTTACATCAAAATAGTTGCCTGGTTAATATCAATTTCATAGATATTATTGGGCAAAACAAACAAGTAGCCTAATTGATGTAGCCAATAGACTATTATATGCGTAAAAAGGACACATTTGGTAGCCTACTCCATCCAAAGTAGGGAGACCAGTCCACATGGTGTCTACTCATCACCTCATGGTAAATCACGTGACCTGCGGTTTATTTACCTTGCTTATACAGTGCAACCGCACTAGGCTTTTGTCAACCGGGAGCCTGCGCTCTGCCAACCAAGCAGCGCTTCTATTGATTCAAGCCGATGTCAATCATGGCCAAATCCCTCCTTACCGTCTACTAGCAGGGATTCACTGTACATCTATCGATCTGCTGGATCATCTATCCCCTAACCAAAGTATGGTATATTTGGAGATGTCTGTGATTTTAAATGATGTAAACTGTGGGTTTTACTAGCCTTCCATATAATGTTCATGTTTATTGCTTCGTCACTTGTCTTATTACGACTATGAGCGAGTGGTGTAACAGCAGGTGCATTTCACCAGTCCATGTCGCATACGGTATCATCAGATGATTTAAATCTGTTTATTTCCTGGAATAGGAAAGTCGGTATCTGACATGTAAATGGTTAAATATAGTGGGTGGAATGTCCAAAACATTGTTCCTATATTATCTTGACGTTATTTTTATGTAGTTTAGGCTACAGAGTCTGAAATCCGACTACCTTAATGCGTGGCCTATTTCAAATACGCACACTTTCAAAGAAGTAGTCAAGTGTTGTAGAGCTATGAGAGCCCCGTGATACAGTGTAGCCTAGGTTTTCTTCAAAATCTTGTCGAGACCGCTGACAATGTCATTGTTCTGTAGACCAATAACCAATACATGTCAGCGTTGCGGAGTCTGGCGATTTTATAACGGTACAGAGGAGGAGGAGGAGCTGAGGAGTGTTGGACATAGGCTTAGGATGTTCTGGCTAATGATTAAGATGGAGGCTGTTATGTCAGGAACATCGAAAAACATTTTGATGATGCCTGAATATTTTAATATGCCCATCTGTATAATGATTTCTAAACTTTAGGCTGTTGTCTTGTAGCCTCGTCTTTTACTTTTACACTACTACTTTATTGTTAGTTTGGCCTAATCTAGCCTGCTGTAACGCCAAATGGCTTACATATTTTTTTTTTATTTCTCTTTCTTTTTTTTCTTTTTGTTAACCTCTACCAGGTACCATGCTCACTGTTTGAAGCCCTACTGTTCCCCAGCAATCCAGCATGGCATCAAATTCTGTTGGGGAGAATCAGCTGCAGAGGATCATCAGAGATCTTCATGGTAGGCTACAGGAAGGAGAGAGGCGCTACTATGCCATAGTTCCTGTTGTTACCATATCAGAAAGAACCTATGATGTGGGTGACTGACACGACCTTACCATACCCTCACATTTCACAGTGGGCTGTTTGAAAATCTTGACAAATTAAGTGGGAAGCATTATGTGAGGTGTAAAGGTCACATTTTATCATTTTTTTTTCTGTCTAAAAAAGTGGTCTTGTTTCAATTTTCAACTTTTCAGCTTGCTCAGAATTCCTTTCCTAGCACAAATATATTGCACAGTGTCTTTGCTTCAACACAATTTCAATTTTTACTCTTCAGTTATGCATGGGAATTTGATGCAAATAAATCAACAGTCTTTATTTCTTCCTTTCTGGGCATCATGAGAGGAAGAGTTCTGATTAGCTCAATCTCATCTGATGAGATTAATTGGTTGTGTTATTTTTGAGTCATCCTTGGTATTTGCATACATGTTAAAGCACTGGAAATGATTATTTACAATAAAGTGTATGTATATTTACTCCTGTCAGTCCGACATGCAGTAGTTAGGAACACGAGTGCAAGAATGCGAAAACAGCAGTTTTGTGAGCACTTACAGAATTCAGACAGATTGGGGAAGGGGACGGGATGTTTGCGTTTCACAGTATGTGTGTGTGTCAGCACCATAGGTTATGTATCTAGAAGGTAGACGTGTGGTTTTAGAGACTAATGAATGGATGATGTGGTGTTATGAGTGTGTGTACACAGACGTGCGTGTGTGTGTGTGTGTGTGTGTGTGTGTGTGTGTGTGTGTGTGTGTGTGTGTGTGTGTGTGTGTGTGTGTGTGTTTGTGTTCAGATAGCTAATGTTGTGGTGTGTTATCTCTGAAGATGCTGTGGCTGAGCTTAGCAAGGAGCACAGGGAGACAGGAGAGCCCGTCACAGATGACAGCTCCAGCCTACACAAGTTCTCCTACAAGCTGGAGTACTTGCTGCAGGTACTGCATTACACACACATACTTTATCAAATATTCTGAATAGTTCAACAGATTAACACAGTCCTAGTTATGTGTTTAAAGTTCATGGAAACAAAATACATTTCCACATAAACATGCTTCCTATAATTTCTGATAAAGAGCAATACTTTGCCACTTGTTTAGCCTTTGTTTTATTTAGCCCCCCAACACACACACACACACACACACACACACACACACACACACACACACACACACACACACACACACAGTACTTGCTGCATCAAGCAGAACTTATTGCTTTAAGTGATATTGTTTAGAATTCTTTTTTATTCAGTGAATTCAATCCAATTATTTCTCAAGCTAGAACACTACCAAGGTCCATATCACAAGAGTTTATTCATATACTAAAGTCAAGTCAAATATTGTGGTGTTTGATTGATGTGAAATAATTGTGCTGCCATTGTGCTCTTTATGCTTTTATCAGTTTGACCAGAAAGAGAAGACAACTTTTCTTGGCATCAGGAAAGACTACTGGGATTATTTCTGTGAATGTTTGGCGAAGTTAAAAGGAGCTAATGACGGCATCCGATTTGTCAAGTCTATCCCTGAGGTAATCCTTCTCGAGAGCACAAGTGTGTGATACACTTAAACCCACAGTCTGATCTATTGGTGCGGGGACAGACACACTGAGATCCACAGGAATACGACAGGATATCCTGGCTGCATCCATCATCATTTTTTTGTTTGTTTAAACATTGTTACGTACTATGTTATGTGGTAACTTTATTATTAACAGCCATTGCTTAAGTTGGTTGATCTATTGATGTGCCTTGGGCTTCCACTGGATTAGAGTCATATCATGGAGTGAAAGAGCGCTTTGAGAAGAGGTTGGTGTTTAACTGCTGTTCATAGAGGTTAGGATGCTCCCTTGAACTCTCTCTGTGTTCGGAATGTAATACTCTATACTAGACATGTGCCAACATACCAGTGTGATGTTTGCTACTGGTAGTATCGTGTAGATTCTTCACCAAAAGGGTATAAAATGAAGTGAAACTGTGTTTCCTACTGTACATCAAAGACACTGGTATGTCAAAGATGGCTGAATGATGTTTTGAAATATAGCAATGTGCAGGGAGTGTGTACTACTGCCACATAATGAAGTCTGAGAGTGCTCACTTCCAATCTCTCTAACTTTGAATCTTACCTTTCTGAGGTATAATTAAGTCATTCTTCTTTGCTCTAACCAAATGGCATGGGGCAGGAACTCGAACAATTTACATATTATCTGATAGTGTAGATAGATAATATAAGCATTGGTTATTTTGCAACTGAGGCCATGACTTGAGACAGCTTTTATCCCAAACCATCAGCAAATGCTCTTACTGTAGTAGGGAAGCGCTTAATTTGAGAACTATGATTATCATGAGGAAATGACATGGACACAAACAAAGAAATGATACAGAGCATGGTCGCTTAACTCTGACGCAAGTGCTTAGTTACCATGGTAAAAAGTTCTTCTGCTTTCTATGACTTAACTTCAAGCACTTCACCTGAGTTCATGATCTACAGTACATTTTTATACTTTATCAGTTTCTAAGCAACCACATTTGACTGTTAAGATACCTTTAAAGCTAGTTTGTATAGACCATGGGCCATGGTACGTGTAGGGTTACAAGTTTGGTGTCATTTTATTATATTATATTATATTATATTATATTATATTATATCATTATATTATGTTATATTATATATTCATATATGAATCATGATGGTAAATTCTCTTCTTACTACATAGAATTTCATCTGCAAAATAGACATTATTGGTAATACAGTATAAACATTGGAAGTCATTGGAAAAATAGACATCATTAAAAACACAGACAATAGCAGTCAGTAGCAATATAAACATAGACGTGGCTTTGGTTGTTTACTTTGGAGTAGAAGGTCCCCATCAGCTGTTGTGTTTGCCCTGAGTTTGGACCCTTGCCTTTAATCCTGTCCATCTGTGCTTGGATGGCTGTTTGTCCAAGACAGGGAATACAGTAATCTGTGGGATGACAGGTCAGCTTTTTAACCTTTAACCCAGGAGCCATAGGGTTACATCAGAGGTAAAATGGGTGATGACTCTAGGGGACGAGCAGAGTTGTCCTTGTATGCATTCTTAAAGTACACATGTTAAAGCCAATAGGCTGACTAGAGTGTTAAAGTTGCATTAGCACATTTACAGTGTTATTGTTTTGTTGTGGCTTTCTCTGTGTTGTACAGTATGTGTCCATCCTCATGTCTATTCAATGCAGTGGCAAACCACACTGAATGACCTTTCAGCTGTAGTCAGCTATAGTGGTGGATGTGAGAACTCAACAGACACAAAGCCCTGTGAAGTCGAGCTATGATGTGCTATCCTCAGGAGAAAACTTGTGTCACATTTCTGCTTACGCCGAGATCACATTCTCATGGTGACAAGAAAGTGGTTGAACTGTCAGCGCTTACGAGCTGAGAGGCTAGGTCACATCATGGATGCGTGCATGCAAGCATGACTGAATCGACCTTTGACCTTTTCGACCTTTGCCCCTTTTCCTCCTTCTGTAGCTCAAGACCTCGCTGGGTAAGGGCCGAGCCTTCATCCGCTACTCGTTGGTACACCAGAGGTTGGCTGATACCCTGCAACAATGCCTGATAAACCACAAAGTCACCAGGTACAGTATGCCACATAAAGATAAAATAAATGCACACAAGCATTTACCACATACTGTATACCTGACAGAGAACACATGACTGCATGCAGTGGGTTGTGATGGCACTCAGGCATACAACCGCATGTATTGAGGTACAGAAATAGAAAGCCATACATTTTTGTCAATTCCTGTACACAGCAATGTCTAGGCACATTTACAGTATAGTGTCTATGCGCCCAAAAAAAGCTAGCGTCATCTCCAAATACACATGGACAGGCACCAAAAATCTCCAGGTTACAACAGACATGCATAAGACTAACAAGATTTTATGTGTTTTGTTAGGCTACAGTGTATTAATTCTCATTGAACTGGATGAACATGTAAACATAAACATGACCTTATTTTTACATAGATAGGAAGGTTCCATTTCCTCAGCTTCTTGGTACATTAAGTGTGATGGAGATGCAGTATGAGAGGGGAACAGAGAGTTGGCCTGACTGCAGTAGAATTTTCAAAGCCAGTAGAGACAAGCTACTCCTCTCTCAAACCACACTTCTGACCCTCAGCAGTTTTACTAACTACAGGGGTCAGACGTGGGATGTGTTGAGTTTGTTGCGACATAGGCTAAAATAGATGCTAAGTCTGGATGCCGACGTTTCTTGAGCTTCCTTAAGACCCTTTGGACACCAAAAAAGGTGGCATTTTTAAGTGAGTTCTCTCTTCCTTAAACGACTCTTGGTTCTCCATTATGGAACTGCCATTTCTGCTTTTGAATCACCTAGACTGCACCCAAATGTTTCTTTTGAACAAATGTTCTTTTAAGCCAAGTTCACATTGCATGGTTTTAGAGATGCTTCAGTTTGGCTGTGTCATGTCTAATATTGTGTAGTCTGGACTTGGCATTAGGGTAAAACAAAGCAGGCCCGGCTGAGCTTCATGCTGATCTGTTCAATGTCAGGGCTCTAGGTTCACTATGCATAGATACCAGTAGTCTCCTTAGAAATATGTGGGGTTGGCAATTGTGTTTGTATTTGTGTGTGTGTGTGTGTGTGTGTGTGTGTGTGTGTGTGTGTGTGTGTGTGTGTGTGTGTGTGTTTGTGTGTTTGTGTGTTTATGAGTGCACATGCACTGAAAAGTAGGACTTGGCAAGCATGAGACTGTTGGCATACTTGGCATGCAGCAGACAGTGTGCTGTCAGAGTAAGTCTGCAATCACACAGGCCACCCGCTGTGTCCTGTCAAGATTTGTCTCCTGAGTCATTCTCTCTCTTTCTCTACCCCACCATTTGTTTCTCTCCTTCTCCCTCTGCCTCTCTCTCTCTCTCTCTCTCTCTCTCTCTCTCTCTCTCTCTCTCTCTCCCTCTCTCTCTGCCTCTCTCTCTGTCTCTCTCTCTCTCTCTCTCTCTCTCTCTCTCTCTCTCTCTCTTTCTCTCACTCCGTCTTTCTGTCTTTGTTTCTGTAATCCTGCACAGTGAGTGGTATTATGCTCGCAGCCCATTCCTGAAGTCTCACCTGAGCATTGACATCATCAACCACCTGTACGAGCTGAATGAGATCCAGTTTGATGTGGCTTCCAGGGGTCATGATCTAGACTCTGACTGGCCCACATTTGCCAGGTAACCTCCTGAAATCCCTGTTTATGTTCTCTTGCCAACAATAGACTTTGTCAATCCTTACTGTGACACAAGCCAACCATACACCATATGTCTTTTTTTCCCCTGCAAAACATGTTTAATGTGAGCCTTAATTTGTACTGATACAGTCCAGTCCAACCTTATCTGTTCTGCTGTAATATTTGTTTTCGCCTTGGGTAAGGCCACACACACACACCACCAGTAACAACATGTGATGTTGTTAAACTGCATAACAGTTTCATGTTACTCTATCAGTTCTATATTTACTGCCAACCGAGACTTGGCATGTTGCCCCGTCATCATGACTTCCTTCTAGATTTCTTTGGAACGGCTGCTTGGCCAAACCTACGCACAGGAACATCACAATGCCTATACACTTGAGGGATCTTGTTTCTGTTTGTTTATCATTAGCCCAATCGGATGCTAATGTGTGCTAGAGGCTAATTTTACAATTCAATATATTCTAGCCTGAGGTCTGGCAATATGGCCTTGAGCTCCCATTACTTGCTGTCTCTACAATGCACTCAGAGCGGAGGGAATTGACAACTAAGTATATCTGAGAATTGAAAGCTTCAATTCACTGGAATTGTGAATCCCCCTAACTTTATCGATTAACGTTTTTTTTTTTTTTTGACCATGGCCGGTCAGTGTGTCTTTCTGAAATAATAAAATGAAAACTAGATAGCACAGTTCATGCTTTATCTCATTCTAATAAGCTAGTAGTGTGGGCTATCATAGACCTATGTGCTGATACCAAAAATGTGTGTAGAATATTGTCTACAGTATTAAAGAAGTGATAAGAGAATTAATAAAGAATTGGATTGAGAAGCTGGATCCACTAAGGCATTCATATTGTTAAATTTCTTATCACTTTCCACCCCAACCCTGCACCATGATATGATTTTCGAACTCTTGGTTCTTTAGTTTTAAACCTGTGTGTGTGTGTGTGTTTGTAGGAGGACACTAGGGGCAGGTGTCTCGTCCTCCCACCTGTGGAGACCACCCAGTCGCTGCTCCAGTGTCAACAGCCTCGTCAGCAGCTACTCACAGGTGTGTATCTGTCTACCTGTCTTGTCCACCCATGCCATCTGTCATACACACATCACACACACACACACATATTGTCATACACACATCACACACATGTGACACTGGGAGCCGTGTGAGGCTGGGTCGTTCTATTATTTGTATCTTAAAACATGATATCCTATG
This sequence comes from Sardinella longiceps, assembly GCA_027497455.2. Taxonomy (NCBI): domain Eukaryota; kingdom Metazoa; phylum Chordata; class Actinopteri; order Clupeiformes; family Clupeidae; genus Sardinella; species Sardinella longiceps. The sequence continues at coordinate 10,114,050 of JAODXP020000004.1, read as the reverse complement.
TATACAATAAACAAGACTGTAGGTGAATTAGATAGCAAATTGCCTGCCAAAATAGCGGTACTTTTCAACATGCGATGACTAATGTACACTCGGAGACTCGTGATTGAGTAGCTATATAAGCCCAAAAACTTAAAACAAAAACAGCATGACTATTCTGAGGAAATTTCAGAGCATTGGTTTTGCATCTGAACCATGTTGAACCATGTTGTTTTTTTTACTGTTGTTTATCTTTGAAATTTAAAGTGATGGCATCCCTTCTTTATACCATCCGTTCCCTTTTAGCCACTGGACTATTAAATCGTAGACTGCGTAAGAGATTTTTAACAGGAAAGGACACAACGTGCATCAAGAGAATAAACAGCGGAACCAGTTGACCTATTATTCAGATCATCAGTTCTCCTTTGAACTATGTATAAAATAACTTTTACTTTTGTTTACCTTTCACCGTCACGTTTTCGACCCACCAACTTACCCCATCCCAACTGTAACCTTTGAACTGCATGCTAAAGTAGAGTTGGAAACTTTGACAAAGGCTAAAGTGCTCCGCTGTCGGAACCAGTGTGCTGAATTGTTGGTGAAATAAAAGATACAAAGACTTGAGTATGAGCTCATAAGTGTCTCTGACTCTACTCAGCTTACATATGCCAATGATTTACCAGATGGTGCTTCCAAAATGTCATGCCATACTTTGAGAAGAGAATTTGGAAGAGAATTTGCTCTTTCTGTAGAGAAAAACCTCAGTATTTGCGTTTAAATGTATATGTGCAAGTGATGTGATCACAAAGGGTCAGTTCTTTTCTTCAATCATAAATGAAAATGTAAACAACCACATAGATATACAATCTGATCACTCAAACAAATTTGCGGAGGTGGTCACGGATGCATTTTGTAATGCATTCGGGGAAATGGAAGAAGGACTGAGGTTTGCTGTAGCGTAATTTAAACAGAAGTGGTCAGCAGCTAAAACAGAAGTGGTGAACAGCCTTTGGAGCCTTCTGGATGCGCTGTACCTCTAGTGTGTCAACCAGCCTGTCTGTGTTCTCAACAAACTGATCATTCTGAGAAGCTCATTTGCATAGATTCTAGTCTTTAGAAGTGCTCAATGTTTAGTAAGTGACCCCCACACACTGTTTATGCCATGATGCTCAGATTAAAATCAGATTAAATAAAACTTAATGTTCAATAAACTGCAATTCACTATTATCACTGTTACACACAGGTCTTTACATTCATTTATAAAATAGACCATTTCTACATAAACGAAAATGAATAGCTATAGTCAGAAACCAGTATCTCAGATGGCTGCTGTAAGTGATATTGTCTAATTCTTTTGACTGTGTTTGTTTCTGTCACTACAGCAGCCGACTGAGTTCCTCCCCGGGCCCGACTTCAGTCCGTGCCTGCTGGGTGAGCTCAGTGAGCTGGGCCACCCCTCCAGCTGCAGTGCGGCCGACGACCTCCGCGTGGAGCTCGACCAGTCAGAACTGCGGCAGAGGGAACTCCTGGAGCGCGTTCGCCTTCTCACCAGAGAGGCCGGCGACCTGCGCGCCGTCATCCGCAACCTCGAGACACAGTTGACAGGCACGGGGAGTGCCGGGCAGAAAAGGCAGCAGCAGGGTGGAACTAGCAGCGTTAGCCTCCAGCAGGAGGTAGCACAAAACCAGCCAGCAGAGACGAAAGCCAACGGGGAGATTGCGAACCACCTGCAGACGGACGTGTCGTCGGAGGTCATCGGTGTCAGAGAAGCATCTGAGAGCGACTTGCAGGCCAAGCTGAGCCTCGCCGAGAAGAGAAACATGGAACTCCTGGCCAAGCTGGACGGGGCTCTGACCGAGAAGAGCCAGCAGGCGGCTAACTACTGCGACTCGGCCTGGAAGATCCAGGAGCTGCTGGCCAAGCTGAAGGAGGCTGAGACGGAACGTCTGGCGGCCCGAGGGAGGATCGAGGAGCTGGAGGAGCGCGCTGAACGTCTAGCCCAGGAGCTGCGTCTTCGAGAACAGAGCCTGCGCGAGAGTGGCGAGCGTCTGACGGCGGCCGAAGAGGAGCGTGCCGGCTCCATGCAGCAGGCCGAAGAGCTGCGGGCGGCGGTGGGTCGTCTTCAGGGGGCGCTGTCGCTGAAGGAGCGTGAGACGGGGAACCTGCGCACGCAGCTGCACGACCTGCAGGGGGCATTAGAGTCACGTGAGCGGCAGATGGAGGAGCTGAAGAAGGGCGGCGTGGCCCAGGATGATCGCGAGGCCCTGCAGCAGAAGAATCAGAGCCTGAAGGAGGAGCAGGTCAAAGGTCGCGATGCCCAGGCAGAGACGAGTAGCGTGGGCGCTAATAAGAAGGACCCCACAGCAAAGAAGGTGGAGGACTACAAGGCCCAGTGCACCACACTGATGGAGCTGAACGCCAAGCTGCTGCAGACGGTGAAGCGGAACGAGGAGAGCACGCGTGAGCTGGCCCAGGCACGGCAGGTGGCCGAGCGAGAACTCGCTGTCCTGCGGACCTCCGAAGTGCAGCTCCGCGCTCGACTGGAGGCGGTCCAGCTGCCCTTGGAGGAGCGCGAGAGGAAACTTCAGGAGGAGAACCACCAGCTGGAGGAGAGCACCCAGCAGGCACTGGCCCGAGCAGAGGAGGCCGAGGAGGAGGCGCAGAGGCTGAGGAGAGAGCTGGAGGGGGAGCGGGGAAACACGGAGACACAGGGAGAGAAGGGGCAGCTGGCGCAAGAGGAGCTAAGCACGCTCAGGGCGCGGGCCGCCGAACTGGAGGAGAGCCTGTTGGCCTCGGAGGAGAAACAGGAGGAGCTGCGGAGGCAGCTGGAGGAGACCAGGAGGAGTGGCGGTGGCGGGATCTCCAGCGAGGAGGGCGAGGGAGAGACTGGGGCAAGCGGTCAGACGGTGTCCAGGCTGGCGTTGGCGGAGGCCCAGCGGGAGCTGCATGCGCGGGAGGTGCTGCGTCTGCAGGAGGAGGCCACGGGACTGCGGGCGCAGCTGCACCAGAGCACAGAGGAGCGGGTGAAGACGCAGGCGCTGCAGGAGGTGACGGAGGCCTCGCGGGAGGATCTGCGCGTGCAGGCGCAGCAGCTGAAGGCGCAGGTGGAGCAGATGAACCGTCGGCACGTGGAAGAGCTCCTACGGAGCCGTGAGCGTGAGGAGACACTATCTACCGAGCGAGACCGCGAGGCCCGGGAGCGAGCAGCGTTGGCGGCCGAGGCAACAGCGCTACGCGAGGAGCACGGCGCGCTTAAGCGTCGTCTGGATGCGCTAGCCGTGGAGAACGCAGAGGCGCGCGAGGCCCTACACCGCGCCAACACAGAAACGGCAGAGCTCGGCGTACACGTGTGCGCACTAACAGGCCAGAACGAGGATGCGCGCAGACGCTGGGAGGCGATCTCTGAGCGGCTTAGTCAAATGGAGAAGGAGGCGGCCGCGGAAGTGTTCGGCCTCAACGCCAGTCTGGACACCCTGCGCCAGGAGAACAGCAGGCTGCAGGAAGAGCTTAGGCAGGCCCTGGCGCTCCCCCCCGGGAGCCTACAGGAGGGGCCGGGTGTCCAGGAGGAGAATCAGACGAGGCTGCGGAGCCTGCAGGAGGACAGCCAGCGGGAGATCCAGGACTTAAAGCTCCAGCTAAGCAAGAGTGCCGCAGAACATGAGGCTAAGCTTCAGGTGAGAGACAGCTGCTTGACCTAAACATGCTCAACACACAAACACTGATAGGGTGAGAAATGACAGATGTGAAACACAGTCCTAAAAACACAAATCTGGATAATAAACAGTAAGTTTGAAGCAGTTTGCAGACAACCTGTAAATAAAGTGTCAAACCATAGATTAAAAATCACATAGAAATATCCAGGTTCAAATGCAATCTGTGGTCTTTTCCATATGCCATTCCATCTCTCTCTTATCCCAAAGAAGAGTGAAAGGCTGGAAAATACTTTAAAAACAAAACACTCTGAGTCTAGGTGTAAGGTTCTCACTTGCTCTCCATAGTTGTTGATGGTCTAGAGGAAAAACAAAACTTCCATCTGTCTATAAATGAAACCATAACTGGATAAACCTATTATGATCTTCACATAAATACTTAAAAGACATACAGTATGTGGTGATTGTGTCAGTGAGTGGTAAGTGAGTTTATCTGAGGTGCTGTTCATGACTAATCACAACTTGTCCAATGCAGGGCGTCACAGAGGAGCTTGAGAGTGCGAGAACCCAGTTGGAGAACACACACCAACAGATATCAACTCTGGAAACTAAGCTGAAGGAAGCAGAGGTGAGCAGACATGCGTGTGTATTTAAGTAACACCATGACGTACATTGAAGTAATCCCACTGACCACAAGATGTCTCTAAACCCTCAGTTATCTCATGCATAACGTACTAAAACAAATCACTTTGGAATGGAATTCAATAAATATTTAATTCCTTTGGACCATAGACATCCAAGCAGAACAGCAGTCAGTTGCTGGAGGAGAGAAATGGCCGTGTTGCAAGCACTCAGGCTGCTCTTCGTCAGAAAGAGGAAGAAGTGAAGAAACTGAAAGGAGATTTGTCCAAGTAAGTGGCCTACGCAAAATGGGGCTGCAGTTTCTGTGTATTTATGGTGTATGCATGCATCTATGACTCATTTTAAACCGAAGATTAGCCTACTGCTGTGCACCACAGATTTTAATGTCCTGTAACATAACCTTAAAGAGAGACTAGGCAACTTTTCACCACTGTTTGAGGTGTCTGTTTTTATCAGAGAATTTGTTTTGGTACCATCTTCAAATTAATTTTGATGAGATATAGTCATATGAAGGGTGGATAAATGCTAGTTTTATTTCTATCAACCATTAGTACTGTATGTACACTGAGTAATATTGGTTGGGGGTATAGGAAACCACATCAAAATAAAAGAAAACAGTTACAGCATGGCATTGCTAACTTTTTTGATATCAGACATCATTAGCATGTTCTAGTAATGCCAGTAAGACTCACAAAAATGTTTGGACGGTTTTGTATGCCTTTTATGTAGCAAGTTCACTAGTTTCACAGCAAAAACGGCATAGTATCCCTTAAAGGAAAACGCAACCTTTTTTATGGAAATGGATTATTCACCCCCTTACCTGAAGTTACAGATGTGGGTAAAAGAATTTTCATCTCAGTGCATGCATTTCCCTAGTCTGGCAACCCTAATTTTGCCTTTTTCTTAGTTTTAGCTTAGCATAGGCACAATAATGTAAAGTAGCCAGATAGCAACTCTTTGGCAAGATTGCATTCCAGTACCTATGCTAAGCTAACACTAATATTGGGTTTGCCAGACTAAGAAAATGCATGCACTGAAACCAAGATGCATTTACCCACATATGTAACTGTGAATAACCCAATTTCATAAAAAGGTGGAATATTTCTTTAAGTCGACTCAGTTGAATTAAGATTTCTTGTATGGCTCCTCTAATTTTCCACTCCTTTCTGTTTGTTTTTCTTCTTCTTCTTCTTCTTCTTCTTCTTCTCTGCCATCTCCATCTTTCTCTCTCCCTCCCTCCCTCCCTGTCCAACCCCTGTCTATCAGATCTGAGGAGCAGCTGGCCTTGGCCCAGAAGGCCTGTCAGGACTTGAGTGAGAGTCTGCGCCGCACCACCACAGAGAAGCAAACAAGCGATCTCAAGACATCGGCCGAGATCGACGACCTGTACCGCACCAAGAGGAATCTGGAGGAGAGGCTCATAGAGCTCATCAGGTGATCACAACAACCTCCTCTCAGAATGTGCTCAACGAGTCTTTATCTTTAGAAGTTCTCCAAATAATCTCATTTATACTTTACTCTTCTTTACACATAGTATTATCTATATTTGGACACAATTAATTATGATGCAATGAAATTAAAATAGGGTCCTAAATACCATTACTAGAATTAGACTGTTAGATGCATGAGGCTTCCATGCCATAATCTGCAGCTCTGTGGCGCCCCCTGTAGGGATAAAGATGCGCTGTGGCAGAAGTCTGACGCGTTGGAGTTTGAGCAGAAGCTGCGTGAGGAGGAGCTGACGGACCGCGAGCAGATCCACTGCCTGGGCTGCCACAGCCAGTTCAGCTGGTGGCTACGTAAACACAACTGCAGGTGAGACGGCCCGCCAGGTCAGACTACATCAACAAGGAACAAAATGCAGTTTTACACTTTTTGTAATGCTCAGACCAGCAACACTAGAAAAAATAAGCTAGTATTTTTTTTTTTACATAACCACATACTATATCCTTCTGTCACATAATTCAGACACACACACACACACACACACACACACACACACACACACACCCACACATTCATGCTTATCCTTTGCATCTCTAAACTCTGAAAATAGAGATCTTAAGAGAGAGAGAGAAATTTCAAATTAAATATTGAGCTATATCATAGATAGTACATAAAATATTACAGCCAGAATTAACTAGCCTGGAAGAGAAGGTAGAAATCCCACGTGAGTTTGTTGTTGTATCACAAAGACTAGCCAACAGGCTTATTATAGTATTCACACATACATACATACATAACAGTTTCACACTCAGACAATCATTGTGAAAAAGGTGCAACATAAATCTAAAGTGGAAATGAAAGGTGTAAGGTGTGGTTTCCTGTGTGGCAGGCTGTGTGGGCGGGCCTTCTGCTACTACTGCTGCAGTAACACAGTGAGCACGCTCCAGGGTGGGACGCGCGAGCGCTGCTGCAAGGAATGCTACACGCAGCACAGCGCAGTGGTAGAACGCCATCCACAGGAGGATTTGGGAACGCCACCCTACCCGCCCTTCAACCCCCTTGCACCCCCCAGCTCCTCTGCGCCCGGCATCAGAGGTAGGCACAGGACATACACC
>JAODXP020000004.1:10089721-10102221 GCA_027497455.2 Sardinella longiceps | reverse complement strand
ACTTTCCAAGTCTGTGGGGGGTCCTTTAATATTCTTCTTTCATTAAACATATTTTTGTATATCATTCACATATGAGGAAAAAAAATTCTCTGTGCGAATTAACTGTATCCAGTATCATCTCAGTGCAAATGATGAATGTTTTTTATTCCGTTTTTTTCTGTAAAAAAAAGATAAATAAAAAAAAGTGCGCCAGCCTTTTTTATAAACATGCACTTTTTGAATGTTGATATTTTTTCATTGACCTCAAGCATTTCCATCAGTTGCACTGAGTTGATTACTCCAGATTGTTGCCTATAGCTGTTTCCATGTGAACTTCTCTCCGCTCTCAGCAATGACTCTGGACTGCAGAAGATTTCAAGTGAACCTTGTGAATGTGATGATATCAGTAGTATGGCGTGGTACTTTCTTTTTTTTTCTTTACCTTTTTTCCTGTTTTTCTTTTGACTTTTGCTGTGAAACTTGAATGTACTGTACTGTACTCTACTGTACTGTATGACTCTTGAATGAATGCACTGTCTTAGACCTACTGCTCTTCCTCTGGTCTCAGCTTCTTCTTTATCAGGGGTGGGCAATTATTTTGGCCGAAGGGCCACATTGGATTATAGATTTTGACTAACGGGCCGGGTGTAAACAACAGCCAACAAGTTGATGCCGGGAAATTGGCAAGTCTCAAACCAGTGGCCCCACTTTCTTCAGAGGACATGTTAACATGCAAGGTTAAAAGGGGGGATTTGTATTTCATGAATACAACAAATTTGATAAATCAGGCCTATAATCTAAATCATCTTGGCTAAAAGAGAAATTATTCTATTTTGGGAAGGCTTCACGGGCCAGATTAAATAACTCGACGGGCCGCATGTGGCCCCCGGGCCTTAGTTTTTCCAGGCCTGTTCTTGGTACAGCCATACTGACTGGTTTGTAAATATGTAACTTGATATGTTGTCATCTTCTAAAGATCCAAGAGCTTTCCTCAAGTGAGTCCACTCTAAAAGAATAGATCTAAAGCAAAATATCTTCTTACACTGCACAATTGTGTGGACTTTCAGAAGAAAAGCTGAAGAGAGGGCTTAGCTTTATCTCTAGTCATTTGATTGATCCTTGGATGTAAGTTGTCTTGGACCAAATCGCCTGTTAAGACACATAATCAAGCATGATGTCATTCAGCATTGTTGACTGTAAATGTCACATTCACACCCTGTGCACTAGTTTACACCTTTACATTGCCACCAAAGACATGCTGGAGAAAGGATTTTGATTGGTTGAATTAGGCTACTTGTCAATATACCCTCCTCCTCCTCAGTGTGTTGATTGGTTGGAATAGTTTAGGGTTTGGTCTGGGCCCGTCTGTTCTGTGTCACATGTGCAGGGCCCGGACAGTATAAACACCAGGGGGTTACTTCAGATCACACACACACACGCACACACACACACACACACATATACGGACACACACCAGACAGCTCGGGGCATGCTGGAGGAAGAGAAGATTACACTGAATTAAACAAAAAAAAAAGAATTGGAATACAATTATGAAGTGGTCATTTAAATGTCACTGCCACACATTAATCTGACCCTCGGCTCTCTCTACAACACATTACCATCCGAAAGATGTTTGCTCCCATTGCTCCCTGTATCACACCATAATGCTAGTTCAAGATCTCTGGTTGCCCGTGGTAACAACAACCCCCCTTCCCCCCCTCCATCACCACCCACCGTTTCTCTTTGGTAGATGCTAACCACATGCTCTGTGTATGTGTGTGTGTGCATGGTGTGTGTGTGTGTGTGTGTGTGTGTGCAGCATTAGGGGTGGAGTCCATCTGAAAGCTCTGTGTTTATATGGTGGCCGAGCCCGGCTATTTCCCAAGGTTAATGATCTCATTGTAAATCCCATCACATCCCCCTTGGCTGGCCAAGACGGCATGCCCCCACGGCTCTCTGATTTATACTCAGGCTGGGCTAGGGCTGGCGGTGTTGGTGGGGGTGGGGATGGGGATGGAGGTGGGGGGGCAGAGGCAGCAGCAGGAGGAGGAGGAAGGGGGGGGGGTGGTGGTTGCTTGTGGGGGAGAAGGCGACGTGCAGCGCATGCCAACACTGTCCTGAAGCTAACAGCCAGAGAGAGAGAGAGAGAGAGATGCCCAGTCACATCCAAGGGAGATGGAGGCACACACACACACACACACACACACACATACTGTTACCTCCATACTAATGTACACACATGCATACATATACAAAAACAGATGGAGAGAGGGTGTATGAAGGCAAACACACACACACAGAGAACCAAAGCTTTAGTCTCTCTATGTACAAGCCTACACAGACATGTACACACACACACACACACCGCCACCACCACCGCAGCACAAGGATTCAAGTATTAGTTAAACACACAGCTTATGGTTCAGTATCTCTTGTTGGAGAGAGACACATTTGCACACAATGCTAAAAGCTATTTTTTAATGTTCAAGTAGTAGCAGGAATAGAAGTAGATGAGTGGGTCTCAGAGAAGCAGCAGTGCACACTCCCCCCCCCAGCACACACACACACACACAGACTCTTTGTAATGATCCCTGTAAGGAAACAGATGAGAGTGTCGAGTGTTAGTGGGATGCCTGAGTGTGTTTTTGTGTCTGTGTATCTGAGCATCTGTGTGTGTGTTGTGTGTTGGTGTCTGTGCGTATGTGGTGTGTGTGCCCTTTCTCTTTTTCTTGTTCTTAATGATCTCCGACTGGAGTGTTGGTCGTGACTCAGCCCCATAGAACAGCACACTGACGTTTTGTTTTACTACCGGAATTTTCCTGCCTGTCACAAGCTCCAGGCCATCCATCACTATGAGAATACACACCAGCGCGAGCGCTTTTACACACACACACACACACACACAGACTGCTTGCACATGGGGCTCTGTGAACATAAATGGTTTACGGGTTTCAAGTGTGTGATGTTTACATTTCAGACAGACTGTAGGTAATTTTACTCAGTGTTTGAACACTGTCCTTCGGCTATAATGTAGATCAACCACTGGTGTTTCCTTTAAGAGCTACACATGGAGTTAAAAAAAATTCACCCTAATCTGCAGAAAGCAGGATGGTTTGATAGCATCCTCACTCGTGTATTTCCCGTAGGAAACATGCATCCAGCTCAGAATGCTCTTTGCCACTGCATCTCCTGTTGTTACCATGCCTCCCTCGTCATTGTTGATCTCCGGATGATAAAGTGAGGATGGCGGGACAGGAGGAACCAAGGTTGCAGGCTGGATGAAGGGGGGCGGAGGGGAGGGGGCGATTGGAGCCCATAGAGTGAGGAAATCGTGTCCATCTTGGAGGGAGAGGGGTGAGCGTGATGTGAATCATCTCTGGCTAGCTGGCTCTGAGGAACTAGAACTACTCAATCTCTTTGATTAGGGCTAGAGCACTTCAGCCGGCCAGACCCACAACCTCGAGAGACAGACAGACAGACAGACAGCAGTAGGTTGTATTTAACAAGCATTCATCCCCACCCTCCACCTCTTTGCAATCATTAAGTTGGTGCTGTGACAACATATCAAAAGCTGAAGTGATGTTCCTCTGGAGCCAGGGGAGGATTGGAAGTCTGAGTCTCCAGTGACCACTGTTGTATTCGCACCGCCAAAAAAAAAAACATGAATGGTTTGGGTGTGGATGTGTGCAGAATGAGACCACTAGGTGGCGATCCTAAACACCAGTCTGTTGAATCTGCAGGGGCTGTAAGATGTTTCTGTTGCTGATGCTCGTCATACAGTACCAGTTCGTCATTCATTTCTCTCCACTTGAAAATCAGGTACTGTGGTGATGAATGATGAATGATGAATGATCTATCATATGTTCAGTACAGCTGTGAGAAAAAATGAACCACTCTGAGACCACTCCCCACCACTCTGATTTAACCATTTTTTAGTTGTGTATACATAGTGCTAACAACATTTCTCCCAAATTAAAATACTGTCATTTAGAGCATTCAAAATAGGCCACATAATGTGCTTTCAGACTTCAAATAACGGCAAGAAAACAACTTAATATTCATTTGGAAACCAACAGTAATGAGTTCACAGACCAATATTTGGTGGAATGACCATGATTTTGTTGAATTTGACCATTTCTCATTTTCTGCAACTACATGAATACACAAATGTTTTTATTTGGAATTTGGGAGAAATGTTGGTTGTTCTTGATTGGTTGTACTTAATTAACAAAAAAAAATGTTAATTTTACTCAAGCATATAGGCCTACGTATGAATAGTAAAATGTGAGAGACTGCCAAGAGACCTGAGATCAGTCTTAAAAACATGGTATCTTTCCCCTACAATGTTGTATAAAGCCACATGTGAATCTCCTACAACTAATTGGGTTCTGGCGTGAATAATACATATAGTTCATGCTACATTCATCAATGTGAATAATCTGGAGTGCAGCTGGGCTTTAAAGCAGTTCCCCTGAAACCTTTTTGCTTTCCTCAGGCTGCCTTTTATTACCATAATTGAATAAAACAGTGTCATTGCACACCACTGCCTGAGAGAGGGGTGGGTAGCTGGTCCCAGATTTACACACTGACTCACTACACAGACACACACACACACTCACACACACACACGTGTCATTTATATTCCCCTGTTTGTGTGCGTGTGTGCATTCTGAAGCCCCTCTGTGGCTTCTTCAAGTGTGTGTATGCTTGTGTTTCCAGAGTAGCTAATGGATGCAGAGTTTGTCTGTGTCTAAGACAATTTTATTAGGAGTGCTTCTTTTCGAGACCACAGGGGACTTAACTCTACAAGATGCAGTTGTGTGTGTGTGTGTGTGTGTGTGTGTGTGTGTGTGTGTGTGTGTGTGTTTTACCCCCTCACGCAAACTACAGCCCCCTGCTGCTTGTTTAAATCAATGTCTTTCTGTGCTTCTCTCTCATCCTGTCACCATGAACACCCCTCTCTCTCATATATTTAGGGGGTCATTATTGGTTCAAGCAAACTTAACTTTTAAGAAAGTTTTTTAAGAAAGTGCATGGTCGAGTCAAAAAGAATTTGCTTATTTTCAAAATAATCTGATCAGAGGACCATAGAAACAGCTTTGTTCTTTTTCTATGCATGGCTCTGGTCATCATAGCACTATCCTATTCAGTGCAGAGGCCGTTTGAAAGGCACACACTATATTCTAACATTGTATTCCTTCCTGTTCAGGTAACAGTGGCATCTATGGTGGCAGCGTCTTAGAGAGCCACTGCATGGCCATGGCCAAAATGTGCTCCTTTTTGGTGCTATGGGAATGGCCACCCTACTTTGAGCTCTTCCTACATCGCTTTGCCTTTGGCAAGCTTGTTGTGTATTATTTCTCCAGATATTTGGCGATATGGTAGATATTCCCAGACATCTTGCAACAAGGCTGTCATTGTCATTAATAGTGTTTGAGTTCACGCCTGATTACTTGTTTTCTGCCAACTCATCTATACACATGAAACCTGTGATTTCCAAGCCAATCTTCTAACCCGGAAGTCTTTTCTAAAGTCTTGTAGTCTGAATTTGTCTCTAATCTGGTTTAGTTATACTGTACATTGGCACTGTTAAATAAACATATCAATACAAATAAATAAATAAATAAATAAATAAATACTCTCATTCTCCAACTCCACCACATTAAATGGTTATTACATTATCCCTTGTCTCTGCCAGCTTTACCCGGTTACTACCTGTAATACCTGATCTGAGAAAGTTCATCCAGAACTTTCTACTTTTCGTATTTCTTGGCATGAGCAATATGAGGCACCTTCCCTCTCTTCCATCATCCATCAGTGTGGCTGACCTCCCTCTCTCAAATCATCGTGGCTCTCTTTAGGGTTTCAGCTTTATTCTGTATTATCTCTCTACTGCTGTATCTCTCTACCATTCTCTCTCTCTCTATCTCCCTCTCTCTCTCTCTCTATCTCCCTCTCTCTCTCTCCCTTTCTCTCTCTCTCTCTCTCTCTCTCTCTCTCTCTCTCTCTCTCTCTCTCTCTCTCTCATGGGGTATGATTTGTGTGCTTGGTGAGGCCCGGTATCTTCCGGGAGCGCTCAATCCAGTTTGGATTCTCTCAAAGAGCTCTGATGATGAATGAGTCAAAGGGTGGACAGAGCTTCATAAACGTCACACACAGCAGAGCGAGAGAGAGAGCAGGAGAAAGGGGAGGGAGGGGATATTTTGCTGCAGGGATGAAATATATGGCTTCTGTGCTATATCTGCGCTAGATAATACTTCTTTTTTTCTGTAGCACAGACATGGGAGGGGCTGTATTGTTTTGTATTGTTGTCTGATATCCCCATATGACTATAAACATATTTTCTGGTGTTACCGAGACACATTCATGCATGCCACGCTTTGTTTCCGTTTGATTTCATTTTATACTGTCCTTGTTAACACACACACACACACACACACACACACACACACACACACACACACACACACACACACACACACACACACATTTCATCTTGTAAGATTAAGAGTTCCCTCTTTTGTGTCCCTTTCTCTCTGACCCTCCTTGACCTGATGCAAACAAGTGTAAACATTTTAATAAATCTTAGATTTTGGAAGGAATAATAGACTCCAACAGCACACAAGCTTGAGAGGCCAGGCAAGTTTATTTATATAGCTCATTTCACACACAAAGGGATTTCAATGGGCGGTACAAAAATAAAAGCAAAGTACAGCTGAAAGAAAGTACAATGTAAAAGCACCAAATAGATGAAAACATGGCAAATTAATGAAGGCATAAAATAATTAACATGACAATTTAAGTGCAAATTGCAACATAAAAAGAATGATAAGTAAATCATTAGAAGAAAGCATGTGAACATTTTGGTCTTAAAGTGTAACAATGGCAGTTTTCAAATGTAGGCTGTATTTCTGCATTGACACAACTCAAACATTTGTGCAAAAAGAAAATTACAGTATATCCGTAGCTGCCTTCTTCACTTACTAACTTACTATGATAGCTCATCGTTCTTGTTTCAGTGGATTTGTCTCCATTGAGTTATGAATTGAATTATGGAGAATATTGTTGGTGTAAACAGGGTTAAGGAAAACGTATCTGAAGACAGCAGTGACAGTATGAATCCTGAATAGTCCTGATTAGATCCATATTGTTCCCCCAAATATAGTTACTTCAGTTTTGTTTGTATTAAGCAGAAGGAAATTGTGTTAATTTGGTCCATACACTGACAAAGACATTCAAAGGAGGGGCTAGTCATTAGGTGACAAAACAAAGTACATTTGCTTGTCATCAGTATAGCTATCATAAGAGGTTGAGTTGTTTGTGATAAAGGTAAAGAAGTTGTAAAGTAATGGTCTAAGGATTGACCCCTGGGGACACCTAAGACATTGCTGTTGAAGTATAGTTGTCCATGGCAACAAAGAACCTTCTGATTTGTAAATACTGTATGAAGTTAAAGGTAGGATGTGTCATTAAAGCCTATAACGCTCAAACTCCATTATGCCAGTGGGAGCTTTACAACTGCTTTTTTGATACTTGGTAGATATGGCAATCCTTAAAGATGAATTAATAATCTGGAGCACATCAAATGCAACAAGGTGTAGAACAGATTTTAGAAAGATGGTTCCCGGCAGAGTGTTCAATTCAGAGGTGAAGGAACTGAGATTTTGCACTGTTTTTTCCAAGTGCTTTAGTAAATAAAGAATCATTGAACATTGGCATAATGGAAATGAGTGACAAATTCAAAGCAACAATGGATTGAATGGACAGTCTGTCCTCTGCCTTGGGCAGAGACTCCTGGGCTGGTAGGTTGAGGGCTTCTTCTATTGAGTAATGGCAGCATGGTCAAACCAACTGAGACAGACATGAGAACAAAGAGATTTCATTTATTGACCATCTGGATGCTACACCAATACACAATCCTGCTGATTATTTGTCAACAACAGGTCCATTTCTCGTCATTGAGTCTTTAAAAACAGATGGAAAGGAAAAAAAACACTGTTCATGTACTTCCCACCACTTGCTTGTGCGATATTATATTGGTTGTTTCCATGGCAACCTGCAATCCTACAACCATAGCTCTGCTATAAAATCTCGAAACATCAGCAATGTTTGCGAGGCAAGTCGATTCATCACGGATGCTTCTGGGAAAGAGTGGTAGGTAGACCAGAAATGATGAATAAAGATGCCATAGCAACACTTACAAAGCACACCAGGAAAGGATTTTTCAATCTCCTATGCTAACCCCCAAACCCCTCCCATACACACACACAGATCCTTGTATGAATAATAACACAAACATATCGCTGCCAAAGGGTTTCTCTGGATGGAGTTGAGCAGAGACACGGGAGTCATTGTGTGGGTGAAGAGCCCCTGAGAGAGCCCCGCATCTGCCTCTCACTAGAATACACTTATCTGCCATGGCTACTACAGATCCCTCTCTCTCTGTCTGTCTCTCTGCCTCTCTCTCTCTCTCTCTCTTTCTGTCTATCTATCTTTTATTCCTCTCTCTCCCTTTGAGTGAGGTGATCTCTGTCTTTATGGGCTATGGAGGTCTCTCATTTATCTATCTATCTATCGATCTATCTATCGATCTATCGATCTCTTTGAGTGGGGTGATCTTACTCTCTCTATGGACTGGAGATATTCCAGTCTCTCTCTCTCTCTCTCTCTCTCTCTCTCTCTCTCTCTCTCTCTCTCTCCCTCTCTCTGACATGGTTCCTCCACCCTGTTCCCTCCACCACTGGTCAATGAAGCACTGCATCTGATTGGTAGAAGGGGAAGGATGGGGGTATGGGAGCAAAAATGGCGGTCAGTCATCTATAAAGTCTTTCATAATGTATTGCCCCGGCCCCACCCACTATCCTCTGCCTGTTTTTCTAAGAAGGGACACAATGGAATGGATTTCCTGGTGAGGTCTGGTGGACAGAGGGCCATGTGACTTCTGGGTTGGATTTCTGACGTGCAGGGGCGCCGCTAGGGGGGGGAAAGTTAGGATGATTCTAAGGGCCCAGCACAGACAGGGGGGCCCAGAGAAAATTTCAATATTAAAATCCATATTTGAGGGGCCCAAAAAATTATTTTGTCATAGGGCCCAAAATTTCTAGCAGCGCCCCTGCTGACGTGTGTGCATTTGCTCTGCGCTGTCTATGGAAGTTAGCCAGGCGAACGCCGCCTACTGGCTCCGCTCATTTCATTTTGTTCCTCCAGTCAGGGATAGTATAATGCGGTTTTGTTTTCACCGACACACATCTGTGCGGGCCAAATTCAGCAAACAGACTGAATACTGAAGCCACGATATTGTGCCTGGACATCACTAATCTCGAGTTAAGATAACAAAACATTTTTTATATGCGTTGTGAACGAACTTTAGCAAAATTTTCAAAACATTTCATAGAGCATAGCGCAGAGAGGAAACGATTGCCAATGGAGATGTTTCAGACGCTTTGCATGAAGTGAAACGATGTGAAAGCGCATGATCAAATCAGGCTATGTGGAAGTCTGAATGTGAAGCACACTGATGGCCTTGGCGTTAAACACAAGCATCTGAGAGGCCAGCCAGCACACCACCTGCTATGCCTGAAACTGCCATAAAAACTGTGCTGTGTTCGACATGCATTGACACGGGTGCTGCATGTCGCTGCACAAGCAGATGTTTCATCTGTGAGAGCAGAGGAGGTGCTCACACACACACTCCTGATTGCTATGATTTGTGTGTTTTTGATGTCGGCACAAATGGCTGTGCAATTACAACACACAGCTTCCTTTTCTTCGACGGACTCACCAGTGCTGGTTTCCATGGATACTCTGTCTCCAACAACCCCCCCCCCCCACACACACACACACAGACCACCACCACCACCACAACTCTCCAACTCTCATCGTAGACTTGCACTAGAGAGCTGGGATATGTCCTCTCAGACACAAGCAAGGAGGGACATAAACCAGACCAGGGAGGATTGTGCTGCTCTTTAGCATCTTTCCAATATGACTAGCAAAGTGAGCTCCCCATTATTTACTTAATTTTTTTTAAAAGTAGGTCTAACCATGCGCCTTCTGACTTGAGATGTTGCTGCAGGAGGTTTAGCTAATCCTCTTAATGCATTTTTTGAAGTGGGTCATTAAATGAGTTTGAGCAGAAATGACACTAAGCCTTGAAATGACTCCACTGAACTCTGTGCTTGGAGATCTCATCCCATCACTAAGAATATACTTCGCGGAAGTCCAAGAGTGATAAAGACTTCGAAAACATTTTTCTTCTATGGCAATAAAGAGAGAAACACTTAAGGTGCAGCAGGCCCATCTCACTCTACTGTACTGTAGGCCTATACAGTATGTAAGGGATAACGGCCGCCGAGGTGTCCCAATATCAGAAAAATAATGGACGACACGAAGGCGAAGAACAGCCCGATGGCGAAGCCTACGCGAAGTCCATTATTTTTCTTATATCGGGACACCTCGGCGGCCGTTATCCCGCTTATCACCCGGTTGCAACTAAAACGTATAGATGGTAAGCAAGTGTTTAAAACATAAAAGAAACATGTGGCTCTGTTTAGAAACAAGTTATCCTGTTCGGTTGGGGTACTATTTTCTTTTGAAAGAAGATCCGCAAGGCTGCATTCTAAAGAGCATTCATAAAGAACGCTGGTTAAACTTTTTTAACCCAACAATGCCTCAGGTGTCTTGTTATCTAGAAATAACGGACACCCTGACAGCCAATTAGAAAACAGTATTCCATTTCACCAGATGATAAATTATCATAACATAGTATTCTGTGTGAGGACCCAAACAGATTTAAGGAACCTAGTGTAGTTTTTTGTCCACTAGAGTGTGGTATACACACTAGACACTAGAGTGTGGTATGATGCAAAGTTGGTCCCCACACATGACTACTTTGTTTGTTTGTGTCCAGGGCCGTCGCAACAGGACAGGCAAACCAGGCTGTGTGTGTCCTTGTAATGTACTTTAGGTAACATAATTGGATGAACACAGTGATGGTTTCTTTAGCAATAGCATGTGGAATAGATGAACAACACTTCTGGGGATTGCTGCATGCCAGCCGGGTACATACTGTACACATTTATCTATATTTTAACTGCGGTATAAACCTCAAAAGGTTCATTATTGGCAAATACATGGATCAATACAAACTACTCGATGCATCAATGTTAACACACACCCAGTGTTTAGGCCACTGCCTAAGAACGTCTTCATTCCAATCACAATGATGAGAGATGGCCCTGTCTATTGATCCTGCATGCAGACTTTGCCAACAGGTTCTAACTTTTTGCAACTCTGCAGGCGTGTTCTATGGTGAAGCGCTATGGTTGTTCATGCAGTACCAGAGCGTATCCTGGATGCTTAATTAAATGTGGCTAGCGACGCTTACTCCTTGAAAAATATCTTAAATTAGACATGACAATCACAAAGATAGTCAGTCATTCATGTGGCATAGAAAGGAAATGACAGCAAACTACCATATGAAGCATGTCTCATGGGTAACATGAGTAACACTTAAAGCGTGGGTAACACTTTAAATTATGGACTGTGAAGTAGGTAAAGAGCCTGCACAGGTAAAGAGCAGGTAAGAAAGACATAGCCTATCAAAAAGTATAAAGGAGTACTTACAGTGTGATGCTGGAATGATAACAACACAAACTGTGAAAAGTAATTTGAGTGCAACTACACTACTGTTGATGAGAGGAGAGATTATGGGAATATATAATTGTAAGGCTATTTGTTGTTTTATCAAGAATAGACATAAACAACACCCCTAAAAAAGATATAATGGTGTAAGATTTACAGTGGACTATATTTAATTAGACCAGGAGTCAAATGGTTGCTTGCACTGTAGGAAGACAATGTGGGACTGATTAAGAAGATAACTTTCATGCACTTTGTGTTGTTCCATCATAATTACGCAGTAAGTACAATTTATCCCTTGATACTTTTTGTTATGCTACTTTTACATACTCCTTACCTTAATTATGCATTGAAATGACCTTCAATGCTAGCCGGGCTCCGCCCTACTGGTGACGCAACGCCTTCGGCTCAGCTACACACAGCAGGGCCACGACCTCGTTCAAGTACATTCCCTGATCCCGCTACAGCGGGATCTCCACCCACTTTTTCGGGAACCAATCAACTTTGAGCAGCTCCAACGGCTCTCAGTCCTGTTCAAGCAATTTCCTTCGCGTCACATACGTCAGAGGAAAGAGTGGTATGATTGGTTTGGCTTCGGCACAGCATTTTCTAACATCGACCAGTAGCAAACCAAGGCATTTCAGGGAGGCGGGTCAACCATGCGTTTTGAGAAACGTTGTTATACGGGCTCTTGGTCAGACCAAAGTCTCGTAGAGCTTTGAAAGTCGATGGCAATCAGGCTACTTCAATGCAGAAATTTGACCTTCTTTCCAAAGAAAAGAAAGTATTGACTTCTGCTGAATCATTTCACACAAAAAACAATAACAATCCATTAGCGATACTTAGGTTATGAATGGAAGACGATGTTGTTCCACGGAACA
>JAODXP020000004.1:9912221-10087221 GCA_027497455.2 Sardinella longiceps | reverse complement strand
CCTGACATAGCCCGACCATAATACTGCTGTTCATCCATATTCATGGTCTGGAGGTTCTTTAACCTGACGCGATTATAGGGCGGGGGGGAGGGCATTCAGTTCTGGTTTGAAACGATTGGACAGCTTGTCTAATCAGCTTCGCTTATTGGCCGGTTGCCTCTCTACCGATGTAAACCCGCCCCAGAAGACCGTCCCCAGACCATGGATACGGATGAATATTTGTATAATGGGCGGGCTATGTCAGGCTAAGGCAACACACTGAGGGCCAAATATTTATGAGCCAGCTCTTTGCTCCCACCTGCTCTTCCAAAAGCTATAGTTCACGCATGAGAATCCCATTACAATAAAGTTCAGTCCAGCACTGCTAAATGAAAATGCTCTCTCTGTAGAGATGTTGGCTCTTGTCTGTTGCTGCCTGCTTTGGCTCTTTTACTGCTGTCAAATAGTGGGGGCAACGGTATAGAGATTTTCAGACAAGGAATGAAGGAATGGAATTGCAAGAGAGGGGGGGGGGGGGTTAAAAGAAAGAGAACAAATTACAATACAAATAGATGCTAGTGTGTGTGTGTGTGTGTGTAGTGTGTGTGTGTGTGTGTGTGTGTGTGTGTGTGTGTGTGTGTGTGTGTGTGTGTGTGTAGTGTGTTTGTGTGTGTGTTTGGGGTGGGGGGGGGGGGTGCGCGCGGGCTTACATGTCTTTGACAAATGCAATGAAAAAGTATAGGCTTCTTCAAGTGCTTGTTGAATCTTTCTCCTTTTGAAAGTGTGTGTGGGGGGCAAAACAGAGAAATACACAAGGCTGACTTTCAAAATAATGTCAATTTGCAGAGATGTGCCAGGATTTGGTTCTGAGCAGCCAATGCCAGCACACACACAAATGCGCACACAGACACAGACAGATGCAATCTGCATGCTAATGTGGTCAACAGGCACCCTCAAATGCACTTCTGTTTACTACTGTAAAACAGCAAGCAAACTGATTATGTTGTAGAGGGCATATTCTTTGTGACAAAATGCTTAAACTCGCTCACAGTTCCAGATAACACATGACCATAAATAAAATATCTCAGATTTAATGTCATCATTTTATCATGTCGTCCAATCAAAGTCAGTCAATACAGTCTTTTGCTCCAGACAAAACTACCCAAGACCACCTTACCAGCATATTTGAACTTGCTCTACAGGTCCATCTGAAGTCAATCCCATTGTAGTCATTTCTGAAACGCCAAAAACACAAGAACTAGTTATAATTATGAAGCGCATTGCATGCTCAGCAAAACCAATTATGATATTAGTGCATAACTGAACTAATGTCATTTTTTTTAATTTTCAAACTGAGTAAATAACTTCAGTCTTTAAATTGATAGTTCAGAATCATTCCAGTCATAGTCTTGCTGTAAGAGCTTGGTGAGTGCTGTCAGTAGGAAAGACAATGAAAGAATTTTATACAACATAGACCTACAGCAACAGCAAACTACGGAAGAGCAATAGGGCCATTAGGAGATATATATTTTGCTAATCTCTGAGAAATAAACTCAGAATTTTCAAGAAAAAAGTCAAAATTTTCGAGAAATAAAATCAAAAGTTTTGAGTTATCTCCCAATGGCCCTATTGCTCTTCCGTAGCAAACATGTAGCTTACGCTAACTGAATAACCTCATAAGCCCATACAGTGTGTAGCCTACACTTACAGTGTTGCTATACAGTAGCCTACCTTTTAGCTTGTGTTAGCTGCCTGTTCGCTATTTGGTCTATGTTGTTCCAAGTTCTCACATTATCCTATTCTCTTACAGCAGATTGGAATTTCTATCAGAAAAGTTGTTTGCTGCACTTAAGTTCCAGGTTGCATTATAATTTGATTGCAATTTAGCTGAAAGCCTCACTACCTGTTTTAGGATAATATGTCGTCTTCATAGTCACTTTGTTAGCATACCTGGGAAGAATATGCCCTCAATTGTACAAAGGACACTTTTATTCCGTATTATAGAGCTACAATAGCCATTTATATGCATTGTGAAGGGAATATGATGTATTGTTTATAATATTGGTTATAAAACTTTGATCGTTCAATGGTTCATTATGGGGTGAATTAAGGTCCTCTCACTCCCCTCTGTGGCGCCCTGATGTAAAACAAAACCGATACTGTTACAGCCTAATGAAATCGCTCTCATTACCTCATAATGTAAGCCACTCTTCGTCATCACTGGTTTCTGTGGTTTGCAGACAAATCCATGTGGGAATATTGGTATTAGTTTAAAAAAGATAAATCAGTGACTGTAGGGGCAGCTCCATACAGAAGTTCCATAAAGTAGTTGCCTTTAAACTTTCATGTTGGTAATACCTTTGTAAAAGCTAAAGTAAAAGCTTTGTGTGTGAGCATGAATTCTGTGTGTGTGTGTGTGTGTGTGTGTGTGTGTGTGTGTGTGTGTGTGTGTGTGTGTGTGTGTGTGTGTGTGTGTGTGTGTGTTTGTGTGTGTGTTCCTCCTGGCTGTTGGCCCGACTGCAGATACTTCAGGTGAGGTGAGAGGGTGTGATGGTGTCTGTGGATCTGTGTAAAACCCTTGTAAACACTCTCCAGGTCAAGAGCCCTCACCATCCCCAGCGAGCTCTCAGTGATTGCTGGGAGCCGTAGCCACATGGCACTAGCTTTTACACAAGCTCCTATGTGCATCCATCCAGCATGTGGCAGGCACACAGGCTCAGGGCCGTCGCAACGAGGCAGGCAAACCAGGCAATTGCCTGGGGCCCCAGGCTGAAAGGGGCCCCCAAGATTGACTGTTTAATCATTTTAGTAGTTACTGTATGTTGGTGGTGTTTTTCAACAAAAAATGACTTTAAACTGGAATTAGACAACTGTACAATACAGATAATTATATTGATGATGTTTGAAAATTATAACAATGTGGTTCATGTAAGTATTTACGGGGAGTGAAGGGCCCCCATGTCCTGTTTGCTTGGGGCCCCCTACATACCTTGAAACGGCCCTGCACAGGCTCCACTATGTAATAGACTTCAGATCTGTGCCTTGGGCTCCACTTACACTTTGGCCAGGGAGATATGAATCATTTGAAGATCATGTTCTCGGTCAGCTACTGTCTGTTGTCTTCTTGGGAAAAAAAGAGGTGCGGTCTGTCTGTCTGCATGCTATTTTATATGCTATTCATGTCTGTTCTTTTGTTGAGAATTTTTTTTTCCAAAGTGTCCAAAAACCTTGTGGTGAAGTGGCATGTTCTGCTGAGACTGATATTTAATGCCAAGTTCAAAAGATGGCATGGTGAGGCAATGTGTAGTGCTCAAGGAGGCATCTTTGGCCGCCCGTCCTCCTCCTTTCTACAGCTTTTTATGTGTGTCGTCAGGAAGAACACACAGGCGACTTGGTTTCAGTTGCCATGGAGAACGTGGTAACTACAGAATGAAAGACTCTGAATGGGCGTCCATGGCTGACAGGATTGGTGGAAGACATTCTTTTTTTTTTCTTTCTCTCTCTCTCTCTCTCTCTCTCTCTCTCTCTCTCTCTCTCTCTCTCTCTCTCTCTCTCCATTTTTTATTATGTGTTTCAGCAAAATACTTCATGCTGAAAAAAAAAAACATGTAGGTGAGGAATAGATATTCTTTAGAATCCTCTCATTAATTGATCAGGAAATGTGATCAAGTCAAAAGTGTAAACAAACTCAATGAGTTTAAGATAAAAACATATAAGACTAAATGTCTTATTTTCATGTCTTTATAACAGCCATAATGCCGGTTCAGGATATGAAGCTCATCCAAGGGTCCTTGACTGATCTTCATAAATGTTCAGGAGGTCTATCTTCTGCTTCGTCTTTATCAGTTCTTCAAAAAAGAATAGTCTCACCACTGCTGTGACATCTCTGGCATTGTAGCTTTTTTCCAACCAAGTTTAAAGACTTCTAGACCGCTAACAGTACTGTAGGCATAGGTTCAAACATGACAGAGAATATTCCTTTAACTTCACTGGAAATCTGGGCCACACCTAAAAAATCTACAGGTAGAGTCATCATGTGTTCAAACTTGTTTCAGAAACAGAACTGCTTATTTCTGAGCTGTCCTCCTTAACACAGTATTAAAACCAGACAAAATTGGGTTATTTTTGCTATGATGTTTGGTGACATGTCATGGCAAGAATTGGGGAGGGGGGGTATAAAAAAAAGAAAAAAAAAAAAAAACATTTTTTGTGTGTGCTTGATGAGCTAAATAATTCACTCAATGTATTACACTATGCACAGAATTTGCTACATTGTGCTCACATACAAGTACAGTAGCTCTTTACTAAATTGTGCTCTCATTGTCTTTCTACTTTCTAAGTGTGTGCAGAATTTAATGAAGTATCAGCACGGTTCCCACAATTAACATGTGCGCATTCTATAATTTAATTTTGTGTGCATTATTTGAAATAATGCTTTTGCTGTATTACCATAACTCATTTTGTGTATTTTTATGAGTGTAGTATATTTTTCAGGATTTTAGCCGCAGAGTAAGCACTGCCTAATTTGCCTATCCTAACAGCATGTAAGGGGAGCTAAAAAAAAATATTGCACTACTTCAGCTTGCCAATTCACCTTTTTCACCTGGCCGCCATATTCCGAATGAAAACGAGGCTCGGGTGGTAAAACTAGAGGAAGTGCCGATGAAACTTTCATTTAATTCAATTAAATTTTATTTGTAGAGCGCTCAAATACAGTGCATTGTCTCGCAGCGCTTTACACACAGTACGGGAAGCATCCATGAGAAACAGGTGCAAGGAAAAACTCCTTTCGCTTTAAATAAATAAATATAATTTTATATTAATAATTAATAATTTCTCACAGATGCCGGACAGAAAATCTACTGCTGGTCCCCTCTCTTACTGTTGGTCAGGTGGAAAGTTGGGCAGATGAGGGGCATCCCATCCCCAGAAGCTAATTCTGGGGAAGTTTTACCACCCAAGCCTCGTTCTAGTGCCTCATACGTAGGTGAAAAAGAACCATGGTCTTCTAGAGTTAGGATGAGGGGTAAGGGGGTTAAGGTTAAGGTAGTTCTGCCTGGAAGGTGCCATTGAGGACAAAAAAATACCATCAAGCCTTGTGAATGTAGCCTACTTTTCCAAATGCCTAGTGAAGTTTTGAATAGTGTTTTTCTATAATATATCAACGCAATAACAACTGACGTAATATTGACTGCCGTTCTGATGCTCTGTAGCCTCAAAGAACAGGGATATGGACTGATTGGTTCACTGTCATTTGTGGCACTGCTGGACATGTGTGCACACTGCCAAATGAGCCCTATTTCCTCTGATGCATTTTCTAAATGCACGGCCTTTGTATGACTCAGTGCATTGTTGAGTACAACATAACACAATCATGTGGTATAATTCTATTAACATTCCTCTGCGGAGAGCTTATTTAGTATCATCCTGGCTTTGGCACCCAGCGTGTTTGAGCTATGGATCGGGCCTCATCCCTGGTGCACACGTCCCGTTTATCTGCAGCTGGCCTCCCCCATGCCCCATAAACCCCACCATTTGACTGCCCAGAGTGTATGCCCCCCACCCCACACCCCTCTTGGGCTTACCGAAGGGGCAGGGGTGGGGGTGGGGGTGGTGGAAGGGGTTGAAATTAAAGAGTGGGCTTTGACTGTAAATCAGATTGCCTTATGTTGAAAGTACATACAGTATCGCCAAGGCTTGAGTTGTCTGTTTTGTTATGGGGAGAATAAATAGTCCTAAATGACAGACATAAATATGTAGTGATAAATTAAACTAAGACTTGCTTGATTAAAGGTGCGTGGTTGTTTTAAGAGCTGAAGTGGTGAGGGATGTCAAGATACCTTTTCTTGGCCTCATCCGTCTCCAACCTCTAACCAGCCCCCCGCCACACACACACACACACACACACACACACACACCCAGCCCTTCACTTTCACACAGCCCTCGAGAGTGCCACAGTGAGAGCAAATGAGATTGAGAGATGGAGTGAGATAGAGAGATGGCGAGATAGAGAGCGCGCGCTAGAGAGAGAGAGAGAGAGAGAGAGAGAGCTCTGCAATCTGCACGCCTACTCCCCATGCAGTCTCTTCTTAGAGGCATGCGGGATCAGACGGAGGGGCACTCAGTGGGCAGGCTCAACACGCTGCTGCAGCAGCATCAGCAGAGAGTGGGCTCCCTCTCCGCTCTCCCTCTCCCTCTCCTGCTCTTCTGACTGACATTCTCACTCTTCTGCTGCTGTTTACATAAGAGACACACCTTCGAGCTCTACTGATGTGCACATGGTTTCTCTCTCTCTCTCTCTCTCTCTCTCTCTCTCTCTCTCTCTCTCTCTCTCACACACACACACACACACACACACACACAGTTCATAGCATGACCGTAATGTTATATACAGTATTGCCAAAGCATTGCATAGTAACAATATTGTAACATGTAACAACAATGTGTGTGTGTGTGTGTGTGTGTCAGTGTGTGTGTCAGTGTGTGTGTGTGTGTGTGTGTGTGTGTGTGTGTGTGTGTGTGTGTGTGTGTGTGTGTGCGTGTGTAATGTTCATGTCTGTGTCAATTTCATATGATACGCATACTGTACTAGTACAGAACACAATTATTCTCAGTTGCAATTTAAACATTTTCAGTAATTTCAGAAAGAAAAATGACCAAGTAAGTATACCATTATGTGTAGCCACACATCTGATGAAAAGAATAGTCCTAATGGAAGTATAATGGCTAACGCTCCTCATTCCTCAGATATGAATGAAGACAGAGTGTTGGTCAGGCTGTTCTGTTCTATTTCAGTGATCACAGCTTGGCTCCGGTCCTGAGAGTGGGAGATGTGTGAGCTTGGAAACAGATCATGCTGCTCCTAACGACAACTTAGGAGGAATCATTGAGGTAAAATATATATATACAAATGAATAATTTCTATTGTGTTTATGCGTGGGAACAATTGTGGGTTATGGATTAGGGGTTTTTAAATCATTAATTATTGGAGCCACTCATATCTTCATATCCCCTCAGTGAGTGGGTGTGTGATACAAACTACAACTTGTGCGCTGAGATTAGCATCGCTGTATTCTATTTCATGCTTGCAATTACCCAATCCCATTAATTTTTGAACATTTTCTGTCACAAATTTTATTTATTTGGTTGTTTGTTTGAAAGTCAAATCAATCTTTATTTGAGAATAAAGCAATTCAGAAAAGCTGCATTTTCAACCATGTCGTATTGCATTTGTATGTTTAGACTTTTTATACATTTAGATTATGTTGTTGGGTTGGAAAGGTTTGAAAGGTTTCAAAGTCATTGTTGCAAACCTTTAATTTTTATCTTTGACACTGACATATGGCCAGCATCACAGCATGGCCTGGGTAGGCTATAGGCCTACAGCATGTGCATGTTTTCCAGTCATTGTTTTTCTTCATCTGTATCTATTTTCATTACGTCCACGTGTTTCCTCACATCTATCTATTTTCATATGTCCCTCCTTGTAACGGACTCAGTAGATCTTTACTTCTCTCTCTCTCTCTCTCTCCGCTCTGAGAGGGTTTTTCATTTGTGGTTGAGTCGTTATCGAGCGGCGGTCACAGGATGACCCGGTACTGTGAAACGCTATCCCCCCCCGAGACCACCGCTTCAGACGGCCTGCTAGGCTTCAACATGGCACTGCGCAGAGCAGAACACACACACACACACACACACACACACACACACACACACACACACACACACACACACACACACACGTGCCAGGTCCAATGTTAGGGCCATTGCCAGAGCCAACCCACCGTGCCTTACACAGCCACCGATCTGTCCATGTCAGTATCCTCATACTAGGGAGTCATATTTTAGTGTGTATTTTCTTGCTTACATTTCAAAACATATAGTTCCTAAAACAACTCCCCCTTTTTTTCAGTTTTTCCGTGATCTGATTAAATGAACAATCAGGTAATATGATTGCAATTACTCATAAACAAAAAGCTGTTAGATGGGCAGAAGACGCATTTCACAGACATTAATTATCTAAAAAAAAAGGGGTAAGCATTTTGAGTGACACAGAAATTACCATGCAATTAAGAAGCATTTATAAATTTAACAGCATCTCATCAACTCTCCCTTTATATTTATTAAGCACAGAGGTTAGGAGGAAATACTGAACCATTAGTTTAAATTGTCTCCTTTTTAAAATCCAGTTATACCTCAGAACTCAGAGTTTCTTTGCTTCTTTGCCTTCATTTTTAAAACAATTTCTATTAAGCCTACAGTACATCTTGCAATTGTTTTGATGTTCAAATAACACCAACATAACAAATGTGATAAATCTTAATGATAATGGTTACTATCTTATGGGGCATAGGAAATTCCTTGTCATATAAATTTAAAATTTAAGAACTCTACATGAATGATATGCTTTTTTCAGTTCTGTGACAAACTGATGCATTCTCTAATGCTGTGATTTCACAACCATGACCACATGTATTTAACCCTTTCGTCAATATACTGTACTGTATATGACACTTTTCCACAGGGGAGACAAAGAGAGTGCAGGAGAGAGAGAGAGAAAGAATACGTTGGAGGGATATGGAAGTATCTGCTAGGGACTGTTAACTGGATTACTGATGATGTTTACCCATGTTTAGACACTTCCTGTTTGTATTAACAGTATTCTGTCATCCATGTTTTCTTTTGGGAGTCTCTCACTTTCCCATAATCAAGAGATGATTTGTTTTGCCAGCCCACATCCTAACTTGTATTTCATGGTCATGAGTCCTGACACTAAAATACAAATATACCCCCTCAGCTCACAGCAAAACCTATTCAGAAATGCCATATGTGAACAATGTTTTACAACAACAATAACAACAACAACAACAACAATAATAATAATCATAATAGTTGGTGTTGTTCTTTGTGGTTTATCATTTTTCTTGTCGGCTTTTGATGTGTTATTTCAGCTACCATAAAGTCACAGTAATAAATGTATCGTATCCAATGTGTTACTGTTTTTTAATGTGTTTCTGATTTGGATCCATATCAGACTCAGCTGTTCTATGCAAAGTCCATCAGCTAGTGTACAGTGAAACCAAAGTGATGATGCGCTGCTGTCTGTCTCTGGCCAGGATCTGGCTCAGCT
The DNA here is from genome assembly GCA_027497455.2 of Sardinella longiceps. Classification (NCBI taxonomy): domain Eukaryota; kingdom Metazoa; phylum Chordata; class Actinopteri; order Clupeiformes; family Clupeidae; genus Sardinella; species Sardinella longiceps. The sequence goes on along the minus strand of JAODXP020000004.1, from coordinate 10,078,112 downwards.
CCGGTTGCCATCAGGGGAGGTTGAAGCTCAGCTGGCGGTGCGATTAGCACTCAGACTGCTCGGTCAGGTCAGACATGGACATTTGAAAATCTGAAGGGGGACTTTGGTCTTTGATCTCCTCTCTGATCTGTGTATACACTCATCATAACGCCAGAATGCAGGGCTACAAAAGCCAATTGCTCCCGCATGTCTCAGGTTTATTTTGGCACTAAACAGTAGCCTACGGTGAGCAAAAGCAAAAAAAAAAAAAGTTCCAAAGGTAGTGAAAGTTCAAATGATGATGTATTAACAAAAACTTCAGCTGTGGAGAGTGGACTTTAGATACAGTATGTGACAAAGACAAACAGGCAGTATGTTCTTATGATTTTAGCCTATTAGTGGTGGAGGTCAGAACCAAATCATTGCTGTTTATGTTTTATGGATGAGAAGAAGCAACACAAAATAAACATTAGTCAGTATGTCTACTCATTCCTGTGGAGTAGGGGGGAAAAAACATTCAAAAACTCAGATCTGACTAATGATGTCTCCTAAAAAGTGTATGTTTTTTATTGTGAGTGTGCTTCAAATGATTGATTGCGCAGGCTCAAACTAACCCATGTTCTAATACCAAAGGTCAAATCTTTTCTGGCCTTTTACAGCCGTTGTCACGCGACTTAATGATTGTACCCATTCATGTAGCCTCCCGTGTCGCCTTGACCTGACAATAGCTACCCCATCCAAACAAATATCCCTTCTCCGCACCTTGACATCCCAATGCAGTTTTTCTTGCAGGCGTCATAATAGATTCTCACACTCAATACTGGCTAGCGAAGATGTAACATGCAGTGAGCTGACTAGTTCTACTGCCCCAAAATCCCCTGGGAAGGGTTGTGTGTGTGTGTGTGTGTGTGTGTGTGTGTGTGTGTGTGTGTGTGTGTGTGTGTGTGTGTGTGTGTGTGTGTGTGTGTGTGCTGTGGGCCGAGGGGTGATAGAAGCTTTAGAAATGTGTGAGTGTATGACATGTGAAGCCCACTCTCTCAATCATCATGGCGAGAGACAGATTCCCAACACGCTGCTGTCATCTGGTTGACATTCGAAACGGGAGTTGATGCTTCTTTCCTGTCATGACATTTAATTTGTATCTGCTTAGGCTCTCAGTATAAGACTTGCCAATACTCCACAGCCTAATATATCTGCGACCACTTTACTGGACAGTATTTAGTAGGCTCCATTCGAGTCCAAACTAGTAGTCAATCTTTAGCTTTAGCTTGTTCCCTGCAAAAGAAATAATTAGAGGGAATTGTTTATCATTTTCTGTTCTATTTCTTCATGAAGACCCTTATGGGGCTCATTCACTTAAATCACACATAATACAGGCTTACATCTAGATAGATCAGACCGGTTCTCAAATGTGCTCTGAGGACCTGTGGTGGTCCGTGAGCAACCTCTTAGTGGTCCGTGAGGGAATTTTAAAAAAAAATGTTGATTGAATTGAGTCATTTTTTCCTCGGATATGCTAGCACATAAATGAGTCAAAAGTAACATTATTATGGTGCGCTGTGGCTCAGTGGCTAGAGTGTCAGACCATTACTCTGAGGACCCAGGTTTGACTCCGACCCGAGGTCATTTCCCAATCCCACCCCATCTCTCTCTCCCACTTGTTTCCTGTCCATCTCTATACTGTCCTATCTGATTAAAAAGGCAAAAAGCCCTAAAAAATATTTTTTTTTAAAAAAAAAGTAACATAATTAAAAGGCTAAAGATGAGTTGTTAGGCCTCTTTTGAAATATGTTCCTATTTACATGAGCTCATGTGGGTGAGTTTTGTGGATGGGGTGAGGGTCAAAGGGTAAAAGAATGACTCGGGGGAGGGGGCACAGGGGCAGGTGCTCCCTCAAAACAAAACAAAAAAGGACAAAGTGGTCCTTGGTCCAAAAAAGCTTGAGAAAAACTGATCTAGACCAATACTCCATTCATTAGTCTGATTTATGCAGCTGACTAGTCATATAAAACCCTAGGGACAGGATGCATTGTTTTTTAGCTTCTCCCTTGATGGTAAAGAAAAGACGGAAAGAAAGGAAGAGTGCTGTGGCATTTGTCACGTATGCGGCCATTCAGAATATGAACAGCTGCTTGGCACTTTGACAGCCTGCAATTAAGCCAGAAAGCGTTTCATGAAGTCACACTGTTGGCATTTCAAACACTTCAGCCTGTTGGATGCATTTGGAAGAGCTTGTCAAAGACAAGACTGAATGTATAGTAATGGTGGGTGTGACATCTTTCCCGTTCAGCGCTAAATAATTCCACTCATCTGAAACACCTAATGGCCTGAGTGTGTATGGGTCAGTGCCGATGTCAATCCAGATTTAACACTATTGAATCTATTCAGGCCGGCCTGGCAACACAACAAACTGACCTTTTGGCTCTGATGATTTCTGTCCAGTGTTTAGCAGAGATAAAAAAAAAAGTCACAACAAGTATATATAGAAATGTGCTGAGAAGATATTGATTTTGATCTGAAGATTCAGGGGATCAATAATGTGCTAAAAACAAGCAAGACATAGACAGGTGCCAGCTTTATTTCTTTGGCTTTTTTAGCAGACACTTTACAAACCCCTTGAAATAGATGGACAACTTCAATCATGTTGCTGACGTCATACTCAAGAGCTTGGGTGTTTGGGAATAATAGCTGTTTTTAGTGTCTATTTTGGATCTATACCCCCCCCCCACACACACACACACACACACGCACACACACACACACACACACACACACACACACACACACATGCACACACACACACACACACACACACACACACACACACACACACACACACACACACACACACACACACACACACACACACACACACACACACACACATACTGAATCTATTTGTGAACATGAGGAGGGGACACTGATGAACAAAGTGATCAATTCTAAAGCCCACAAGCTCTTTCTAATGAGAGTGAGGGGCCGGGAAGCATAATGTCATTCTCTTCAGTCCTCTCAGAGGGATATGTGTAGGGTGGGGGGGGGGGGGGGGTCGTGAGTTGCCTCAACGCTCAAACGACTTCGAGCCTCCATCCACTCTGCGTCAGCAGCAGAATCACCATGGCGATGTGGATGCAGAGGGGCCTAATTGAGGGAAAGTGGAGTGTGTCAGGAGAGGGGGGGTGGGAGGGGAGGGGGGCTCTGTGGGATGCTTCCATCAAGCTGCAGAGCTGTTTTCACACAAAGGAGCTGGAGAGGCGAATGAGAAGTGCCTAGAAGGCCACGTCTCTCCTTCTCACACTCAGTCCATACATCTCAAGCTCAGCTAGTCTTGTCCTCACACTATTGTGTATATGTATGTGGAAGACGAGCAGCAGCAGCATTAATTAAACTTGATCATTCCACCAGCAGGGTAAGACGCCATCTCTAATATTAGAAGGCCATCTTTTTTTCTTCATCTGTCCTCATCTAGTTCTTTATTAAGAAAAGTGGAGCACAACTGTCAGCGGTGATGTGAAAGACTGAACACAGGTTTGTGCCATGGAAGCTGTTCAACAGGCCATAATATACAAAGGAAAAGATTTCACTAACTGATAGTTGTGATATAAATAGCTCCGCGGGGGATAAAAGCTAAGTTGTCCACTATTCTGCCAGAGCAATGCAGTCTGTCAGTATCTGGTGTAGTTCACATGAAAAGCTACTGAATTTCTTTACATGCATAAGGACCTGTAGGGTGCTGAATAAAAGAGTAGGCTACTGTAAACAGAAACACCAAACTATTTCAAATCTCTCCAGATTAAGGTGGTGCTGCTCCCTTCCTGACTGAAGTCTGAATTTCTAAGCAATATAAAACCAGTGTATATGACTATTATAAGACTCCAAAAATATTTCATTCTGAGGGCATTTCTCACATCCTCCCTCTCTCTGTGCTGTGTGTTTAGGTGTGTGTGTGTGTGTGTGTGTGTGTGTGTGTGTGTGTGTGTGTGTGTGTGTGTGTGTGAGTGTACATGTTTGGGCGTGAAAAGCACCTTCTAAATAAATGTTACTTTAATTAATGTGCTCTCTTGCTACTCATCTTAATTGGCTAAAAGAAAAGCCCAGCTAGGTGAGGGAGTGTGAATTTGGGGCGATCACTCCTTCCCCAAAGACTACTAATATGATAAATGTTTAGAACTCATTAGCACAACTACTGCAGTTAATATTGTCCATATATATACAGTATATAGTCCATATATATATATATATGTGTGTGTGTGTGTGTGTGTGTGTGTGTGTGTGTGTGTGAGTGAGTGAGTGAGTGAGTGAGCGAGTGAGAGAGAGAGAGAGAGAGAGAGAGAGAGAGAGAGAGAGAGAGAGTCAGCTTAATTAGATAATGTCCACAATTTGTGCACACAATACTATCTTCTATTATTATTTCTGCCATGCAAACAGCTTTAACAAATAGATACAGAAAGAATACATTTTTGTGTTGCCATCTTTATAAAACGAGGTCACAATATAGTAAAGGCCATACAACATGAGTCATGGATCCATAAATCAAAGTTGGATCATTACTGTATGTTTCAATTGTGAATAAAATTGTGAAGTTGCTGAAGATGTAGTAGCCTAAACTACTTTTGACTATCTTTCATAGCTTAGCCATACATACCTGTTGGTTACTTTTTTCATTCTTTTCATCTCAGACATTTCATCCCCATATTCATAACCTTGTCCAATTCCCTATTGCCAATGCAGAGATGGCCAGTGAGCATAAATAATTAGCCTACACTTTCATTCGTAAACAAAGCAGATCCCACTCCCTTCACCCCACCCACTTCTTTCATGCCTAAGTAGTACTGTAATGGAAACGTCACGTACCTGGTAAAAAAAAAAAAAAACAAGTAAATTAGGGTAGCGTAGTGTAGTGTGGTAGCCTGGCTATTGCAAAAACTAAATAATCACAGGTGATATTTAGTCTGGAGACCTACCTATTGCTTTTCTCGTAGCGGAGGCGCCGTTTACGATTGTCCAGAACCGTTTATTGGGCATTTATGAATGTCTGTCATAGCATCTGTACATATCTCAGAGCCAATACCTGAGCCACCAATTAACGTAAAATGCAATCGAGCGCCGTGCTAGTCCCTTTTTGTTATGTGATTGGATCCCTAAAGCAGGCGAGAAAACTGGCCATGGCCATCATGCTGCTTTGCAGAGTAAAATGAAATGGAGTGGGCAAAGGAGCATGGGTACTCCCAGGCTAGTAACGTGGTGTAGTGTAGCCTACTTTGGAAAATCTCCATTAGGCATTAGTGTAGTGAAGTTTCTTTCTAACATAGAGCATCTGCGGTAGCTTAGCTAGCTCTCAGTACATAGGAGTACCTAAGGGTGCATCTTGACAATAAACTGGACTCTTCTGCCCTCACTGATGCACTTTACAAGAAAGGCCAGAGCAGGCTCTATTTCTTTAGGAGGCTGAGCTCCTTCAACGTCTGCAGCAAACTCCTGTTCATGGTTTACGAGTCTGTCGTGGCCAGTGTCCTTTTCTATGCTGTGGTACTGTATGTTGGGGAGGGAGCACTATGACAAGAGATGCTGGACCACTGGATAGGCTGGTCAGGAAAGTTGGCTCTCTGCTGTGGTGACCATGAAACTAGAGCTACTGTCATCTGTTGCAGATAACAGAACTGAGAAGGCTGCTGTCCTCTCAAAACAAAGGAGCATAATATATTATGTGGTAGTAGACTCCTTTCCCAGTCGTCCCTTCACAGTAAGACAGGCAGGCTGTGCAGGTCCTTTGAACCTAGGGCCATACAGCTCTTCCATGTTACCCAGACAGGGAGTGTTTTTGACTTTAGAGCTTAAGTTTCAGTTTTGCTCAGCACACTGCCCCAACAGTACGCACAACAGGCCATTATTACCCCATCTCAACGGTCTTTATTGTTTTTTTTAATATTGTGTAACCTGTAGACTACTTGAATAAGTTATTGCTTTTGCACTGGCAAATGCCCTACATTGACATTACTAACTATGAATATTTTTACAATTGTCTCCATTTTCTCCACACTATCCTTCTAACAAGTTACAACCTAATGTTACTGTAATGGAACAACATTAGTGGTAGCCTATCCACACTTGTTTCAATGTATGTACAGTAAATATGCATAATAATTTTCCATGCTGTGCCTGAAATCTGTGTTCCTATTTCCTACAGTAGGTGTATGTTTGATGATTTAATGCCTTTAATGTCTTAAAGGACACTTTAAATTTCTTTCAGGATAAAATAAAGTATTTCTATCTATCTCACTACTGCTGTTTTCTAAATCTTACATGCGCAATATGAATAATCCTTGTTTGGGTGCTACATAACCCTCACGTAAATCTACCATTTACCACCTACCAAAGCCATCTACTTTTCTCAGTAAACTAAACTCATATTAGTGACGAAGGACCTTTACTGTGGAGGACCACAATACCTTACCTCCAGTTCCTGGCAGACATCAGATTCAGTTAACATAATAAGCCTACACTTCAGTCCCTCACTGCTTGCCAGTGGATCCATTGATTTTATCGTTTGCGTGCTTATTTTAAGACAGTCCTCAGCCCTCTATCCATGGTACTTGGACCCTGTTGCGAGCCCCAAATAGAAAATGTTGACAACTCCACGATCGTTTCTAATGATGATTCAGATGCCTATGACCCAAGTTTATATCTTCTAAAACTATTAGTCCTAAGAGGTTCCAACTTTCTTTTTCGGTTGGAGATTTTTAGTTTGCATGTTGGCCTAGTTGGCATGTTGGAGTAAACTGACTTTTTCAAGCCAGTAAATTTCAAAATCTTGATCATTCCAATGGCAATATGTCCACAGGGTGCACAGTTCTGTTTCCCAGAGCAATGCGTGATTGTGTAATGAAGCGTTTTCATTGGCTGTCGATGTGCTCCTGGAGCGACTGGTCTGAGCAGTGAGAGGTGCGTTTCCAATAACCTGAATCATATCATTACCAAGCTCTTGAGGCTGCACGACAAAGATTTTTTTTTGTTTTTCTTTTTTGATCCCCATGAAACTGGACTCTGGAGGATTAGGACAATTGTAACCCCACCGCCGCGAATCCATGAAATATTAACATTTCAAGTCTACCATCTCTGCAACGCTGATATGCATTGCTAGAGTGCGAGTTTCTCGTAGCCTATTAGGCTATATTAGGCGTTCAGACATTGTTCGGCGCTACTTGCACACCCCCGTAGCGCAGAGCGGGCATTGGAGAGAACGCTCTGCAGTAGCGGCACAAGGCGATATTATCGACCTGCGTCTTACCAGTGAGGGTATAGTGAGACCTAAGCCTGACCACGTTGAGCAATCATCCCACGGGAGAATTACAGCGGCAATGGTAAGATAGCCTACATTACCTTCCAAATTATGTTCAATTTGATTATTCCGGGTTCTGATAAGTGAGCATGCACGCCGGTTCTTCTGTAGTTAATTTGCTTCGTAGCGCTGAACAGAAATCTGCATTTAGCCATTCTCAGCGGAATGATTGAAATGTGGAGGTGTGCATTGTTGAAGTATGGATATTTGAGGACTTGTGTTTGATCATTAGTTATTTGTATACTTACTGTTTGCAATTCCTCGCTGGGATGCTTAAATCATTTATGGGAATCCTAAAACAACAGACATCAGAGGCTGTATAATAACAGCTATCATTAGTGTTTCTAACGCTGCACATAAGGCGAAGTATGTGAAAGACGCATTCGGGTTTTGCGGTATGTGGTATCAAGCACCCCATCTCTCGGGAGTGCTTAGGTAACAGTTGATGTTCCTGTTAGTGCTCAAAAACTGATTACACGCTCTTGGGTACCATGAAGGTAACGTGATGTACTGCGAAATGTGCCAAATGGATTCATTTACTGACACAAACAGACAGAGCAAGTCGTGCCCTGCTCTGAGTAAATCGTCGAGACATGCAGTCATTGCAATGTTGCAGTGTTTCTAGGATAGTTTATCCCAGACAACTCTGTCTAATGCTCGGTGGATTTATTTTCACGGGGTGTCGAAGATAGCCTGTGTTTAGCCTTGAACGTGGGAAGGGAAGAATCAATTAACTTCCATGGTCTCTTCATAAATAATTGCAAATGCTCAATTAATTGCTCATCAGATTCCTGTTTTTTTCGCAGTTGCTGTTTTAGTGTGGCATAGTCACATTTCCTTACGCTCGTCTGAACATGTCTGTCACACCCAGTTGTGATATTAACGTTTAACGTAGATGATTGTATGCAAATTAAAAACTGGAAATGATTTGAGACGGCACAAATAATTTATCTTTTCACCAAATGAGAACAATTTGAATGCTGCCCGTCAGAACACAGTGGATGGAACTACCAGGTGTTGTGTTTATGAATAATCTCAATTTATTTAGCCATTTTATTGTGCTGTATGTTTTATTATTTATGATCTACAATTCACGACCTTTTCATCTCTTCTCATGCTCACTTCCCATGCACAATAGCCTCTACTACAGCCTACAGTCGCTAATGCAAGGGTGCTGTACACTTTTCCCCATATTTATACCACTGCTTGGTGGCTGTACTGCTGAATGAGTCACCAGAACAACCCTCTTCATACAATCAACATTATTTAAGAATGAAATCGTCCTCTTTCTCTATTTCCTCCACCTTTGTCTAAGACGAAGAGAAACATTGCAAGGGTTTCTTTTGTCTGAGGGAAGTAAAATACTATTTGACATGGATGACCTTGGTGTAGGCTGCTAAGTGAGAATTGGTTGAAGCTGTAGTGTTTGTGACAGAAATTGTGGAACAGCCATGGATGGAACAACAATGGAAGAGGGAGGTAGAAATAAGAAAATGTCTTACTGGTGTAAGAGCCATTCCCCAAAGACTTGTGGTATTTCAGATTCACTAGTGCTCTTGTGTGTGTGTGTGTGTGTGTGTGTGTGTGTGTGTGTGTGTGTGTGCATGCAGATGCTTTTTTGATTACCGTGGTAAAATTTACCATATAGGAACAGAATTTATTTTTGGTGCGTGGTTGCCTTAAGTCTTCATCAGACATGGCCTTAAATTGGACAGGCACATTTTTTGAGACTCTTCCCAGCAACATAGAGCTTAGAAGACAGAGAAGACGTATATGTGTGTGTGTGTGTGTGTGTGTGTGTGTGTGTGTGTGTGTGTGTGTGTGTGTGTGTGTTTTTTTTTAAAGCATTGACTCAGGTGGTCTAAAAATACCACACATCAAAACAGCCTTTATTTTAATCATCTTCCTAGAAGCAGTGGAGTAGACTGTGTTGCCATGTCCCCCAGCCACGGTCAGGAGTTAATTGCCAGAATGATGGCCCTGATACACACACAGAGACACACAGAACCAGGGCCAGTGATGTCTGATAAATGTGGTTCAGTTGGATTGTTCTGCCCCAAATTAGAGGCACTATAGTCTGTCTGTAGAATAGATCTACGTATGCTTAAGCTTACAGTAACACTTCAGTTGAAGAATGAATAATAATGAATAATGAACAATCTTGCAAGGTGGCTCTCTGGGTTTATAATTATTATTTCCTGGTAAATCTGGTGTCGTCCTTCCTGGAGATGCATCGTACCCCTGTATCCCTCCCTCTATCATTCTCTCTCTCTGTGCATGGTGTGTTATTATTTGATAAACCATCCGCAAGCTGGTTCAGAAGTAATTGGATTCGCTACTAGAGGCTAGAGATGGATATGTACTGTGTGTGTGTGTGAGTGTGTTAGTGTGTGTCTGTGTATGTTAGTGCACGCATGTGTGTGTGTTTGTGTGTGTGTTTTGACATACAATTTGAAAAACGTGGAATTCTAAATGCACCATTCAAATCATTGACGGTAGCTCAGGACTGGACACTGCTCCAAGGCATGTAGCCCAAGAGAGAGAAAGAGAGAAGGAAAAAAGGTCTGTTGTCGTGATGACTCACACATTTTTTTTCTCATAAACACCAAGCCCTCCTGTCTGTGTGTGCAGCCTTGTCACATTCTGGCATTTGTGCACCCCTTAAACGTTTCCAACAGCCTCCGATTCAAATAAAGTCACACGTCCCATTGATGACACTGATGGAAATAGCACTGAAGCCTGAAAAGAAAAAGAAAATAAATAAAAAATTACACAGAACAACAAAACAAAACAGACAGCTGCTGTTGGTAAATATAATCATATGAAAACAAGAAAGCTCAGATTATGTGTGTGTGTGTGGTTGTGTGTGTGTGTGTGTGTGTGTGTGTGTGTGTGTGTGTGTGTGTGTTGGGAGGTTGTTTAAGAATGCAGATGGTTGAATACTAGACGGCCTCAGGAAGCAGCGTTTAGAGCACCCTCCGTGGTGTTTTCATATCGCTGATGTTTCCTTTGGGCACTCGGTGCTTCTGGCTTTTCTCATGCCCCTGCATATAAACTTTCACTGTCAGGGGAACAAACTGTCCACCCTCACAGACCAGACCATAGACATATACAGTGCCATTAGGGACCGGGTTTACATTTAAAAAAAAAGGAATTGGTCATGCAATAACTCAACCGTATTTGCTGTGTGTGTTTTTTTCTTTTTCTTTTTTCATTTCTTTTAGATCCTGTGAGGTGGAAGGGGGATCGAGCGATCTGCTGAAGCAGAGGATCCGGTCGGGGAAGGAATCTCGTGTTGCGATTCTCTGCTGCTAGAGGCCGTGAGCCGTGAGTCTGCGGGGGGTCGCTGCTCAAGCCGAGCGAAGAAGATGAGCAGACACCTCCTGGTGGCAGTCCTCCTGTGCCTGCCGGTAAGGTCTGAGAGAAAAAGAGAGGGAGGGGGGGGTCCCTGCCTCCTGGCAGTGTCTGAGAAAGATAAAGAAGGAAAGAAAGAATGAGAGAATGAGTGTGGGAGAAAGAAAGATGGAGATGGTGGGGGGTTCTCTGCCTCCTGGTAACGTCTGCAGGACAGGGATGGAGAGAGAGAGAGAGAGAGAGAGAGAGAGAGAGAGAGGGAGAAAGAGGAGAGACACAGAATGAGCTGGGTATGACACATGCATGAATCGCATGGGCGCTTTGCCCATTAGCTCAGGAAAAAGCTTTCTCCCTCTTTATAGAGAGTGTGTTCCAGGCTGATGGTCCAACGTGTGTGTGTGTGTGTGTGTGTGTGTGTGTGTGGGTGTGTGTGTGTGTGTGTGTGTGTGTGTTTGTACGTGTGTGTGCACATCTCTGTGTATAATACATGCAACCATACGTGAGTACTCCGGTATATCAGGGAAAGTGCGTCAGCGTTCACTGTTATTGACAAATAAAGATCACTCGCCCGCCATGATGAGCTCTATCAAGCTCCAGAGCCACACCTGACCCTCAGCGTTCATTCGAAGCATTCTGCATTGATTCTGTTTTACGGGCGCTTACTGGGTGAGGAGGAGAAGCTATTTAAGATAGCAATTTCCAGTCACTCATTAGAGTGGGGGTGTATATGTGGGCTATGGGCAGTGATGGGGAAAAGCTAAGGGAGCTCAAGGCTTCAGTGGGTTAAGTGGAATGATGGCTAAGCAGAATAACGGATGGAAAAGACAGAATTGAGAGAAGAAAGAGAAGAAGAACAAGAAGGAGTGGGGAGAATATCAGCAGAGAAGAGATGAATTTGGATGGAGAAGAAAAGGGAGTTTGGAGAGGAATTTGAAGGGAAGATTTGGAGGTGAAGATGGAGGAGGAGGAAAAGAGGAGAGCGGAGATACTGTACGCTGGATATGGAGGAGTCCAGGAGAGAGAGAGAGAGAGAGAGAGAGAGAGGAGAGGAGAGGAATGGAGGACAAAGGAGATGAGATGAGAGGAGAGGAGAAATGAGGGGATGGGAGAAGTCTCATGTCTTGAACATGATCGTCTCTCTGCCTGCACAATGGAGGCTGCTCTCTTCAGCAGTAGCTGGGAGAGATAAGTTGCTGGGTGAACAAGCAAGGGGCATACACACACACACACACACACACACACAGCTGTCTGCTGTCGACTCCAGCGGGGCGTCTGTCAGCTGGGTGAGTCAGAGTGGTGGTGTCAGAGCACAGCTGGCCAGCAAAACAGCTCAGCACAGCACCAGGGCAGCAGTGGAGCAATCTGCGTGGTTCACCACGGCAATTACAACACACACACACACACACACACACACACACACACACACACACACACACACACACACACACACACACACACACACACACACACACGTACAAACACACACATACAAACACACACACAGTGTTGACTCTTTAGGAATGTGTGTTTGTAAACTCTCCATTAGTGGCATAGAAGTCATGGTTATTTGTATGTGTGTGTGTTTCTTGGTAACGCAGATTATTAGCATACAGTAATTTATCATTATGATGAAGATCAAAAACATTGTTTAATAATTAGGGGAAATATGTAAAGATCAGAGAGAAAGAGTGGAGAGTGTGGAGAGCACGCTCTTTCTGGAGTGGATTCTCGCCAGAACAAACAAACAAAGGATCAGATAGCAGGCCTAGAATCAAAGAGTGCTTACAAGGGTCACGGTTTGTTTTCATTCATTCATTAGCTTGTTAGAAGATTTCTAAAAATAGACTAAAAAAAGTCACCAATGTTTGGAAAGCAAATTAAGGTATTTTGACTCACAAATACTCTGAGAGTTTTTGTAGGAATAGTGGGAAATGTGAGATTGTAATTGACATTGTTTCTCGGCTTGTTCAGGGAATGAAAAGGGGAACCCTGGCACAAATGGACCTACAGTATATTCCATAGCTAAAGGTTGTTTAGAACTGGCAGCTGTGAAAAAAATTAAATAAATCTGTGCTCCCTGGGTGGAAATATCGCAATTCCAGCGAGTCTGTAAAACATGGAAGTGTTGTGAGCAATTTTCTAATGTCAAAATAAAAAGCTCTTTTGTGCCACTGTGTACACACGACTTTTTAATTTCTATGCAACATAGCCATGAGTTTTATGAGCAAAACAATATGCATGGTTAGCTCAGCAGTGGCAAACCAGACTATAACTGACCTTTCTTGATTTGCACTGCATTTGCAAAAGCTTTAAGAATCCTATATCCGAATTTGTTTCTAATCCAGATTTCAGAGTCGCTATTGCATTTCCATAAATTAGGTCCAGTTTAAGTCTGGAGTATATCAAAAAGAGGCAACTGGAGAATTTGTGTACTGCAATTAGGTTGGTCCAGTGATTGACTCTATAAAATCTAATTCAAACATCCTGCCCTGTGTAGTACAAGATTGTAGGTTTGCTGTTCTCTAATGGGAATGGATGTTTGTAGTGCACACTATGGCTTTGGAAAATGGTGGAAAATAGAGATGCTACAAAGTAGCTCTCAATCACGTTGATTTTTGGAAAAGTAGCTTACAGGGGAAAAAAGGTTGGAGAGCCCTGCATTAGACTATCCCTACCAGCAAGTTTTTTGTTCTTGGGGGCTACATTTTTAGCGACCGCCAGAAAAATGAGTTTTGAATGGTATTGTGAATTTGAATGGGAGGTAGGTATACATTGGAAGGGTTACTGTAGGCAGTGAACTGGTTGGCAAGGCAAAGCTAGATAGTGTGGAAGTAGTTGTCTATGCTCTCTAAAGGCCAATTCAGACTGAAGATAGGCGAAGAGATGTGATGGTTTTAGAGAGGAGTTGCGGCAGAGTGAATCAATTGTCGCAGGTTGTTGCAAGCAGTTGCAAGCCGTCGCAAAAGATTTAACATGTCGCTGGTTTTTAGAACGTTGCAGCCCATCTTGTCATGGATCTTTGGTCTGTAGCCACCTTAAGGTGCACTGTGAGCAGCATCATATTTCATTAGCATGCACACAGATCAAAATATCTGGCCAACCTCAACCTACCGTGCTATCTGCCTGTCACTCTGTCTCGTCTCTTGTCTGTCACTTGTCTTATTCTGTCTGGTCTGGTCTTGTCCCTCTGTCTTGTCACATGCCTGTCTGTCTGTTTGTCTGTCTGTCTGTCTGTCTGTCTTGTCACCTCGTGTCATCCTGCATTCTTGTTTTGTTTTGGTATGTTATATAAGAACACTTTTCTTAGAATTGTATTAAATGTGGATGTAACACGCTGGGAAGGGGGTGGGGGTGGCAAGGTAAAAAAAAAAAAGAGAAGAAAGGGGCAACCAATAAACGTAGCTCTCAACCCTTGTGTTGCACCCATGTAACACATACATACAACAGTGAGCTGCTGACACACAACAAGAAGCTGTTGTTCAGCTGTTGTTCAAGGAAGGAAAATGGCACTTCATGGTCTTTCTTGACACAGAGCATCGCTGTAATCGAAAAGGAGAGTTGTTGTGGGCTGTATTATCTGTCAGAGTGTTTGCCAATGATCGGGCCGCTTAGGCTGCTCTGTGTGTGCGTGTTTGTGTGTGTGTGCATGTGTGTATGTGTGTTTGTGTGCGTGTGCGCACGCGTTTCGCTGTAGCTAGTTTATCTGGCCCGTGTGTAATTAGGACGTCAGGACGCGATTGGACCACACTGACAACGCAGCCTCATCCCCCATAATTACTGCTCAACCACAAGGAGGTTGGGAGAGAAAGTAAGCAAGTAAGCATCATGGACTGCCGTTGGCCTTTTGTGGGATTTTTGCCCATGTTATGTTTTGACACCAGCCACAGAGCGAAGCTTCATCATCAGACGGGCATGCCAGCCAGAGTGTGTGCAGAGCTGGGTGGCAGGGTGGCTCTCTGGTGTGGTTGGCTCCAATCCAGGACACTCATCTGGCATGACCAGCTAATAGAAACGCGCCTTGACTGGGTCACAGCCTTTAAAATGGACCCTAATAATGAGTGCCTGATAAAAAGCATTTGGCGTCATTATCAGTCACAATGTAAATCATGTAGCCAAGTTGGATGTGGGCCTTCTATTAACCACATGAGAGCACTGAATTCACCTCAAGTCAGTCCCACTCACAGCCCCCTCTCCCGTTTACTCATCCTGAGCCATGAAGAAATGAAGACTTCCTTTGAAAAGGGCTTCCTGTGCTTTCAGAATCAGACCTGCTCTGACTGAGACCACATGCAGAGTCATGCCAGCAGTTACAGGGAAATGAAGCTCATTTGCGCACAAGGCAAGGCAAGACAAGTTTATTTATTTCATCCACAAAGGAATTTCAAAGTGCTGTACAAAAATAAAAGCGAGTGGGGTTGGATCTGTCTAACAGAGCCAAAATAGACGTCAAGATGGCAATACTGGGATATTTAAACAGTGGTTTGTATATGAGGCTGCCATGCATTGACAGGAAGAGCACTAATCAGACATGATAAAGGAGCCTAAGTGGCTATATTTCCCACTCAGAGAAAAGGCCACTGGTACTGGTCATTGGCCATTGGTACATTTTTCTCAGTCCTGTATCTCCGGAGGACAGGCAGACCAGTGTGTGTGTGTGTGTGTGTGTGTGTGTGCTTGTCATGAAGTGCTCTAGTCATATCCAGTGCTGCCAGAATTCCTGCTTGGGACTGAACGCAAGTGTCTGACCAGAGGAGCATCTCAACGGTGATCATGGGAGAAGATGGCGAGTCAGGCAGGCCACTAGGACATTTTTGTCACCCTGAAAATGATTGTTAATAAAAAAACAACACACAACTATGGCACTGCCACTCTGACATGTTACAGGGGTAGTGTTCAGCACTAGGTTCCTTGAATATACCGCTACTAAGCTGTCTCTGTTGGCAGATGCTTTTATCCTTTTTTTGTTTATTTTAAGTACATGGAAAAGAGTGTTCGTATTTTTAAGTTCATGATCAATGTGTGTGTGTGTGTGTGCGTGTGCGTGTGTGTGTGTGTGTTCAGTGTGGGTAAGTTTTCTCCAGTGCATGTTCCTGGAAAGTGATAGTGTAGTGTTTGTGTGTATGCTGTGCGGACATTTTGAGAGTATGCTAGGATGCTGTATAGTGTGTGTGTGTGTGTGTGTGTGTGTGTGTGTGTGTGTGTGTGTGTGTGTTTTCTGCCTCTATGGTGTCTGAGGATGACTGTCTCTCCTTGTCCCCCGTGTCCTGGACAGGTGCTGCCCATGCGCTCCAGTAGCCAGGAGTTCGACAGCTGCGTCATCAAGCGTGAGGAGGAGAGATGCATGGAGAGGATTGCATTACATGAGGCCCAAGACTATGAATATGGTGAGTATGTGCTTTTTGCATGCATAATAGGAATGGGATAAATGTGTGTGTGTGTGTGTGTGTGTGTGTGTGTGTGTGTGTGTGTGTGTGTGTGTGTGTGTGTGTGTGTGTGTGTGTGTGTGTGTGTGTGTGTGTGTGTGTATGCATACTTTCATGAAGGTGTGTGGGTGTGGGTGTGTGTGCAGCATGCATACATACTACATAATATACATGTATATTTATGCGTGTCTATGCTGTGTGTGTATGTGTGTGTGTGTGTGTGTGTGTGTGTGTGTGTGTGTGTGTGTGTGTGTGTGTGTGTCTTCTCATCATTTCCCTCAACACACAAAATCAAAGCTTTCCCCCCCACGTGAGAATTTGCCTAGAATTGCATCATGAAAATGTCAATAGCGTTTATGTTCTCCAGGCATACGCTGTGGAATTCGTTTCCTCACTTCATAGTGTCAATACCCTGTGTCAGACACGCAATCAGAACGCTTGGCCCGTTTCAAAGCGCCAATGGGGTGCATGCTCCGCAATCATTTGCCTTGATTAAACTCTCGCTTACATTTGAGCAGTGTTAGCAGCCACAGTCAGTCTGCATTTGTGTTTGTCTTTATTTATTTTATTTTTTTTATCTAAGAGAGCCACACAAACACAACTGGCAAGCAAGGACCGCATAATCAATACCTGTCAGGCAAACAGCGCATTTCCCACGGCCGTCGTGCATTTGTTTGCGGCGCCATTCTTCTGCGGTGCTTACAAAAACAGGAAACCAGAAAAGAGAAAGAGAGTGACACCTGGAAACAATTATTTTCTCGAGGCAGAGGAGCCGGGACCGTTGTTTTGTTTTTCCTTTTTTAATACACACACACACGCAACTGCAAGGAGGACTCACACTGTGCTCGGTTCAGATAAATAAACCCAAATGGAGCCCCATCCTCCATCCATCCCTCCCTCCCTCCTTCTCTCCTTCTCTCCTTCTCTACTTCCCTCCATCCTCCAGCTGGATCTGACTCACTGAGCAGGGCAGGCCAACCCCAGGGCCACACTCCATCGCTTAGACCACTTCTGTGGCTGACGGAGATGTTCTTCCAGCCCATTACTCAAAATGTGCTTTAGAAAGGTCAAGTTCATGCATCCTCTGCTCTCCAACATCCCAATGTGCATTATTCTCTCCTACAGTATGTGAAGGCAGCCATCCATTATCTCTCTGTCTATGGTGTGTGTGTATGTGTGTTTGTGTGTGTGTGTGTGTGTGTGTGTGTGTGTGTGTGTGTGTGTGTGTGTGGTGTGTGTGTGTGTCATGTGTGAAAGTGTGGGCCATGTGTGTGCATGTGCGAGTGTGTGTGTGATGTGTTAAAGTGTGGGTCACGTAATGTCTTTGTGTGAGTGTGTGTGCATGTGTGTCTGTGTGTGTGCCTGCACATGCCTGTAGTGCATCATTTTTTAAGTGAAATGGCTGATATCTCTGGTATATTCCAGTGATTTAATCCATTCAAGCTCCCTAATGTATGCCATGTATGCAGCACAAGATGCAGTGCTTTGAAGGAACTTCACACAGGAGACTAATGCTATTTAGAGGCAAGCCAGACACTGGCTGGTTAGCCAAAGGTATTAATTATTCTCGGAAAGCATGGAAGCCATTTTGACCCCCCTAAGCAAAGGGTCCTTATGTCTCCACCTCCAACTCTATTGATCCCCAGCACTCCCCTCCCTGCAAATGAGAGCCGTCCAGAGGAGGGAAGGGACAGGAAATCATTGAGCAAGAAATAAAGCAGCCATCTTTGCAAAAGCCCTATTTGAGGGAGACAGAGAGAGAGAGAGAGAGAGAGAGAGGAGGTGTGTGTGTGGGGTAGGGGGGCGGGGGTAATTAGGTTACCCAGACACACTAAGGAAAATCATAAAATAAAATAAAAAAGTAGTTAAAAATGGACATGGGAACCTGTTAGAATGAGGAGAATTCATAATTTTTTTTCACCACAATACAAAAAATTGGGGAATAAATAAATAGAATCTCACATGTTGTCAGAGAGGTGCATGATGGGAAATATCCTCCAGCCAGCCCTTGTTACCAGCACAGGAGAGGAGTGGTGCCAGGAGAGGTGGAGGGGATATGAAGGAGAGGTCCTCTGTAATGAGGGGCCTTGGCCAAGTGGTCCTCCATTTTGATGAAGTGAGAAACTGTAGAGACAAATTAAACTATTACCCAAATAAGGGTATACTTTACCCTCCTCCAGTGATGCTCCCGTGATGAGGTCACCCAGGTCGTCTGCATTTGGCTCCGCAAACACTGACATCAGACTAAACTGGTTTCCCAAGAGACACAGAAACACAAAAACAGATCGCTACAGAACGACCACGTTAGACATGGCGGGATTGCTTTCTACTTCTACTAAGAAGAACGGCAGACAGTCTCTCTACAGACTGTTAATTTATGCAGAAACGGATAGAGAAAGACAGAAAATGTAATCTCTGGAAAGTCTCCAAGAGTGAAATCAATCTCAATGGAAAATGACTCTTTACTCTGCTTTAATCTTCCTCTAATGATCAGATTTTCTGCCTGGTTGTTGTTTTTAAGCTAATATTAGCTTAAGTATTCAGTGAGTAATATTCACAAACAAGATGAAAAGGCCTGGTACTGTATGCCCAGTGACCATCCTCCCCGAGCAGCAGTGTTTAAATCCTGTACCGCTGCCCAGCTGGCAGACCTCACTGCGCTGTGTGTGGCTTTCCTATGAAGTGGCATGCAATGCGCTGTCCAGCTCGCACAACACCCAGCCAGCTCCCCTCTTCTCCTCTCCTCTCCTCTCCTCACCTCTTTCCTCAATCTGTCCTCTCTTGTCCTCTTCTCTTCTCTCCTCACCTCTTTGCTTTCATTTTCCCTCTCCTTTCCTTCTCCTCTCCTCTCTTCTCTTCTCCCTCTCCTCTCCTCTCTTCTCCCTCTCTGTCCTCTACTCTCCTGCCCGTGGCTGACTGGTGCTGTGTGGTTGGGCTCGTTTGCCCTTTAAAAAGTAATTGGCTTTGTGTCCGGCCTGCCAGACAGAACAAAAACAGATTAGAGCTCAGGGGGAGGCTGGTCTCTTACCACACAGACATGAGCAATCTACCCATCTACCTATTCTGCATGGTCGCACCACGCATTCATTAAGACCTCACTTGCCTTAGGAGAGAGAGAGAGAGAGATGGAGAGAGAGAGAGAGAGAGAGAGAGAGAGAGAGACTGTGTGTGTGTGTGTGTGTGTGTGTGTGTGTGTGTGTGTGTGTGTGTGTGTGTGTGTGTGTGTGTGTGTGTTTGTATGAGAGAGAGAGAGAAAGAAAGACAGTGTGTGTGTGTGTGTGTGTGGTTGTAAGAGAGAGAGAGGGAGAGAGAGAGAGAGACGGACAGACTGATTGGGGGTGGGAAAGTGAGAGAGCTGAGAATGAAACAGAAAGGGAGGTGAGAACGAGTCAGAACGAGCTATAGTGAGCACAACCAGCCGCATTTCATGGCTGCAGTTCCTCCCCCAACCGTCCCCTACCCCCCCACCAACACAGAACACAGAATGCGGGCAGTTCCAGCTCTAGCTCCAGCTCCAGCTCGCGCGTGTGGCGGCTGAGGATTTCTCGCTCCACTTCTCGCTTCAACCAGCCCAGGCCTTTAATTGTCGAGGTGCACTGTGCATGTTAGTCGATGAAGTAGAACTGTGATTACTCCCGCTGTAATTAAGTATTGAGCGGCCATCTTAGCCTTGCCCTTGTGGCTAACAGGATTATGGTGTGATGCTTCTGTGACTGCTGCTATGTGTGTGTGATGATGGAGACCCATGCTGGCAGCCATTTTTTTTTTTTTTTTTTTTTCTGTTGGTTGCTGTCATTCTCTCATCATTTCATTTTTTTTTTTTTTTTGCATGACCAGCTTTGCTGTGGAACCTTGGTCCAATTTAGCAGTTTGCCCATTGATTCAGTATAAGGGAGAGAAATGGTGTGCGGTAATGAGAGGCCCTGCTACAGGACATGTGATCTGCCATGTGAAAAAGCAGGCACACACACACACACACACACACACACACACACACACACACACACACACACACACACACACACACACACACACACACACACACACACACAGACACACACACAGAAACACACGTACACATACACAGAGAGCGAGAGAGAGAAAGAGAAAGAGAGAGATAGTACAACCATCATACTACCGTGACCAGAGAAAGACGAGAATTCAATCTCCATAACTCGGTTAATCAGTCTGCGTCAAGCACAGCACGATATTGCGAGTCTCTCTGGCCTCAGGCCGTGGAGGCTGCAGTTGCAAGACTAACAGTGCAAACACGCTACAGTAACATGGCCGACTGCTGCTAAAATGTGTGTTGGAAGGAGGGAAGGAGGGGGTTTGTTCTTGTAAACTAAAAGCTGAGTGTGTTTTGTGAGGGGGCAATGAGATGGTCTCTCGACTGCCAAAAGAACCTCGAGAAAAAAAAGAAAAAAAAATGGCGCCAGCGTCTGGCTCCTGCTTGTCATCCGTGGCGATTTGGAGCCGGAGTGACTGCCTGTGCTGGGAGCCTTAAACGTGCCATGAACTAAAGGGGAAAGTGAAATCCAATTCTGTCACCAGAATGAGCTTTGACAATGTGCTGGATGTAATAGACATTTCTGAGATCAGCTATTGATCAGCAGGTCAAGTCATCTTCACTGGAGGGTGACAATTGAAGATTTTTTGTGTATCTGTGTGTCTGTGCCTGTCTGCGTCTGCCTCTTTGTGTGTGATGTGTATTTGTGTATAATGTGTGTGTGTGTGTGTGTGTGTGTGTGTGTGTGTGTGTGTGTGTGTGTGAGAGAGAGAGAGAGAGAGAGAGAGAGAGAGAGAGAGAGAGAGAGAGAGAGAGAGAGAGAGAGTATGTATATCTGTGTGTTGTATGGGTGTGTGTTTATGTGTGTTTGCCTGTATGTATGCATAAAAGTGAGTGTGTTATAAGCTCTGTGATCTTTGGTCTCTGCAGATGTTGGTGCCGGCTGCCCTTGGATGTGGGACAATCTGACATGCTGGCAGGCAGCAAAGGTGGGAGACGTAGTGTCAGTCAGATGCCCTGAGCTCTTTGTGGTGATTGCCCAGGATAATGGTGAGTACCTACTGTGCCTCTGTATCTCTGTTCTGGGTTTAGAGCTGCAGATTTAACATTTTTTTGTTTGTTTGTTTATTTGTTTGTTTATTGATATTTATTTACTTATTGCTAGAAGTGGGAGCTTTAGCGTTAGTTCTTCCAGGGAGACATTTATTGCATGACCAATCATATTCACTCTCCTGTTTTTATAGACCTGTCCTTCCTACCTGCTCTCGCTGCTCTAGACACCGGTTTTCCGAAATCCAAAGACTTTACTTTTTTAGTATTTGTTGTATTCTGTAAACTCATTAAGTTTCATTCATTCATTCATTCATTCATTCATTCACTCATTCATTAATTAATTCCTCTGAGTCTTCCTGGAAGAAACTTGCTTCCCAATTAATTTGTTTTGTGATTAATTTGTTTACTGTACGCTTGAGAATATTCTCCAGTGCTTCATTTTCACTGGGTATTGGGCTGTTATTGTTATTATTAAGAATATTACCATTGAAGAGAGCAGTGCAATATAAAATGCTGTACCAATTGATCCAGTGATGAAGAATTGGTCTTTTTTGAGCACATACTATGAAATAATGAATTAAGTAGATAATCAAAAGCCTCAAAAAAGTTTAAAGCTGCATAAATAAAAAAAATATTGTCATGTCAACAAAAAACTTGCATTTCATTTCTTGACAACCGATAGATTGTAAGTATTTTTGGATTCTGGTTGTGCTTGCAGAGTTGGGGGAGATCTCTCGTAACTGCACAGAGTATGGTTGGTCAGAACCATTTCCTCATTATGTGGATGCCTGTATTTTCGATGACAACAGCACCAAACCACCGGTAGGCTACAAGCTATCACTCTCCCCAACTACTCCAGACAATGTTTTGGTTATTCAACAATACAATACCAATTCAGTGATTTCTTGTTCTAAATAATGGGAAAATCTTGCTCACCATAAAACCAAATTTAATTGTCGACATGCCAACTGATACAATATCTTATATTAGGCAGAATGCCATATGATGCCGACAGCTTCAGCTCAACTAACTAATTAGTGTTTTTCTTGTAATCTCCTGATCTAGTAAAGGTATTCTTAAATCTCTTGTGAAAAAATAAACTCAACATATACTCATAACCATGTGCAGCTAATGATTATGGCAAAATGTGGTTAGTGAAAGGTGTTCCTCGCTTTCTGAAATGACTTTTTGTTTTAAACGTTTTTCGTATGATTGTCTGTGTCGCCAGCATCCTCAGTTTTATAAATCAGTGAAAGCCCTCTACACGGTGGGGTACAGCACCTCCCTCGTCTCCCTCACCACTGCCATGGTCATACTCTGCAGGTTTAGGTGAGTAGCCTGCTTCTGCTGAGGAAATAATCAATTGGGTGATGATGATTGGATAGGGTAGTGTACACTGGTCCCCAGGATTTAACATGAATATGTGACTTGAACTGGTAATCCATGGAGTTTACATGGTGTTTTCAGGAAAGGTAGATATCACCAGATATACAAGAGTGTACTGTCAGATGTTTCTCTCTGAAGTGTCTGCAATATAGTGGTGATGAAAGTGCATAGTCTCTCTCTCTCTCTCTCTCTCTCTCTCTCTCTCTCTCTCTCTCTCTCTCTCTCTCTCTCTCTCTCTCTCTCTCTCTCTCTCTCTCTCTCCTGACTCCTGACTAGAGTTTCATGTTAAAATCTATAGCCTCACAATTTTCACTTTGTGTTTCCTACAGGAAGCTTCACTGCACCAGGAATTTCATCCACATGAACCTCTTTGTGTCTTTCATCCTGAGGGCAATCTCCGTGTTCATCAAAGATGGAGTGCTTTATGCAGAGGAGGACAGCAACCATTGCTTTGTACACACGGTACATATTTTTGTCATTTCTTTAGATGCTGCATAAAAACTGTGAGTAATCTAGTTAGACTGTCACTCGGTATATGCAAATATAGTGGATAAGACGTGGTTAAGAGGCATGATATTATTCTGTCTCATCTTGAGAGCGAAACTGGCTATCCAGGGCAGATTACATTTATAGTCTCACAGTCTCATTGGGGCCGAGCAGCTCCCAAAGTAGCCAACATTTTTATGTCATGTGAGAAGGACAATAGACGCATGTGACTCTAACACATGTAATCACACTTCCCCCATCTATCTATCCAACCATCCATCCATCCATCCATGAAAACACAAAGCCTTGTTAGCATCCAGTGTTCTTACATTTTAACTGCCTACAAGAACGGTTCAATAAAGCC
This sequence comes from Sardinella longiceps, assembly GCA_027497455.2. Classification (NCBI taxonomy): domain Eukaryota; kingdom Metazoa; phylum Chordata; class Actinopteri; order Clupeiformes; family Clupeidae; genus Sardinella; species Sardinella longiceps. The sequence goes on along the minus strand of JAODXP020000004.1, from coordinate 10,054,719 downwards.
GTTCGTTTCAGCCCTCTAAACTAGCCAATCACAACTCCCTGTCTTTGTCCTCCCATGTGTCTGACAAACAACCGTAATTATGGTCTGGCGTGGAGTTCACCAAGCTATGGAAATATCCCATTAGCGACAGAATTAGCATATCAATACCTGCTCTGCTTGGTGCAGGTTCATTATAGCCCAACTCAAGGTCCCGTCGAGCCATCAACAAGCTAATCAGTAGGCGCCCTAATGACATCACCACTGCCCAAATTGGATCAGTGAATAATTGATCGGCCTCGCAAGAGATTTTGTCATTGGCCGCTCACAGATTTAGCCACCGAAGCATATCGAGAGCATGGGTGGTTGGGAGCCATCAAAATGCTTAAGTGACACAGACTTGAGATGTTAGCTTTATTTATGACACACAGATGGAGTTGAGATTTTACTTTCATTTATGAAACATAGGCTAATGTATTGTGCTCTTAGATTAATTCACATTAATGCAGAGAATTCTCAAGGGCAAGTCTCGTACCGGATTGTCCTTAGTCTGTGCTGAGAAGGACTTGACATTTGTAAACATATTGCTAACTGTTCTCACCTGTGGAGAAGTCTTGTGATAAAAGATGTGACGGATAAAGACTACATTTTATCATTTGAATGACTTTGAATAATCATAACAAAAGTCAAGACTTTTTGGTCATTGTTGTTTATTTTCCTTTTTTTTCGTCTTGCACTGGTAATAGGTGGCGTGTAAAGCGGTCATGGTCTTTTTCCACTACTGTGTCATGTCAAACTACTTCTGGCTCTTCATTGAGGGCCTCTACCTCTTCACACTTCTGGTGGAAACCTTTTTCCCTGAAAGGAGATACTTCTACTGGTACACCATCATAGGCTGGGGTGAGTTCCTGTAGTGTAAACCATCGCTTTATTTGAAGTTGAAGTACACTGCTCTTTGGATGTGCCAGAATGGATCATCCAGACAAATCTGGCGATATGTATTTACGTAGACTGAGGATTGTGTCGTCTTATTGTAGGCCCTACCAAATGGAATTTTAAGTGGGGATTTTAAGGATCCGAGTGCGATTTAGTTCCATTCTTGGCTGAACCAAGATTGTGGTGATAATCTACATTTTCAATACCACTGCAAGAGGAATTCTTAAGACATTAGATTGTCTGTATTATATAATGATGTCTTTATGTAACATTCAACACTGTTGAGAAGGATCCCTCTGTTCCTGGACAAGCATAATTCTCTACATTCTGTGTAGACAATCTCATATGGTGACCTTGATGAAGCGCTAACTTCTCTTGTTTGTTTATCTGTTACCGGTATTGTTTTGTTTCTCCCAGGCACACCTACAATTTGTGTGACCATATGGGCTGTCCTGAGGCTTCACTTTGATGATTCTGGGTATGTGTGAAGAATAAGCTAAAGCATAATTAATTACGTCACCACAAACCCACGTTCCTGTGCACAGTATCGCACATTGGAAATCTTTCAAATGCAATTGTAATGAAATCGCCACTTATGAAAGCTTCTTCACCCACCCCACCCCCCTCCTCCTCCTCCTCTGTTTCTATCCAACTCTCCTAGGTGCTGGGATATGAATGACAACACTGCTCTCTGGTGGGTCATAAAAGGACCAGTCGTGGCTTCAATCATGGTAAGAAAATCAAATACTTGGTTTTATATCCACTGATTTGTTCTGTTCTTCTGCAAAAGATTGTGGCCATAAAAATAAATAGAATTCACCCCTCATAAAAGGCTGAATATTATTATTGCGCATTGGCATCAGTATCCAAAACACATATCCCTAATTCGCTATGAAGTAGGTTGATTGTGCTTGAATGACACAATGCATGTGTAAGTGAAAGTTCATGAAATGGCGTCCTGCATTTTTTTTTTTTTTTTTTTTTCCCCAATGCAGATCAACTTCGTCCTCTTCATCGGCATCATCATCATCCTGGTGCAGAAGCTGCAGTCCCCCGACATCGGAGGAAACGAGTCCAGCATTTACCTGTGAGTCTCGCGTTGCCATGGAAACAGCATGCCATGCACGTATATGCTAATGGGGGGGGGGGGGTGCAGGGGCTGACGCTGTGCTCTGATTGGGTGACATTTTCCAACCGATCTCAGAGCCCGACAAAGGTGCTGTTTTATTTGCAGCGTGATGCGGAGTTGCCTGTGCAGGTCGCAGTTTTTTTTTTGCTTGTTTTGTCTGTGTGTGTGTGTGTGTGTGTGCGTGTGTGTGTGTGTGTGTGTGCGTGCGTGTGTGTGTGTGTGTGTGTGTGTGAGAGAGACATCTGTTGTTAAGGAACATGATGTTCATCTCTGTCCTTCTGAATGCTTGCGGCTGTCATTGTGTTGTCACCTGTCCTTCTGTGGTGCAGATTGGTTGAGATGTGGTGCTGTTTGATTTTCATTGGCTCTCATGAGGACAGAATGTTGAGTCATTGATAGCAACCATTCTGGATATTTGGTTGCTATGCATTTATCATGAATGATTGTGTCATCTAGCTCAGAGGGAAATTAGAATTTTTTTTTTTTCTCCAGAGGTTATATGATGTTATGTGTGCTTGTCGATTTCCCCTCCCTCTTTGTAGATTCGACAGAAGACGTCAGATTGCTCCTCAATGAGTTTCTTGGTCTACCAAAGTCCTGGTGTGTTGGAACTGTTTTAGAGGCAGACAATGTGAGGGATGACTTTACGTAATTGCTGATGTCATACCAGCAACAATTCAGCAACTTCTAAGGAATTAACCTTTATGTCAGACTGTTTGTCCATCTGTGTGTGTGTGTGTGTCTATGTTCATTTGTCTGTATGTACATATCTGTTAAAGTAGTTCAGTAGATTAACCGCTCCCTAACCAAGAACTCTGTGCTGGGACTAGCTGCTTAGGCAAATGTAGAGCCTAACTTAGTGTGGACAGCTGTGCATAGGTATGTGTGTGTGTGTGTGTGTGTGTGTGTGTGTGTGTGTGTGTGTGTGTGTGTGTGTGTGTGTGTGTGTTTGTGTGTGTGTTTCTGCGTGTGCCTGCATACGTGTGTGTGTGTGTGTGTGTGTGTGTGTGTGTGTGTGTGTGTGTGTGTGTGTGTGTGTGTGTGTACATGCATGTGTGTGTGCCTGTATGCGTGTGTGTGTGTGTGTGTGTGTGTGTGTGTGTGTGTGTGTGTGTGTTGCAGTGAGAGGAGCTGTGTGTTTGGTGTGCGTGTGGAGAGTGTGTGTCTGAATGTCTGTTCTGTCCCTAAGAAGTGTTGTCTTCTGTTGTGTTGTGTCTTTGTCATGTTTAGCAGCTGTGCACAGAAATGCTTCAGTGAGCCCACACAGGCTGTCCAGCATTCGTGCAGGATGTCAGAACTTTCCACCATCACTCTGTAAGTGTGTGTGTGTGTGTGTATGTATGTGTTGGTGTTTGTTTCAGTGTGTGCATGTTTGTTTGTACATGTGTGTATGTTCACTCTGTCACATATGTGTTTCTGTGTGAGGTGGTAGATTAGGTTTGTTTTTGTGTGTGTGTGCGTGTGCGTGTGAGAGAGAGAGCGAGACGATTTTTGTCATGATGGGGAGAAGCTGGATGCTAGCACTACATATGGTGAAAGGGAGCGACTTGTTAGGTCAACAACATCTCAGTGCTTCTATTTTGTGTACTGTTTATGCGTGTGTGTGTGTGTGTGTGTGTGTGTGTGTGTGTGTGTGTGTGTGTGTGTGTGTGTGGTCGCCAGGTCATTTTAATTAATTGGGACATGTTTTCACATTGGTCATGCTGCCATTGTCTCTCTTTTCTTTTTTTTTTTTTGAAGAGCTTCCACACTGTGGCCGAAGTTTAGAATTGGCTTGATGGCGCAGGATGTTGCCAAAATAAGTTGAGATGGGAATCTGCCAGGGCAGTGTTTGTGGCCTAGGCTGAGCCTCGTTAACATTTTTTCTCATATTGTGCTGGGAATAGATCTTGATTGTGATTGTGGTCGCCTAAGCTTATGCTTCATTGCCTCTGCACAGAGCTCTGAATTAACGCTGCGCCTTGTTTGGCCTGGTATGTGTCTACAGTTTCTTTGTGTGTAAATCTGCATAATCAAAACAGAGAATTCTGGATGGTTGTGATGGAAGCAAGTGTTTACAAGACAAGATTGACATGTTTTGATAAAATAAGATTTGTTCAGTTTTGCTGAGGGCCTTCCTGGAGACATAAAGGTGATGCATCTATACTGTAGATTCTTTCCCTTCCCCATGCTGTGCTGGGCTGCACAGAGACACACACTACTTGCATTTTCACACAACTTGGTTGTGGTCTTGGCTGTGTAAGAATGGGCTGAAAGTCTTTTTTTTTTTTTTTTTTTAAATTGTGTTTTGTTTGCTTGTTTTGTATTTACTTGATGTATGTGCTTGAATGTGTGTGTGTGTGTGTGTGTGTGTGTGTGTGTGTGTGTGTGTGTGTGTGTGTGTGTGTGTGTGTGTGTGTGTGTGTGTGTGTTTTATAGGAGGCTGGCCCGCTCTACTCTCCTCCTCATCCCTCTGTTTGGGATCCACTACACCGTGTTTGCCTTCTCCCCAGAGAAGGTTAGCCAGCGGGAGCGACTGGTCTTTGAGCTCGGCCTCGGCTCCTTCCAGGTGAGAGAGACGATTGGCCCACATTAGACCCCCCACCACCCCCCCTTTCACCCCCTTACAGTTTGCACTATTATGTTCCTTACATTATGCAATAAGTTTTTCTCTACCTATTCTAGAGGCTTTAAACTAAACATTATGAAAGTACAAAGTACTTAGTATTTTCCAAAACAAGCGGAAAAAAACAAGCGCTGAAATCCCTGATTTTATTTATAGCCTATTCCTTGTAGATTGCTTAATTACATTTTTTAACCCCCCAACGGGAGGGAGGCTGTTCCTTCTGAGGATAAACTAATTGGTCATAAACAAGGACAACAAAGTTTGAGAGTAATAATTTCCCACTGCACTGCCCTGGGAAGGAAACACGCACGCTTGAGCTGCATAACACTCACTCCCTGGGAGTTTGGCCGAGAACAGAAAACCCAGCCAGTGACCCAGAAAGGAGAGTAATTACAGATGAGAAAGAACTCAGACACCTCAAATGATGAGTGAATGGTGATGAGTTATTTGGGTATTTAAACCCAAAGAAAGGTTCAGAACAGAGCACTTACAGTATGCTAACTGGCACTCTTCACATGTTTGAACCGATTTTTATTGTAAAACAGTTTGCATTTTTTTTTTTTTTTGGTTGAGCCAAAAATGGACATAATTCTGAGCTAACATTGATGAAGAATATGGAGCCCTACAACCAGACCTTCTCAAGTCTTCTCAAGTGCACATAGGTTATTTGGTAACACTTTATTTGAAGGTACCGTCATAAGACTGACATGACACTGTCATTAACTATGACATGACGTTGTCATGAATCTGTCATAAGCGTTATAAACCTGTCATGACTTCTGACATACCCTATACCCTAACCCTAACCATGACAAATAACTGGTGACTCTTAATGTCTTAAGTCATGACAGGTGTATAAAGCTTGGGTTAGGGTTAGGGTTAGTCATAGTTAATGACAGTGTCATGTCATTCTTATGACGGTACCTTCAAATAAAGTGTAACCGTTTGTTTATTTATTTATTGTGCTTTTTGTGCACACAAGAGAAAAGCACATTCAAATGTAGCAACAATAATTAATCTATAATTATGTAGATATAGGCTACTGTATGTGTGTCAATTAAGAGTTTCAGTGTTTTCATTTTTCAGTGAAAGAATTATTTCAGTGTTTTCATTCCTCCCGTAGAGACTTCTAATACCCAGTTCCTCTTCCTCTTCCAGGGATTCGTTGTGGCTGTCCTCTACTGTTTCCTGAACGGAGAGGTAAGCCTGGTTATTATTGCTCCGGGCAAAGTGTAGTCAATGAAGTGCACTAAAAAAAACATATGGACTCTCTCAGCAGCAGAAGCAGCAGCAGCAGCAGCAAAGAGCTTGAAGCTGTGGGCTTGCACACTGTACTGTAGCTAAGCTGAGATACTTGAGTACAGCCAGGAACAGCTTAGTGCATGACAACATGATGTCAAGGGCATAAAGTACTCTTTACTTGGGAATCTTCTGACCATAAATTGAGATCTAAACAAACTGGTTTAAACTTGGTTGAGGAGAGCCCCAAAATTTGCTTGGAAACTGGGTCCATTATTTCTTCAGTCTGTATGGTTAAAATAGTAAGTAAGAAAGTTGTTTCAGCCAGGTGCAGAGAAACATAACTGTAGTCTGTATCTAGAAAAAGGGCCTGTTTTTAAACTGTGCTAAACTGTGTGAGTTAGCATTCGGCAGGTCATGAGGCAGTTTATTTTACTCAGTTCATATCAGCACTGTCAGAGTTCGCAAAATAACAGTGTGAAACAAATTTAAGTGAAACAAAATGAAACGAATTTAAGTCTTTTGAAACAAAATGAAATTCTCTGAAACCCATCTCTACTCTTAGTGTCATTTTATATTTACAATATATGATGTAGCCTATGAATTAATAATATTTATAATTACAGCCATCTAATGACCTCCAGAATTATTCACATAATCAACACTTCTTCAGTCCATGGTGCATTGCTTATACAGTTGTAGAGTTATATCTATTATACTGTTTGCTACCCAGATAAAGCTAAACCCATAAACAACAGCTTTTCATAACTGCATTTTGAAAAACATGCCTTGATGGTAGGTAAGTATGTTGTTACATAGAATATGAGGGGCTATTTGATATAAGGGCTGTTAATGACAGTAACCAGGAGGAAAATGTAGGATGCATTTTCTGCCCAGTAGATGGCGACATTGTAACAGTGTTGGGTTGATTACTGTTATAAAAGCAACAAGCACCACTGATATAATGGCCACTAGCATTACATCCCTCTAAAACATCTGCCTCGCCATTTCATACCAATTCACATGCATTTAATAATTGAAATCCAGTTCATATGCCTAATGTTATGCCAAGGTGTTGTATTGTAAAGTTTGGGTGAAGAAAACAAAATCACCAAAACTGTTTGCATGTTATTTATTATTTATCTATCTGAACATTGTATTCTAATATTCTAATGGTGTTACACAGCTATTATTAACACTTCAAATGTCTATTTGAAAAGAGAAGAAAGAAAATAAATGCTTTGTAATGGAGGGATGAGCCCAGCACCTCTTCAGCGAAGTACATTAAAAAATGACCTCTTCAAGTTTCTCCCTCAAGGTGCAATCGGAGATGAAGAGGAAGTGGCGAAGCTGGACGGTGAACCGGTACTTTGCTGTGGACCTGAAGCAGCAGCGTCACCCATCGTTAGCGAGCAGTGGGGTGAACGGGGGCACGCAGCTGTCCATCCTCAGCAAGAGCAGCTCGCAGATTCGGATGTCCAGCCCACAGGCGGAGAATGCAAACCTCAACCTCCCCACCTGAGTGTCTGAGCTGCCACTGCCGCCGCCATAATCATAACAATAAACACACACTCAAACACACACACACACACACACACACACACACACACACACACACACACACACACGCACAGAAGACACACACACTCACTGAAGACACACCTGCACACACCTGAAAACAAACACACACATATCTGCAGATGTACATGCATACACATGAAAGCTCACACACACACACACACACACACACACACACACACACACAGGCACAGAAACATCTCAGCATATACAGAAAGGACCATTCCTGTTTCCCCCCATACACTATTCCAAATACAACAGGCACAAGAGGCTGCCAATGTTTGCTTTTTGCAAACATAATCTAATTAAATAGAAAACAAACAAACAAAAATAGGAATTCATATTACGGAAAGGCTGACATAGGTGTCGCTATCGAAATCTTGTTGTATCTATTGCCATAATTCCTGTTGATCGCTGAAGACAGGCAGAAAGAGGTGCGGGTAAAATCTGACTAGTCTTAAATAAAGTTGTACAAGTCTTTTGATGAAGAGAAAACCTAACATTTAGTTTACAAAGAAAGAGAGACACTTTACCACGATGAAAGATTGGTGTGCCACTCCAAGTACAGTCAGTAAACAGGGATATGTTATTTACAGTAACAAAGGCACAGAGATGACCCATCACTTCAACTAATTTATCAATTTGTCAATTCAGAGCCAATATGGGTGTACTAAATAAGGATGAGAGGAATGTAAGTGGACACATATAGTTCGAATTTTTAAAACGTTTACAATACAATACTAGCTAATATTAAACCTACTAATTTTGAAAAAGTAACTGGGATAGAAATTACCTCAAAGGATCCTCTCACTTCTTTGCTCCCATGTGTTAGGTAATCTATGCCAACTAGATTAGTAGTCTTATTTACAACTACAGGCTACATGTATACCAAATATTGCAGCATGTGTGAAACTAAAACATGAAGTTGAGGAGGGTAAAATATTGTCAACAACATACAGTAAATAGCGTAAGGTGTATGTACTTGTAAGAAGTGCCAAAATACTACTATTTTAATAATCCTTCATTCTGCAAAGCATAGTATCTATGGCAACATAGAGGAAGGAACACTGAAGAATCTTAGCCTTGCTTGTATAAATGCCTATGTGACAGATTAAATGTTTCATCTTTTTAGGGAGGTTGTAAAATTTATTTTTTTACAATCAGCCATAAGTACAGAGTATGTCAAAAAAATATGAAGGCTCAAGGATGAGCGCTTAATCGTACGTGTAACTCCTGTTGTTGTGCTCTGAATTTCTATTTTCTTTTCTATTTTCCTATCATGGCGATAGTGATTTTTTGTGAAGCTGTCAAATAAATTGGGGCGGGGTGGGAGGGATGAAGTGCTACAGTGCTACTAGAGTCCAAAATCTGTCGAGTTCATTTGCGATACAGAAGAAAAGAGTTTTCTTCTATCTCTCTCGGATGACATTCCGCTAAAAAGTACAGTAAAGAACATGATCAGAGTAGATTATAGCCTCATACATTGTGAGCTGAAGTCAGTGACTTTGTAGCTTCTATGAATATATTACAGTGTTATTTCTCAGATGTCTTGCATAAAAAATAATAATAATATTAATTGTTCAACCTGAAACGCAATAGAAACATTATTGAGATCTTTCATGTGGTGTGTTCTGAAGAGCATGTCATTATGACAGTCTGCTTCTGGATGTCAGTGTTGGCCGTCTGTTTTCCCTTGCATCTGCAGGGGTATGAAGGGACAGTATGGAGCCTTAGAAACATCAATCAGTGACCCTTGTAGTTCTTTAATGCTCAATTTTAATCTCCCTGTTTGGAATCATTCTTTTGAGAAATATACATATCTGATGGATATATATGATGGAATTATTGAATCACAATGACATTGAATTGTCCCCATTCCTCAGTAAGGATGGTCTATTCCTTATTTTATTTTATTTTATTTTTTAAATTCAAGCTTCCAAAGTGCCTGTTAGGCAGAGTAAATCCAACTTTGATCTGTCTAGTTTAAAATAACCTCACGGGTTTCGTTTCTTTTCCATGGTAAACTGAAGAGTATATACAAATATACATATTCTTGAATAGCTATTTATGAATTGTGAAAGCATATGCCTTTATACAGTATTTTAGATCATGTTGTTGTGAATTACAGTATAATTTATGGAATGCAAGAAACAATGATACGACCACTGTATGTATCAGTTTGATATACTGATACTTACTCACTGATTATGTGCCAGGTGACAATATATTCCCTAAATATTCTAATACCTTTTTGAGAATTTTTTTTTTTTTCATAGTGTTTCTTTGAGGATAGTACACATTTTAACGAGGAGACAAGACATTTTACGACCCTTTATAACAAAGCCCGTTCGATGTCTAGCTAACTCTCACACCAAAACATGTTTCCTCAACAGTTCCTGACAATCCTGAATTTGAAGATTTGCTTTGTATTTTCCTTTTGTAGTCGCCCCTCTAGGCAGCCTCCTAAGAGAGTATAAGCTAATGGAATGTGATGTAATCCATTGCTATTATGTACAGAGTAAAACATGTTTTCTTATCTTTTAAGCTACTGGACCTCAGTGTAAATTAAATGGTTGCAATATATTTATTTGTTTAGAAAGGGAAACTTTTTTCTCTCATGTGTTTGTAATTTAATTAACTTGCTTACTTTTTCATCATTTGGTTTGCTAATAGAAGACGCAGTTCAATGTTCTGACAAATGATGTCAGAACTTAAAGCGTTTGTATAAAACTGTAGCACAGCAGTGTTCTTGAAATGTGAAACTGAAATACAAATTGATGTGCGATATGTATTTGCTTTCATTGCAGCTCTTACTCAGTAGGTGGCGCCAGAGAAGTGTGCAAATGTTACTTGGCCTTGTCAATGACACTGCCTCATCTTCTGCCACTTCTCATTTTGAAAGGTTTTAGTATTCTTCTTTAGTATTCGTACAGTCAGTATTTCAAGAAAGTAATGTGTATATGTGTATTGGGTTTTCTTGCATTTCAAATGGTTTTCAATCAATGGAACTAGTGAATACACAACTCTTTCATTGTACAAAAGGGGCAGAGTTGAGATGTGTAAAAGGGTCATGGCTGAATTCAACCCTTGGGTGTAATTGAGGGCAAAGGTATAAAGGGAATGAAGGTCATTCTATTGAAGATAAAGGTATGAGTGAGTGAAGGGTTGGGGGAGGGGGGTGGGGTGGTATTGAATGGCTGTCTATAGACGTTGTGTGCCTGCATGACAATAAGAAAAAAAGAAAATAGAAAAACAAGATAATTTTCTGCTGCTTTATATGTTCTATACACCAGCTGTCAGTCTGAGTCTGTGCACTCGGACGAGAAACGACCATGTGTCAAAGCTGTTACAAACCAGTATCTAGACGAGCTGTTGAACTGTGCTTGTGTTCATGTTCATGTCTGCTTGCCACTAGATAAGTGTTGTGTTTTTACTTTGTACTTTTACCCGTGTTCCTCGTCGTGGGAAAGAAAATGGAAAATGTGAAGATATGGCGGTTCCTGGCTCCGTGGAGGCCCCCGGTGTCCCAGGAACCGCCTGGCTGGAGGATACTGGATGCCAGCTGAGCGCCATCTTTGGGCTCCAAGGCACATGTCAGCGGGCCACACTGTGCCCTGTGACCGTGCCAAAGACTCTGGGCAAGCGGCTGGTGGATGACAGTGGGCAGCCTGTGCCATACTGTGGATAATTATCATTTGAATACTGAATGTAACAACTTGAACAGGAGATGTACTGTAACTATAGCTACGCTGCTCTCTACGCCTGCCATCATTTTGCTTTATTGTACCAGCGATGTCCTTGTTTGGTGTATAAATATTCTCTTTTTTCCTATACGGCTCAGCTCTTGTTTTTGAGAGGGAAATTGTGTGTGTGTGGTGGGGGGTGTCTTTTCTTTAGTGTATGTGTGTGTGTGTGTGGTGTCTTTTCTTTTGTGTATGTGTGTGTGTGTGTGTGGAGGACAAGTAGGCCAGAACTCTTCATACCACGAGAGTACAGAGACTCTTGTCATTCATAGCTATTCAGAACTACTGGTCTGATCATCCTCTTCAATTATGCAGGACACCTTTTTTCCAGCACCTTTTCACCAGGCTCACTTAAATATTAAACTCTCCTGTTGAAGAATTCTGCAGAGATGAAAAGTTCCTGTTTGACACCATGGATTACAAAAAAAAATCCTCTGTGGGTAGACCTGGCACAGATATTGCTTTTCAGATTTATTTTGGTTTGGTTTGAAACAATGGTATAATAGGAAAAAAGAAGTCACAGATACACATACAATCATACAAACCTACAATCATGTACATTACAATCAGTCAATTAAGACTATTCATATTTAATACTAGTGATTATGTATTGCCTGTAACCCCTGACTACTTAATTCTACAGTGAGATTAGTTCGTTCATAATGGGTTCATTGAGCATAAAAATGAAAGTTGAACTGGAACTTTACATGTCAAATCTTTTCGTAGGCAAAAAAATCATTCTTGTAAACAAAGTCTTCAAATGTGGTTGCTTGCTCAATTCCCCAATGCAAGTATACTGTTTGTCCATTGCTGTCTAACACTGATGCTATTGTTGATTGTGTTAAAAGGAATATGCCTTTTTTGGCAGCGGTTTCATCTGAAGTCACCCAGGCAAAATACTATACACACCAATTAGAGTCTCAAATAGCATAAAAATACCCATCCTAACAGGATTAATGTTGATGTGCAACACAAGCGGTGAAATACAAAAATCAAACTTCTTTGCACCCTACCCTTGCAGTTGAAGGATGTTAAATATTTGGTCTGTAAATTAGATGATACATCACACTGACATCTTCCAGTGATTTTCCTCAAAAGCACTGATTCACAACACACTTTGGATACAAATTTCAGCCAGACACTTTGATGCTACAGATATTATGATGTGTGATGAACATTATAATGAAATCAATAGTTTATCAACAATTCCGTGTCAGTGGACTTAGATCACAACAGTGATCATGTCATAGTATCTGCTGAGGAATGACAGTAACCCCCACATCACCTCATTTGGCGAAGGGATAAACATTCCCTCCATTTCTGCCTATACCTCATGGTGCTGATTTGTTCATTAAAAAGCGTTTTCTGTTCACTTACTTCGTTCATATAAAGTGGGAATGCAAAAATCTTTCCCCCTAAGTGGCCAAACCACATTTAAAACTCTGAGCTCAATTTCCTCAGGAGAACATACTGTATGAGGGGAGGTTTTCTAAGTCATTACCCTTGACTGCACACAAGTCTAGCCCAACAGTGGCCAGTGGCTTTGTTTTTGTCTGGAAGAGAAAAGCCATAGGGTATTTTCGTCAGCACTTTCAGGCGCTGCTTTGCTTATACATATCTAGATATTTTTACAAACATATTTTTTATCCATTTGGGCCTTTCGTTTCCACGTAAACAGAGTTTGAGCTACTTCAAATGGATATATATTTTGAATGCCCTCCACCAAAACACTGAATTCTGCGGATAATATGATTTTTTTTAAAAAAATCTGTTTACAAAATATCTAGATGCATGTAAACAAGCCCTTAAAATTTGAGGTTCGAAGATTTGAACTCACAATGGTCAGCCATGTGTGGAGTCACAATTAGTCAACTTGGGACTAAAATCATTAACGATTATCCTGTAGTGCGGGGTGGCTATTGGATACATATAGATATCCTCTATGGATTCCAATATAATACACATTTTTGTCAAATTCAAAGAAATGTAAAGAAATATAATGAATGAATGAATGAATGAATGAAATATAATACTGTGTAGGATTCCATCCAGTTCACCCCCTCCCCCCTCCTCCTCCTCAAAAATAAAAAAAAAAAACAGTGTAACAGACATACTGTGTACTCCTCTTCAACAGAGATCCTAACATAATATATAACAGCAACATATCCCATCAGTAAATGCGGTTACATGGACAATTGGACATAAATAATCTGAGATTTCAAGGTGCGTTCTCTGAAACAGTATCCAAGAAGATGCATTAATAAACTCCATCTCAAATGGAATATTCTGTAAATACTCAGATTATTCATGTCCCTGTAACTGCACAGATTCATAAAATTCTAACTGTGAGCATTTCTAATGCACTGTGCACTAGATCATCAACCCACTACAGCACACTGAGTATCAATACAGAGATCTATGCCCAAGACACAAACATACAGAGAGAGTCAACATTCCTACTGTTAGAGTTTTCCTCAGCCACTGTGGTGCATTTGTCAAATCATCATCTCAGGACAGTTTGTGTAAACTGCAAAACAGTGCAAACGGCAAATAAATGCACAGGATGAACTGTAAATGATCTGTAGATCTCGTAACAGTAAAAGATTGTACATATTACATTTTCTACTTCTGTTTTTCTACCATTCTATTTCTAGAATGGCCCTGTTACAGGCCCTATTTCTTTTTTCAGTTTGTTCCTACTGTAGAACATGACATTTATTGTTATCTAGAAAAAATGATAATGGCTAGAATATTTTACAGGACAGCTGTAGTCTGACTGATCATGGCAATGTAAATAACTGGTCATGTAAAAACAAACAAACTGCATGGATGTGCAAAAGCAGTTGTATTCAGAGTAATGAAAAAAAAAATGTTTTTGTGAAGTGATTATAATCTAGGGCAGGGGTCTTCAACCTTTTTCAGGCCAAGGACCCCTTTTCTGCGAGACAGCATGCTCGCGGACCCCCATCCCCAAATGTAGTAGCCTAGGCCTACCACATAGGCACACTCCACATACTAACAGATGCATCAATCTGCCTTTGAGACAGGGCTTGTGTATCAGGGGCCACACGCAACTTTACCCAATGTATAGTCTGCAATTGCAAATACATTTGCACATATGCAAATATAACAAAAAAATACTTCAGATATAATAATTTGGCGGACCCCCTGTAGTACCTCCGTGGACCCCCTAGGGTTCCCGACCCCCCCTGTTGAAGATCTCTGATCTAGGGTTTCTCAAGGTTTATATCATATTATAATCTAGGGGTTCTCAAGGTTTTGATAGGTGAGGGCCAATTTAGGGACCCAACGTTGAACTGGAGGCTGCCAAAGGGGCGTTGGGAGAGAAAAAAAGAGGAAAATCCATCTCTACAGTTTACATTTATTGCAATGAATAAATGCCTATAGATGCCGCTTAACAACCCTAAACTGAGATTGATTCTTTCAAAGCAATGTACTGTTTTAGCAGTTTTACAAATATTATGAGATGTTATCGCGGGCTGCCAGAAATGTTTCCGCAGGCCGCCATTGGGCCCCCGGGCCACACTTTGAGAACCTATGGATTAGATGATGTGTATTTTGAAGAATATCAATCTTCTGACTTCAGAAATGCACAAAAATGGGCTGAGCAAAACTATAACACAAAGTATGTACTGTACACAGCAGCATACTAAAGCAAACATTTACTACCAGTATGCCTTTAGCCATGAAGCCAAACACACCAAAGCTGCACTCAGTTACACAAGTGAGAGACATTGACTTTATATGATGGATAGCTTGTAGCAATATAAATATCAAAGGAAGGCAGAAAACACAGAGGTATAGTTCCCCCACTAAGTATCAAGCTCCCATACAACCATTTATATTTTTATTATACAAATGTATTCATACAAAATAAAAAATAAAAAGATGCCTGTGGAAATAAATAAAAACATAAAAGCATACACACAAAACAGTCACACATAATACATATTGGCATACAGGAATAAAGAAAATTCTTTACTTACAATCTACAGTAGCTGAACCCCTCTGCCTACCACAAGGGGGCTCCAAATCCATGAGCACAATGGGCTGTTGGAGTTGAGTAATCTGAGGTGCCAGACACTGGCTGTGGCAGGGCTGTACCAAGGGTAATGCGCTGGATCTGACAGCAGCATAGGAAGAAAAAAAAAAAAAGCATCAAGCCCCAGAATTAATCGCCTGAGTACTCGTTAATATTCATCAAGGCGCTGCATGCCCCTGTTCCCCCAGCTCTGCACATACACCCACACACACTCACTCACACATGCACACACACCACACACACACACACACACACACACACACACACACACACACACACACACACACACACACACACCTCGCATCTGCTGCCACAGTCAACTCCACTCACAGAGGAAGAGAAAGTGGGTAGATAGCAAGGGCGTAAGGTTCTGGTGGGGGGCTGGGGGGGACTTTAATAGACAGAGGCGCAAGTCTTCGGAAGTGGGTTCTGTGTTGACAGAACATGCCAGCCTTCATTCATGTTTACCATATTCCATTAGAGATTCACTGCAAGGAAAGCAAATGGGGTGGCAGGGGTGGCAGAGGCGGCAGAGGCAGAGGCAGCAACAACGCCTAGGGTTCCTTAAACCATATAACCACATGACTCCGCACATGGCTGCTCTGCATCACTGCCTATGTGCCTAACTGCTTGTAATATCCATGTGACGACTGCTGTGTGGACGTTAGGCTACGACCAGATGGAGAGATGCTGCTGGGAGGGGGTGCGGTGGAGGCTAGGAGGGCTTAAACGGAGGCGCTGCTAGCAGGGCAGGGTGTTACGGGCCCCTGGGAGTCTGGTTTCTCCAGCATGGAGGTCTGAGTGAGGGTGATGCGATGGCGTGTCGGGCTCAGGCGGTTCTGTGTGTGCCACTTGTGCAGCCGTCGCTTCAGTTCTGCCTGCACCTGCCCAGAGGGAGAGGACACACACACACACACACACACACACACACACACACACACACACACAGTCAGATTGATGGGTATAACAGCAGGATTCTAATTAATATTCAATCATTTAAGTCTGGCCTGATATTGAGTTCTAATTTTCTACCCCTTATAGGGTAGGTGCTTCACATTAGGATTCCAAACAACCCAAAACCTAACTTGCCGCTCAAATGTAGTGTAAGTATAAAACAGTAGTATATTTTGTATTACAAGAAAAAAGCACATACAATTTCGGATCGAAATTGACAGTATGATTGACAGCCTAATTGATCTTATTTATTTATTTATTTATTTTTGCATGCCATGCCAAAGATATGTCAATGTACGGTAACACTTTATGTGAAGGTACCGTCATAAAACTAACATGACACTGTCATTAACTATGACATGACGTTGTCATGAATCTGTCATAAACTGATGATAGTCACCCGGTATTTGTCATGGTTAGGGTTAGGGTATGTCAGGGTAAGTCATGACAGGTGTATAAAGATTATGACAGATTCTTGACTACATCATGTCATGTCACGTCAGGTAGCACACTAGCCTTGGAAGCCGTACACTTCAAAAACGAGGCTCCATCAGTGCATCCTTGAAAAATCTATGAACAAAGGTCTCTGTCCTCGCTAGAATTTAGAAGGATGCTTGACTTTGGAACAGTACTTGGCGACTGATAATGACGTGGAATGCTCGAAAAAGCAGCCTTCCAAGCATGCTTCCTCAACTTTGAGAAACGCTGTGTATATATTTTAGAGTAAGCATTATTATGTCCATTAAAAATCATCTTCCAGTGATGTGACAATGGTTCCGTTCATGCTAAATGAAGAGCACAGTACTAGACAACATAGACATTACTTATGCCAAGAGGACTAAATGAGGCGCTGTGTTTGGACTGCTCAAGTGTGTGTTGTGTGTGTGTGTGTGTGTGTGTGTGTGTGTGTGTGTGTGTGTGTGTGTGTGTGTGTGTGTGTGCATTGTGTACGCGTTATTATTTTTGACCTATGGGTAAACATGGAGCCAATGTTCTCAATCGAGTGAATAATACATTAAACATTCGCCTCTTGGCAAAGAGCGGCTCAACTGAACAGCAGTTGTTTTATTCTGTGTTATGGTAGCGTCTTGAATGAAGGACAGTGACACAGATGAAGTTGGTGCAAGCAGGAGAGGAAGACTTTCTAGCACATCAGTGAGAATGTGACACTCACCTCGCCATTCAGAAAGCAGTACAGCAGAGCCACCACAAAACCCTAATTAGAAAAAAATTAAAAAATGATTTAATCAAAATAGTAAACAAGAAAAAGTGATTGATTACACAAACTAGGCTCTAACTGATACCATAAAACAGTAATAAAAACATGTCTTGTTCTTGTTCCCTTGCCATGGAAATAAACATTAGCCTCAAATAGATACAGTGTGAAGGCAATAAAAGTGCTGGGCACCAGGAGAAGTGTTCCTCTCTTGATGAGAAAGACCGCTGCCCGTGCACAACCCCATGCCGCTCTCGAGACAACATACTGGGCTCGTTGAGACCGTACTGCCACCAAATATGGCCATGGACATGCACTGAGAATCCCAGAGATGCTCTGGTCTCTTATTTCTCCCTTCTCCTTACCTGGAAGGATCCTAGTCCGAGCTCGATGTAAAGGCGGGCGTTCTCGCCCGTGTCCTCGGGGAGAAAAGCAAACACGGTGTAATGCATGCCAAACAGCGGGATGAGGAACAGTGTTGACTTGGCCAGTCTCCTGTAATGTAAACACACACTTGTCTTAATTAGATGATTGATGTGCAAGGTGCTGCTGACAAACCACTTGAAGGACAAAAATAGTCTCCAGGACTTTTAAACCTGGACTCTGTATTGAGACAGACCATAATTATCATCTACTGCAAGACGGTGTTTCACTGTTATCCCAAACGGCAATATAACTGAAAATTGACAGTTTTAAAATGCCAATATACTGGCAATAGTCCACAAATATAAACCATTATTCATTTTTGTCTAGAAATTAGGGATTTGCACACTTGCAGTTATTCTTACACAGCACATGGTGACATGGAGCAACAAGGCTATGGACTGAAATACACAAGATTTCTCCTTTAAGATATGAACAGTTTCAGTCTATATCCCCTTTAAACGTGCCACTAAATCTGTGATTAGGTTGTGCGTGTGCACCATGGAGCCTTTCAATGACAGGGACACACAAACTCTCAAGTCCGCAGATTGAAGATCTTTAGTAATGCCGTTAGGCTCCACAACATGGGCGTTCTAATGGCCTCTAGCTACCTCTGGAGAATTGAACTCTGCTGTCAAGCTTTCACGTGCCCAGCTAAATGTGAAGCTGTTTAAAGCAGTTTGTTGTGAAAGGAGTACTTTTAACCTGAGGGGACCTGACAATCCTAAACATTGCATCCCTCAATGATGCCAAACTAAATAACATCAGCTTTGCAGTCTAGTTAAAACCATCTCTTCTTTCAGTGATGCAAAAACCACTACACTTCAACAGCTCAATTTATGTGTGTCTACTGTCTACTGTCCTTGACTGTCTATCAGAGAAATAAATTTAGTTAAAGCTGTATTAGGCAACTCTTTCAAAGTCAAATCGTGGAATTGTTACGTTCGTGGAAGTAGTACATGAAAAATACTATTTCGAAAAAAAAAAAAATTCTCTCGCTCCATCTAAACCCTGTAATTGTTGTTGCAATCCTATTATCTTTTTATAGTGAAAATCCACCGCTCCCTGTAGCTTTCCACCAAACAGGTTTGAAGGGAGGGATAACTGCCTGTCGATCAAAGCTGTGAGCAAGCCGCTAACAACATGATGCAGCGAGGGAGGGATTTGAAAGGCCATTCACCTTTTTCACCTGGCCGCCATACTCCGAACGAAAATGAGGCTCGGGTGGTAAACTAGAGGAAGTGCCGACGAAACGTTAATTTAATTCAATTCAATTTTATTTGTAGAGCGCTCAAATACAGTGCATTGTCTCGCGGCACTTTACAAACAGTACGGGAAGCATCCATGAGAAACAGGGGCAAGGAAAAACTCCCTTCGCTTTATAAATAATAATTAATAATTCTCACAGATGCCGGACAGAAAATCTACTGCTAGTCCCCTCTCTTACTGTTGGTCAGGTGGAAAGTTGGGCAGATGAGGGGCATCCCAAGTTTTACCACCCAAGCCTCGTTCTAGTGCCTCATAGTGACGTAGGTGAAAAAGGTGAATTGAGGAGCGTTGTAGAGATAGGGGGAGGGACCAACAAATTGTATGATTTTGAATTTGTTTTGCTTAAGTCTCGGAATCACGTAGACTTGCCCCATACAGCTTTAAGGTATAGGTATGAACAAAGTGCTTGTAATTAGATTGTTCTGGCTGCCATCAGAAAAGCTTACTGGTGAGTATTTTTCTCATGCAATTCAAAACAAAAACACAGAAATCAACTAATGGAGTTTCAATGACATAACAATTATGGGCATTAGTTGTTTTTAATAGCCAGGTCCCAAGGCAATAAGTCCCATCAATGTCTTTTTTAAAGAAGGGGGATGTTGGCCTGGTTGTTGCTAATTCAGTTAGCAGCAATAGCTGTAAAACAAACAGAGAGACAAGGTGGCGTCATGCACATATTCTACAGTCCTGAAGCCTAAACTGGTTATAGGCAGATAAGTCAAATTAGAGCAAGACTTTGTGCAGTTTAAGGTTACATTCTCAGGAAGGCATCTGGCCTGACAGAGGCTGCCTAAGGCTACACAAGATGGCTGGTGAAAAAGGCTGGCTCTGTTGGCATTGAGCTGAAGTCAATGACATCAATAGCAGAAAAGATGACCCTAGACCAGAGTTGTATAAAGTATTGGAGTAGAGGAGTGGAGTAGAAGTTAAAGTATCATATCAAAAAAGTGACTTAAGTAGAAGTTGAAGTGTCCTTTAAAGATCATACTTAAGCGGAAGTACTAAAGTATTGAAAATGTTTTGTAATTAAGTATTGCAAGTAGAAGTATTTTAAAAATTACTACTCAAGTAATGAAAGTAGAAGTAGGCCTACTGTGTTAAAGAAAGCTGTCAAAAGTTCAACATTTAGAGTTTAAGGCACAATCTATTTGGCTGAAGGGAAGCTGAGTAGGCACTTAATTTCATACGAATTGTCTTTTTGGCAAACAAAAGAAAACAAGTAGGGCCAGGGATTGTCACTTTCATCACCCTCGCCTTGGTGGAAGTTGTTGTTTCTGAATCATCTTCCATTTTTGAAATGGAGCAGTGGACTGACTCATGCTAAGCGCTCCCAATTGAATGCATGCAGCATTGCGAAAGGCTGAAGGGAGGCATGAGGTCTCTTTATATACTGCTTGATCACTTGAATCACCCAATAATGATAATGAAAACCTGGTGACAGAGCTGTCTACCGGTGTGGCATCGATACCATTGGATGTGGTACGATTTGTAACATTTTAATAAAAGTAATGAGTAACGATTCACCCCATGAAAAATGTATTGGAGTAAAAGTATTAAATTAATCAAAATTATGTAGTGAAGTAAAAGTGGAAGTAGGAGAAAAAAACAATACTTTAGTAAAGTACACATACTGCGTTTCAGTACTTAAGTAGGCTACTTAAGTAGTTCTACTTTGTTACTATACATCTCTCCCCTAGACAGACTGTTACCTATTAAGGACCACCACCCCCTACACACCACCACTATCCAAATATGTATTACGTGTGGGATATATTCAATAGCAGACTTTGGCAGGCTTTTACCCAAATGGCATACCGCTCTATGTCTATTTTACTACAACGCAGTAATATAGACACTGCCACAATGTGTTCAAATGACAAATATCGCCAATGCGATGCCAGACCAGATGTTTTAAGACAATCATCATGACAGTCCCCATGTCTATGAGCGGAATAAGGTGAATATATATGGTTTCCCAGCTGCAGGCTCGGATTAAAGGCATGCGGAAAGGCCCCCTGCATGTCCTCATCACAAGCTTTGAAAGCCTCAACATTGTGGCTGACATAATACCAAATGTCCCAATTATGAACAAGGTACTCCCAAGGTACTCCTAATGAGCTCAACCATTTCCGGCGCATTCCTCACACATCCCACATAATGAGATTTTAAGCAAATCAAGTGCTGTTCATTTCCTCTGACCCCACATGAGGTGAAAGGTATTACTGAATTATGTCAATCTGACCACAAGTAATTTTATTTCACACACACTTTTAAAGTATTGTATAGGCCTTGAGACACAAGCCTGCTGAGCCAGCATAATACTGCTCAATGCTTTAAGACTGCTCTCACTCGCAGTCTGTACTGTAGCTTCTGCTCCCTGGCCTGGTTCTTCTCCTACACGCAGCAGCACACGATGACAGCATTTAGTGTCTGCAGCATGGATTAAATTAGAAACATTAACTGTAGAGAGTGTGCATGGATCACTGTCAATGGACTCTAATTGGCCTCTCTTCACTTCACCATGTGCACTGGGCCAGAAGTATCCTGGAGGGCTTTAAGAAGGGAGAGGTTTTAACAGCGGGTGACTGACAGAGGCCATATGTTTTATATTTGACGTACAGTACAGTGACCGATGAAGACCTCGCATGGTCGAAACGGCTAATATTTTAATGATAAATATGGGAGTTCAATCAGTGTTGTGGACTTTCTCTCTTGTTCTGATCAAATCAATATCACATTGTAATTATAAAATTGTTCTCTACAGTATATGCCTCATAGATTAGGATGAATTGAGCCACCCAGCCTTTACTGATGAACTAAACTGCACTCTAACCTACAGTACATGGTACAATGCATAAGCAAAGTAGATGCTAATGTTAACTAAAATTGATCTAAACTTAATTAACTTCATTTTGATAAATACTGTTTTGGCTGCAGGCTCAACACAAACACAAGAGAGTAGGGCTGGGCGATATGGCAAAAAAAGTTATCACGATTTATTTTCTCAGATTGAACGATCTCGATTTTTAATCACGATCATGAATGATATAACGTACCCCCCCCCCCCCCCCCCAAAAAAAAAAATGTACAAATAAATAAATTTACATTTTAAATTAATTTAAAAAAAATATGATATAGGCTTTTCTACTGATCTTGTCATTACACTGACTGGCTCATATGCAATTGCAAATGGCCTACAGATAGGCTACTGCAATTTATTGATCTAATTTATTGCAATTATGGTATCCCAATTTGCATAAACTTTCATAAACTGTCTTTCAAATGAGTATAGCAGAAACATGATACACACATTAATTTCTACCAGACAAGGTGAAATATGGTGTGATGCATACAATGTATGAGCATACTGTAATAACCTGCAAGTTTGTGTGATAATGTTTTGTTATCTGTTAAGTTTCCTAGGTTGTTATGTGCCTTTTTTGGGGAATTAAGGGGTGGAGTTTAGGTGTGCCTGCGTGTGTGTGTGTGTGTGTGCGCGCGCGCGCACAGGTGCGAGAGCGTGAGTGTCAGATAATTGGAGAGAGACAGTGGCATTGCCGCTGTGTTGGAAGTTCTAAAAGTGGGAGTTGTGGCTAAAACAGCAACTCGTTCTTGTTGTATGTGTCTACAATAAAGAAAGGGAAGTTTACCCTGTTAAACCGTGTCCAGCAGTAGGCTATCACAATACTTTAATTCAGGGTGAAATGCATTTATTGTTTCCATTCGCTCTGCAGGAGGCTTTCATTTTAATGACGAGTTGATTTCATGTTAGACAAAGATAGTCTTTGCGTCTGCATAAATACTATAGAGGACGGATGTCCAACACTCCTGGAGTTGAAGATGACAAAACGTCGGAAAAAACTTTTATGTCGCGCATAAGGGTGAATGGGAACCGTAGATAAACGTTGCAAACGCTGTGCCCCACTATTTCTCCCTTCCTTTTACCGTCAACAACACTCTACACTTGCAATTTAATGATTTTTTTTAACGATTGCGCAAGACTTTCACTTGTGGCTGTCCGTTTACAAACATCTAACTATGGAATGCTCCCAGAATTTCCTAAAGACGATAGAAATGCGTGTGTCTTCATAAATACCCGAAACGACGGCTAAGTTCTCTCTGGTAAAGTTAGGCTTGCTGAAAGCGGTGCAGGGAACTTGGATTGTTAGCAGCAGTCGGCGCGCACCTTTCCAACATGTAACGCACGTGATCGAGAAAATATGCGCACAGCTGATCACCGTGATCGAAGTAAATTTGATCGCGATCCCTAATCGAGATCGCATAATCGCCCAGCCCTACAAGAGAGTAAAGTGAGAAGGTAAAGTGTGTATACAGATCTCAGAATTAAAAGGTAGGGTGGGAGATCCTGGAGGAACGTTTCAGCAAGCTAAATTTGAAAACACACATTAATTCAGACTTCCCCTGAGGGCTTGTCACTAGAGTACAGGACAAGCGACGCTGTCTATGGCATAAAGGGGGGAGGAGGAGGGAAAATGGCAGTTGATAGTCATATCACCATTCGATGATTTTAAACGAGACGCTCGGTGACTGGATGTTGTTTTTTCTGTCCTGCTTGTTCCACAGGTGACTATTTTTTTTATTTTTGTGTTAAAGTACGGGTTCGTTCAAAATGATGTTAAGCCTTGTTTTCAGATATCTTACGATGAAATACGATGGTTAAGATTGACATTTTGACAAACGCTTCTAGTCCGAGACTTTTCGGTTGTTGTGCATCATCTTAACGGCAGCCTATGTACACTGGAACAAGCCTTCCTAAATAGCATACAAAGGCATGAAACTCACCGAGGGGTCTGTAGTGTTCACTGATATGCTGACATAAATATCACCGCAAAATATGACTTCTAGCAAGTTCTAGCATTATTTTGGATATCTTGTGAGTGATGAATTACTTACAGCAATCAGTGAGGTTTGACTACAAACTTCAATAAAACTTGCTAGAAGTCATATTTTGCCGTGATATTTATGTCAGCATATCAGTGAACACTACAGACCCCTCGGTGAGTTTCATACCTTTGTAGACGGATGTTTAATGCGTTTTAGGAAGGATTGTTCCAGTATACATAGGCTACACAACAACCGAAAATTCTCAGAACAGAAGCGTTTGATAAAAATGTCAATCTTAACCATTGTATTTAATCATAAGATATCCGAAAACAAGGCTTAACATAATTTTGAGCGAACCCGTACTTTAAAGCATTTAATTATGGTCATGATCAGGGTGTGAAGAAGATTTTAAGCAATATAGTAAAAAGTGTACCAGGAAAACATCTCCTACACTACCTTTCAATTTACCTTTAGGATTACTAGTAGGATAGTATACTATACAGTATATTTTAAAATGAGAAATTAAGCTTTGTTATTTGCAAAAGGGTTGAGTCAGGTCAATTTAACACAGGACAGTTAACAGACTCACTTTCAAACAAAAATAGTCTGTCCCCAACAAGTTACGAAAGCATCTAATTGAACATCCAAAAGACAGTGAAGAACAGCATCACTGGGAGAGCCCAGAACGCAACGAGCGGAACTGCAGATCAGAGGTTTCCATGACAACTCACATAAAGTTCCCAGTGTCGCTACCTCCCACAGCAGGGGACCGGAGTTTCTGCACCAGGATTCGGATCACATTCACAAAGATCAGGAAGTTCACCTGAGCATACGAGGGGAAAGAAAGGGCTGTCTTAGGAGTTCAGGAGACTCAACTACTACAGTTGCAATACAACTAAACCTGTGTATAAAAATAAACATCTCATCTGTTCTGAAAATACACACTGACAGATTCAATTTAAAAAAACGAAATCTGTCTACTCACATATGCTCAATGGCATCCTACCATATAAATAATACAAAGCACAACCTCAAATCTCAAAGGCAAGTAAATCTTTGTTTTGCAAAACATTTTCTAGGGCTTACATAGTGGACAGATGAATAACACACAAAGGCTTGTGCAGTGTTTCCCATGCTGCTAACATAAATGACTTACTAGCAGTGAGGCTGTTATTGGTCCTTTGATTATCCACCAGATGAAAGGATTCTCTGTGTCGTCCCAGCATCTGTGCAAACACATAAATATGCAATGCATGATGATAGGAAGACGCTTCATAACATAGAACTGCAAGACCCATTAAAGTGTGTGTGTGTGTGTGTGTGTGTGTGTGTGTGTGTGTGTGTGTGTGTGTGTGTGTGTGTGTGTGTGTGTGTGTGTGTGTGTGTGTGTGTGTGTTTCCAAATGACAGAATGAGCAATTGATGGTAGTAATGAAGTCAGACGAACCCTCTGTTGTCATAGAAGTGTCTGGTTAGGACCCAGATAGTGAGCACTAAGGATGGAACACCTGGGGAAAGAGAAGCACCCATTGCTTTTTTGTTGTGTAAACAAAATTAATCCTTCACACTTTTCACATGCACTTGAAGAGAATTCTAGATAATTCTGACACATATTAAAGCCATATTTCACATTGAGAGCTGGAATCGGAAGCGCTCTATTGAAAAGTGCTGTTAGTCACAGCACCAATGCCTCAATATTATTGCTGATGGGATCATATTGTTGTGCTGCAGTTATATATATATATATATATATATATATATATGGCTTATTTCAATGAAATTGCCTTTCAACACACAGCTGTGTCCACCCTGGGGGAAACGGGGGTCATGGTGGTAAAAGGCTAGCGCCCATCACATACCCCATCCGGTGAGGATGTACCACCAGAAGTACTTGCTCTGCGAGACAAACGTCAGCGCCAGGAGGCTCTGCAGGTAGACACCCTCCACCAGCAGCCAGAAGTAGTTGGCTAGAATGGAGAATTGGAAGAAGGCCACAGCAGACTTGCACGCAATCTGACAGGGAGGGAAAGCGAATGGAGATGAGATGACAGGCAGGCGTAACAGGCAGGCAATGTTAGAATATCACAGCAGATATTTACAAGCACAGGGGAGAGAAACAAAAATGGTGGGTGGGTGCAACAGCATGTACTGTATACAGTACACACTTCATATTCAATAAGAGATGAACCTATAACACATGTGGTTACTCAAATGAAAATTTGTCATTCTTTTTCCCAACTTTTTTTTAGAGTTTTACTTTGCATAAGTTCAATGCAAATTTAAGGATCATTGTAGTTTTCTCATCTCCCCATTTGTCTCTGATTATTTGTTTGTCTACGCATTTGCCTTTGAAGTTAACTGTTAAGACTGTAAGGTTGAATTTGATTAAAAATGAATAACCACAAATTCAAGGGTGTATTTTAATAAATATAATTAAAACAGGAATGACTTGAATAACCAGGTCAATATTTCCATAAAATCCATCTTTTCTCTTGTTTGGGAAGGGTAGGCCTATACAAGAGGAGTATAATAAAGAATTCATCAGTTTTACAGAAGTGTCACAGCTTCAGAAATCAGTGTCAGTGTGTTTAATTTCACAACACTTGGAACTATGGTGAAATAGCAGAACACTATTAGTATTGTTTATACACTACTAGTATTTTGTAGATACATTTTTACAGCGAACGTTCACAGTATGATTTTTCACCCAGTACTGTGATTGCCTTTTTTGCATTCCCTGAAAACAGAAAAAAAGTCTTCCGGCTTTGTCTCTGGGATTCAGGATAAATACGACAGAAATAAACCCCTGCAGTGGTGATAAGAACATTTCAAAACTGCAACTCAAAATTATTACAATAATCCCTAAAAATCCCTCTCCGAAATAGGGCTGTTTCATGGCAACGGGCAACGCTTACTATGGAATTGTGAACATTTTTTGGTTAAGAGGGCAAGTACAGTACTACAGTCTTTAACATACTTCCAGAGCTGTTGTTAGGATAAATCATACCAAGTGTCATGCCATCATACAAAACACTGCATACATTTGTTATCTGATTACCAAATCGTAGCACTTCTCCGTGTGTGTTGTTACCGTATAAAGGTGGGACACTTCTTGTGTTGTGTATGACTCTCTCTCTCTCTCTCTCTCTCTCTCTCTCTCTCTCTCTCTGTGTGTGTGTGTGTGTGTGTGTGTGTGTGTGTGTGTGTGTGTGTGTGTGTGTGTGTGTGTGTGTGTGTGTGTGTGTGTGTGTTAGCTCTCACTGAGGACATGAAGCAGTGGTCCAGTGTTTCATCAGCGAAGAGAACGGCATCCTTGATGAATACTGCACTGGCCCTCAGGATGAAGGAGGCAAACAGATTGATGTGGATGTAGTTTCTGGTACAGTGGAACTTCCTGCCAAGGCCAACAGGAAACAGGAGTCAACATAAATCTAAATTAGCCACCATCCTTCTTTAAATCAAAATCTGCCACCTAGCTTGTGTAAATCAAAAACGGCCACCAAGGTCCACTCAGTATCTGCACTGACACTCCTGAATTGGTACTGTACGTCTGATCAGAAAATTTCTCATCATAATAAATTTATTACATGAGTACATCTTCATTAAAAAAAATGAGGAAAGTTTCTTTGCTTATTAAGTTCCTTTGCTATGTTCTGTGCTTATTATACATCTGTGCTATGTTCTGTGCTTATTATTATAATAGTGTTCTTATTACTAAAGAACAAAAACACGTTGAAAACGCATTTGAGAATGTATTGCTTTTTTTCTTCATAAAAACAGTCCAATGTTCTTTGTTGTTTTTTTTGTCACCAATAAATGAATGATAATAACAGTCCTGTAGGTAATGTAAGTGTAATCATAGCCCACACAATTTCCTTGCTCTCTCTCTTAAATTGCAGGCAGATAAAGGCAGGAGAAAAAGCGAACTCACCAGTAACAATAACATATTTCTATAGGGTTCCTGACTTTCTGCATAAACAAAAGAGTAAGCAGCAGGTGCTAATTCAGTAGGTACCGGTAATGGCGCTGATTGCTCACCTGAATGCAGCAAATACAAATATAGCTGAGATGAGGGAGATTAGAGAGGTAGCGTATCCAGCTGTGTAGACCCGTCGGAAAGTGGAGAAGTAGCTTGTCTGAAACACAAACACACACACACACACGCACACACACAAACACACATACAGTCTAGATCAGTTCTTCAGCCCTGTATTTTGCCCAGTGTTGTGCCTTTCCATATCCAACATTACCATCCTAATGAGTGCGCCTGAACTCATGACACTTTTCTTATTCCAAGGACTGTCAGCCAATGTTGACCTCCAAATCCTTGCCAATGAATTAATCATGAACTCCTCGATGAGTTCACAGTGAAGACACCCCCTTCTTCTTTGCTTACGGAGAGAGAAATGGCCCACGGCAAAGGGCAAGCTCAATCCATTATGAAACCTATGACTCTGCTATGGGCAAGACAACCCACATGAAAACAAACCACAACAACAAAAAATACTGCAGTGTACACAGTAATTCAATAAACTTAGGAGATCATTATTTCAATTTTATCATGTATTGTACATTAATTTGCAACCCAAAACAATTTGAACTTTATCCACAACAAAATCTCAAGATAGATAGTTAGACAGAGCTGTCTAGTTTGTTCTGTCCCCTCATCTTACTGCCATAGCCATCATGAATAAAGACACATCGTCAACAAAGATCATGGACTACTGACCAAGATAGAGCAACGTTATGCATTTCAATAGGAGCAAACTTCAATAATTACGTGCAGGCTATGGCATCACTCTGAAGGAGTGAAATGAGAAGAAATGAGAGCTCATGAGGTTTCTACGAGTGAAATCTAGAAATGAGAGCTCGACTTTGGTCTGCATTGAGGAAGATTACCTTATTTTATAACGATTTTTTTTTAGTCAGTCCTGTAACAGGAGGAGATAGTCCTTAGAAAGAATAAACTTACCTCATATTCAGGCTCCTCCCCAAAGTCACAGGCAAATTTGTATGCAGGGTAAACATCAGACCAGCCCTGCCTGCTACAGTTTCTGAACACATGCCCTATAGAATGCAGAATATATTATGAGTGCGCAAGCACACACACACACACACACACACACACACACACACAGAGAGAGAGAGTAAGTAAAGTGTAGTAAAGTGTAAGTGCAGAGTAAAGTAACAATAACACATTAAAACATTAGTTCTGTGAGTGGAACCCTCATCCAGTCAGGAGCACCATGGCCCTGACACACCATGCAGCCGTTCGCTGCAGGACACACTCTCTCTTTTTCTCTCTCTCTCTCTCTCTCTCTCTCTCTCTCTGTCTCTCTCTCTCTCTCTCTCTCGCTTCCTGCTGTTCACTTCACTGTTTATATTCTCACAGTCTCTGACTCAAGCTGCCACAGAGCCACCTGATGACCAGAGACTAACTATCCTAAAAAACCTCAGGTCACTGTCAGAGCTGAAAATAACATGTCTGACATGACCCATACGTTTTGCACCCAGCTGCTCATTTCTACGTTCAGAGCTTTTCCCATGGATTTGGTCATAAAGACAAAAATAGAAGCCGAGATTTCGGCGGCTGTACACTAATCTCACGTCTCACGAGGTTTTAGGGGGGGGAAAAAGCAATTAAAGATTCTTTTATCTGTTCTAGAACAGAAAGAAAAGAAAAAAAAAGAACTTACAAATCTATGCTGTAATCAGGATGATATCCTAACTGGATTTTCCAATATGAGAAGAATCAGATTTAGTCACACGTTGTTTTCACATTGTGGTCAGACATCGTTTACACCATAATGAGGATTTAATGCGTTTCTATTTTTGTGTTTGTTTCCTTCACTCCCTCCTCATACAGATCATCTGTCTGTGCAGGCCTGACATTAATCTTCTATCAGAGAGGGGCCGGACCTTGATAAGCTCAACGGGAGCTGTTCAGAGGAAGGCTCCTTTGAGTATACAACATGCAATATGGGGTAAATCTGGACTCAAAGAGCTAGATAAAAATAAGATAACAATAATACAAAAAAAAAAAACAGGTATCTTGGGACTCAGTGATCTTTTTTTTTTTTTTTTAATGATTCGTTTTCAATCATGCCAGGGTGACACTAGAGGTGAGAGGGGGAACTGTAAAATGATTTAGTCCTACAAAATGTATGTGTGAAAACCTAATGTGTCCAGAAGCCAGCTCAGTTTGAAAAAAAAAAAAACAAAACTCTTTGGCTAAATTTCACGTTCCAGCATATCTAAAGGCAATGATAAAAAGGAAAAAGCAGGTCAAATCCAGTCCAATATCAGGGCTGGCTGCCTCACTATGTCTCTGGGGCTTGTGTGTCTTTCTGGCTCTGTATCATACTCAGACACAGCCCATAGACAACTGACCCGTAGAATATGTAAACTACGACACTTTGGATGGGAAACCATGACGGGGAGCCTCACACAAACACATATACTGCCTCCGGACACAGCAGAGGATGCACCCAACAAACCCCCTCTCCACACACACACACACACACACACACACACACACACACACACACACACACACACACACACACACACACACACACACACACACACAAACACACACGCCATTTCCCCGCCATCCAACTGCATCCCCCAGGCCTCTGCAGATCAAGCACACAGAGGGAATGCATAACACCCCAACCTTCCACACTGCTAATTTAGGCCATGCAGAATTTGAGTCAGGAGAAACGAAAGTCGCTTAGCCCAGGGACACACATGAAGAAGCTTGCAGCATTAATCTGTACCTCTTCTCTGTGCATAATTACCTTTCTGGCTCACAGTGATATCATGACACCAACAAAGTTTTACAACAGTCACACACACACACGCACGCACACACACACACACACACACACACACACACACACACACACACACACACACACACACACACAGAATCCATAATGAACATGTAGTAGATAAGAGTCAATGTTGTTGTGTGATCTGTGGTGGTCTTGATTGCATGGTGTCCATTAGGATAAATCACCAACCATACAATGCATACATTACTACCTTGATCTGCCTCCTACCTCTTGGCTAACTAAGAGATTAATATTCTCAGTCATATAACCATCCAATGAGAGCAGGACTTTTATTCTGTTCTCTTTATCCTCTACCACCTCTCTTCAAGACCAACTGTTGGTGGTGGGGTGTGTTGTCATTGCAGTAGTAATGTGTAGAAGCTGCAAGGGAATGATCCAATCTGGAGCCGTCACTAAGCTATCGACTATTACCTCAGAGGGAGTTGTGTAGAAATGGTTGTGTAGAAATGGATATCTGAAGTAAAGATTTACATAATTGTCAGTGTCATATGTCAGTATTCTAATACTGTTTTTTTTTCCTTTTGGCTGACCTCTTCAAAACTTTGGTCATATGGGATTTTTATGTTCACATAAGAACATATTTTACTGAAGACTATGTGCAGTGCTTAGTGTCAGTGTCAGTGGTAGTAGTAGTACACAGAGACATAAAAATAAGAAGAAATGGCATCAGTTGTCAGTATTTTGAAAGACAAGATACTGTACCACCAAGTTGTTCTTTTTTTTTTTTTTTTTTTTTGCTGAAGCCCCTTGGCCAGAATAATTAATTCACAATTCATCACCAACTAATTAATTCACAATTCATCACCAACAATGGCTCAAAAAGGGTAGAGAACATGATATAATGATGATCATTGGGAGATGGGGGCTACACCAACAGACCTTGAGTGTGAGTGAGGAGCTGGAGGATGTTGGCGCACGAGAGATTGACCACCTGGCCCAGCTCTGCACGGGGCCAGCACTGGATGCCATCCCATTCTGTCCTACAGCCTGGACAGACAGACAGAGAGACAGACAGAGAGACAGACAGACAGATGGAGTTAGACACACACTGAGGGGTAAAAAAAACAGTAGGCCTGTCAAACACACAGTTTGACAGTAGGCCTGTCAAACACACTTGACATGTCATGTGTCATGTGATGCAAAAACAGTTGCACTGTTCTCTTTGTGTTGTGTAGTTGTTCCTTCATTGATACAAACACATAGGCTAGTTATCACAGCAAACCATAACATCTAAAATTTTTTCAAAAACAATCTGTTTTTATTGTGCTTCTCATTAAATATGAGCAAAATCACAAAAGGACAAATCAGATAACACAAACCCAACTGCAACTGTTGCAATGTTACCAGAACATCAAATTTAAAAAAAATATTTATGAAAATTGCATTTAAATGGCATTTTGGAAAAGAGCTCACCTTAACATTCTAAAATATAATTACTCATCTTTACCTTACTGTACTTTTGTCAGAACAGCCAGTGAATCCATAACACTGCGTGGCTCACTAATTACGATGGCTTTTATGATCCAAGTGATTTTACCATCAATAGGCTACATCTCTTTAATGTTTCTATTAGGATTTGGTTCAAAAACAGTTTTTCATACTACCGTATATCTCATACTAAAGTCATGTGCCAGAACAGAAGTATGTCTGAGGTATTCCTTTGGCTGAAATGACTGAAATTGTAATGGGGAATAATGACTCAAAGTCATTATTCTACCCCAAACCACCTGCAGATAAGCAAGGGGTTTTCCTGTTGTTCAGTAGTACATCAATTACCCAGACATCCACCCCATAATGATGGAGTGACAGCCAGTTACCATGGCAGGGACAGCAGACTGAGAAATGAAACAATAAGAGAGAATAAAGAAAAAAAAAAGCCATCTGAAAAAAGCCAAGAAAAAAAGGGAGTAAACAACCTTAGCAACCTTCTGGCTCTCGCCATAGCACTCCCTGTCAACAGCAACACAGAGAGGTGATTTCTTTACTTCATCACACACACCAAATTAGGTTACAGCCACTGGAGAAATTAAAACAAGATGACCATAAACTGGAGATTTCAGGGTGATTTTTTGGTGTGGTAGGAAGGACAGGAAAAAACAGAAGGAAAGAAGACATACCACTGTTTGAGCGTATCGCATCTTTCAAGGTTTCTTCAGTATGGAAAATACCTGCGATCCTCTGACTGCCAATTCTTATTACGATTCTACAGTATGTGGCACATTTTCAGCTCTTCGCTAAATCTCCTCGAGGGGGGGTTAGATAAGTGCCAGAAACAGTGTCCCCTGCTCTCTATCTCTCTCTTTTCCAGGCTATACACAACCCATGCATGCATGTTAAGCTTGACAGTTTTCCTGGTAAGAGTCCCAACTATTCAAAGGGGATATACAGTGACTCTGTGTATTTATATTAAGAAATTTCAACTCAAATCATAATTTCATGGCAGTAAATTCTCACTTGACCTAAGATAAAATGAAAGCATGAGTATACAATGGTCCACTTGACATTGATGAGACCACAATAGGGTTTGTCATCTCTGTATGACTTGCGTAACTTAAAATCAATGGGAAAATTTTAGTCTTTCAAACTAATGCATAAATTGGCTGTAGGTTATACCTAATGATGGGTTTCGCACATTGGGTCTAACTTATGTAACAAAAAAATAAATTCAATAAAAACAAATCAATAAAAAAGACTGCTATTCATGAAACTGAATTGCACATTTGCCCATTCATTTGCATTTCCTGATGGAGTTTTGTTGACAGAAAAAGCTATTGTGCAATAATTGAATTGTCCTTATTAAATTCTCATGGGCTAATTCAACAACACTAGAATTAAGAAGCAGGAGCAGAGAGGGCATACATGGTTTTTCCATCTAGACACTAATGGATTCCCTCTGCCTTTGGGTTTCAAGAAAACAGAATCCCCTGAGTAAGTACCTTCCTCACACAAATACACACAATCACACACACACACACACACACACACACACACACACACACACACACACACACACACACACACACACACACACACACACACACACACACACACAGACACACACACACACACCGATTAGTATTAGACATCTGAAGCAATTAGGCCAGCCCTCTGCTGCAGTCTCACTCCTGAAAATCCACTGATACCTTACCATTAGGTCTTTGATCTGAGATAGAGGGAAGTAAGGAGAAATCAAGAGTCTCAGCTCGGCTCATTTTAGACTTTTTCCTGTTGATTCACCTCCAACACTAAATCAGTCTGGTCTCAAAAGATCCATCTGTCCATTCGTCTGAGGGCATATTACGGTGGCGATGCTGACACCATTGTCTCCTATACACTGTCACTCCACCTGATTCTGTCTTGAAAGAGCAGCCCCTTGTAATACCCTCCTTTTGCAATGACTATAGGTTAACACGAGGAAGAAAGCATGGAACAAGGCTATTCCTCATAATCTACTAAATTCATCAATATATATTTGCTCATTCATGACCAATAAAACAATTTTCACCATAATGGTTTCCTGGTTACATCAAGATGGCTTTGAGATGGATGAAGAGTATAAGCAGTTGATGGCTGACTGATGGTTCTAAATTCAATAAACTGTTCACATATCACACATGAATGAGATTCTCCACTCAACTGCTTCGGTAATCTCAGAACAGCATTAATTTAAAACCACATGCCCCCCCAAAGCAAAAGAACATTTGGGGCTTTTATACACATACATTTAGCAAAACTTGGGGGGCTGCCTGTCACTCATGATATGGTCAACAGAAGCATGAGGCACTTTATTCTACTTTTGTCATTGTATCATTCTACGCTTTCTATTCACTCATGTTTTGAAAGTCAAAACACGCTTTCCTAACAATATCACATTGGCTTCACTGTGTCTTATCTAACATTCAGGACCATAAATGTTTAAACATAGTCACAGAGGAACGCAGACTCCCACCTACAGTAAGATATTATCAAAACTGTGGCTTGTTGAGAGAAAGAGGACTCAAATAAGCTACAGAGTCCAAAAAAGGCAAATGATCCAAGGATGATTGTTTGGGCTTTGGTGCACATGAGGTGAATACCCACCATTCCATTCACTTTGGTTACGTGGCTCCGTCCTCCTGATTTTGATGCAGGCCTCCTGCGCTTTCATATGCTCAGAAATTATGGCACAGTCTGGGTGGATGGAATACGCCTGCAGGTGTCAGAATCACACAGTAATATTAGGACACTCAAAAAAGTTGTGTATCACATGCATCAGAGAACAGGAGGGAAAAGCAAGTACATTTCAAACATGAAGTCTGATTAAATGTAGCTCCTTGCTCCACTTACTTAATTTACCAGGGCCGTATGTTTTTGAGTTTTCTTTCCGCTCTCAGCAGCTTGTTCGTTTCGCGCGCATGTTTAGGTGCCAATGACTGTCATCTGTCATTTCAATGCTAATTTTCATAGCCACCGAGACATGAACTGAACAATGTAGCTATGCCTATCTCACTAAAACAACAATTATTTCTTTGACTTTAAATGACTGTATACTGTAAATTTACCAAACAATTCCAAAAAAATAGGTGGATAAAACACGACACTTTAATGTAGGCTAATACTTATGTAGCCCGGCTTACATTTATGTGAGCGCTTGGCAGCAATAATGGGTCATTTCATTCATTTTCTGGTTTCTATTCCCATGCAATTCACATTCATTTAAAAAAAATAAAACTGATTCCTAAAACCGCCACCGAAAGAGTTTCAAATATTTACGAGACTGCCAACTTACCGTTAAGAAGAAAGTTACAAATATCCACAGACGAAAGAAATCCATAACCAAAAGCTTAGGAAGAGCGAACAAGTAACCTCGGGTGTCCAATAAAACAGTTTAACATATTGTGTCGGATAACGCAGTTAAATTAAGCTCCATTTTTTTATATACAACTCTCGGCGTTAAACTGCAGTTTCCATCACAGACAAGCTTCTCCAGCTTTTTGACATTACTGTTTTCTTGAATAAAGTCCAAAGTCCTTCGTCTCTCCAAAGCATTAAAAAAAACTGAGTGGTAAAATGTCGACTCTTAGCGGCTGATGTCTATAACATTATTTGGCACAAAAATGAATGCTAACATCTGCACATAGATTGCTCTTAAGACTCCGCGTCGAGCCTAGGCTACAAGCTCGCGCCCCACTGTTGATTCTCAGAATGAACATTGTCCCCCGATACCAGTGCGCCAGTGTGTCTTACGTAAGCACAAGGCTGTAAGACAAGGTTTTAAAGAGGATGCCATCAAAAAATTATGCAAACAGAAGAACAGCCCTTTCATAAGATCCTATTAGATATGACATTTTAAAATTGCTGTACTTGAACAAGATCTTGCCAAGGGTTCAATCCCATGGCCCCTTGAAAAACATAAATAAGCTTTACTTGGCCTCCAATTACCAAGTCTAATGCATTACTTACTAAAATACAGTAGGTGGTCAATAATTCAATTCTTATTTCTATTTGGTAGTCCTAAAAGCTCACCTACATGAAAGGATGAAGTGGAGCCTATTTTTGTCAGTATTTTGCCTAATTTATTCCTAGTTATCCTCTCATTTATAATACATCATACAAATCTTCCTGGTCACCTGGGATAACGTCTGTCGTGACGACAGATTCTCTTTGGAAGTGTTTCACCCCTGCCCTATACACATCCTTACCTGTCAAAGGACATAAGCCAACATCAGCATACAACACAAAGGATGATTGGGCCTGCCATAGTCATTTCCTTTACTATATCCACCAGAGCATAATTAATTTGAACAGGCATATCAGATGTTCACTCAGCTAAATGCTGACTGAGGCATGTCTAAGTGCTGCCCACTGTAAGAAATGAAGCAAAGTGCAAAGTGAATACTGATGGCAAGAATCTACTTTCAGATTCAAGCCCTCCCTACCCTCACTTCAGATACAGTATGCAAGGGGGAAATGGAGAAAAATGGGAGTGTGTTCTCTTTGATGCTGGATGGCTTCCAGCCATTACATGTTATTAGTTTAACATGAAGTGTAGAAGGAAACAAGGATTACCGGTGTCTCTCAATAACAGGAACAAGAAGCCATTTTGGTAAGTGGAAGTGGTGATATTCATGACGATATTAAAGGAGTAATCCTTAATATAGCAATCCATAGCTCAGGTGTGTGAGAGCACTGAGTTCTGTCAGAAGGAAAAAGAACAACAAAATTTGATATATCAGAGGTGAAATAGCCTAGTGAACTGCCAGCTATAACATTAACTGAATAGGGCACTGAAACTCACTTTCAGTTTCATTTCCATATAACTCCACTTAGTTGCTGGTTTGCTCTTCAGTCTCATTTTTCTTACTCTTTTCCCTACAGACAATACTCACAGACTACAAATAACAGGACTAATGGGTTGTATCACACCGTATTTCTCCTCTAAGTGTGCATGACTGAGGAGAACTTCTAGCAGTCTATTCCATTAGTTTTGCACTCTGGCCACATTTCTTAAGCAATTTAAAGGAGAGTACCAGAGTGAATTCAAGCATAGCCCTGTTGAAAGAGCTTGCTAAATGCGCTAGTTAGCGAGTGGAACAAAATAATTTGGTACAGCACAGACCGAACGCGAACGCAGAAGCGAACAGGCACTTTACACTGAATCAATGGGACCTGACTGTTGGAAACCGAAAGTAAGATCTGAGGTTACTGTACATTGACTCAATGTAAAGTGTTTCGCGTTCGCATTAGGTCTGTGCTGTTCGAAAATCTTTCATTTCATGCTAAATATACTGCTGTTAGAAGGCTCGTGCAGCAGGACTATGCTTAAACTTACGCCGGTATATTGCTTTAAGCTGGGCCGCACATTTGCAGAGGCCAATAACATTAGATAACAACACTTAAAGTCAACACAAACTCTTCAGCTTCACAACATTGACTACAAAAGAAGTGCAAAATGAAAGACAACAATTTAGGTAACCATTAGAAATAAAACTTGGGCTCATATGACCCAAGTACATTAAGTGCTTCAATAATTAGGCTAAGTAAACTTTCTTGGTATCTTTAGTTGCGCATAAGTTTTGGAATACCTATCAAAATTATTTCGGGGTGAAGGGGGTGCGAAAGTCACTAGTTTTATGAGAATTGGGATATGTTTCTGAGAGACTATTGAGGTTACGAGGTTCTGAGGGCTTGTGAATGGAGTTTTACTTTTTTTGACTGGAATCTCGTCTGGGCCACTTGGTGGTTGCGTCTGGGTCGCATGTGGCCTCCAGGTCTCCATTTGAATAGCCCTGACTTAAAGATGTACTCTATGTCTCAGAGACTTCTACCTAAATTGAAACAGAGAAGAGGTGACATATGGTGCTGGAAAACAAATACGGTCGTTTTAGTGTTTTTTTTGTTTTTGTTTTTGTTTTTTTGTTTTTTTAATTAGACCTATTACTCTCCCCTTATTCAGATTTCAGATCAGAGGTTTTAATCTATGGTTTGCAAGTTTTGAAGCTGGGACAAAACAAGTAGCAAGTAGTAAGACAAGAAAGAATGAGGGTGATGAAAGTAAATCGATTGGCATGCGCAAGGATGATGAGATATACGTATTGTCTTGAGGGGACTCAGTGGAAAGACGAATGAAAAAGGAGCAACAATAATCTAGACGAGACATAATGAATGCATAGACAAAGCTTCAGTGTCACAAAGAGGTAGTAAAACTTATAAATATTGTTCTCACTTTGTTGCAAAATGAATGTTATGCAAAATGAACTCCATATTGACTTGGCTGCACACGGCCTGAGTTTGATCCATATTTCACAACACATTAAATTCCCAATCTTGAGCTGTAATAAACTGAAGGCCTAGAGAGAGCGTGATTAAGTAACTTTCCTAATGAGGAAGGGGGTAGCTTGCATTGGTGATGAAGTAGACAGTTTTTTATGGAGTGTGCCCTTTAAAGAGGGAGATAAATGTCTCTGACAGCATTGCAATTGGATATGGACCAACTGTGTGGATTCTGTCAGTTTCCCCATTGCCTTTGGCAAACCATGGCCTTTCTCATCATTCAGCAAACAGAATGGCCACAGGAAGGATAGGATAGGGTCTTATATCCACTGTTTGTGGATCCATCCTTCTCATGGACCAAATTTTAAAAAATCAAGTCCGAGCCTTTTGCTCTGGTGATCATCTTGTTACAACAAAAACAACAACAACAACAAAAGCCCAATATGTCCACATTTTTACAAAATTGTACATGGTACTGTCACAGTCAGTTTTTCAGTTAGGCACATTAAAATTAAACTAGAGCTCTGTATATGAGTGCGGTAGCATATTGTTGTGGGGCTACTTTGCTGCAGGAGGGACTGGTGCACTACATAAAATAGATGGTATCAGGACACAAGAAGAGCATATGGATTTAATGAAGCTCTCAGCAAGGAAGATAAAACTTGGGTCTTAAGAATGGACAATGACCACAGCATACTGTACCATCAAAGTAGTTACAGTGGCATCAAAGACAAGGTATTGGAGAGGCCACCACAAAGCCCTGATCTCATTCCTAGAGATATTAGAGATAATTAGAGATAACTTGAGATAATTTGATAAGAGAAGAGAAGAGATCAGATAATCGACATTAGAGATCATTTGTACTGAAAGCACTGAAAAGGTCCATACATGCAAGAGGGCCTAAAAACCTGGCTGAGTTCTGTCAAGAAGAATGGGCCAAAGATTCAAAATGATCATTTTTGGAGCCAAATAATCTTACACCAGTCAAACTTGTAAAATAGCTGATTTGAGCAGACAAGCTTTGCCCTAACCCTTTGCATTTCATAGATAGCTTCTAAAAGTCCCCCAAATGAATGATGACCAAGGCTGTATTCAATTCACACACAACCTGTGACCAAACATGTCATTCAAACAAAGGAGAAGTCACAAAACAGTCCATAACTGCACCCGGTTGCCTGAGGAAAGTCTGCCAATAATACTCAAAGGGCCAGATAAGGATTGTAGGATTATATGCTGGTTACAATGAATGAACAAATGAAAATTCTGAAATTATCAGCACACACTGCTCGCCCACGGGGGAGTTTCCACTTTAATCCCCCCCACCCTTGATACCAAACTCAGCATGTCCCCCCACCACATTCAACCTTCAGCGCTGCTGCAGGTCAGCAGACTACGCAGAAGGATCAAGCCCAAAGAGTCTTCCTCAGGACTTGTGTAGTTGAACTTGGGGAACCACTCAGTACATCACTCCAGGTCATCTCAATTTGACACAAAAAAACTGCTGCTACACCTCTTAAGAGTCCAAGTTTGCCATGCCCTACTACAGTGCAGGCGAATGTGTTAGTGGAGGATGCTATTCTTTTTCTGGTACACAGTCTACTCTTACATGGACAAAGGTATTTTGCATTGGCCCATGGCATGTATGTTTTTCAAAATATGGCCCGCATGCAGAAACGTTTGGTCACCCCTGCCACAGATCATGGACATTAGTGTCAAGGTACAGTTGCCCATGGCAACAAAGAAGCTCCAGTGTTGCAAGTGACAACTATAACAGTGGCCCAACCAAATGTTCAAGTCAATGTAGTAGTATCATAGATCACTGATACTGCGCTTCAACCCTCTCTGGCAGTATGTTGTATCTTGCACTGAGGTCCAATAACACTGGGACAGATTTGCTTACATCAGTATTAATGTATAGGCTACTAAATCATTTATAACTTTTATAAGAGCTGGTTCAGTGCACTGATCGACTCCACAGTTACAGTATAAATGAGAAACTTTGAACACCTTTGAACAAAATGATAAAGGATGAATTTTACACATCACAAGAAAATCTATTGTCACTTGTCAAACTAGGCCCCAATCACAGCTCAAGTGAAGCATTAGCATAGCAGTCTAAATTTATATTTACTAACTTTGATTCAACCATCTCTCTAACTTTTCATATTGTTACTATCGTCATGAACTAATGCATTTTTTTTTTTTAAAAGATAAGCAGAATACCCTAACAATTATGCAATTCTTAAGTGTTTTGCAGTTTTGCAACAGTGTTTCCAAGCAGTTGCCAGGCTGCAGTTTGCATAGTTTATTCTCAAGTTTTTTTTTTGCTGAGTGTAATTTCAAGGATTTTACACAAGCATAGGATAGGCTACTAAAAGCTTTGTGTCAAACATGCACGTGTGCCATAGCTCTAGAGAGAGGTGCTACAGTATGAAGTTGTTCTGCATTACAAGGACCTGGAGGTTGTCTGTTTAGTTTCATTTTTATGGTAGAAGGAAACATCCTGTATCCCTTATTTTTACAAGCTACTCCAAATGTTTCAGGAAACGATGAACAGAAATTCACTATGAATTCAGGTTAAAAAAGAAAGAAAGACAGAAAGCACACTAGTACATAAGGCTCCAGATTACCTCTGTTAATTTTTACATGTACTACAAGACCATGCCTTTGTATTGTGCAGATAGTATTATAACATGTTGGATTTTAATTATGTCACTTGTTGTGAGTGATGTCAAATCTCCTGCGAGTGACTCCTATCGGGCGATAAATAAACGCCGTTGATGTATTCTCAAAGTTATCTCTATTGCATCCC
Source organism: Sardinella longiceps (assembly GCA_027497455.2). NCBI lineage: Eukaryota > Metazoa > Chordata > Actinopteri > Clupeiformes > Clupeidae > Sardinella > Sardinella longiceps. Next base: position 10,013,323 of record JAODXP020000004.1, on the reverse strand, counting down.
GAAAGAATCAATTCCACTTGATGTAATAGCGAATGTATACCGCTGATAATCCGCTCCGGGTTTTGCATTACCAACTCAGTCACCGCATGTAGTGATGAGAATCATCAAGCAGTAAAAGTGCAGGCTGCACCAGCCCTATTGTCATCTCACAAAGTAGGCTAGCTTCTGCTAAAATCGTATCCTTGTATTGTATGTTCTCAAAATTAACTCAGGCCATATTAAATTAATATTCAATTAGAAGTATGCCTAGTATAGAATATTTGGTATAGACAGAGTATGCTGGTAGGCCTGGTTGGGTTACCAACTTTCAGAAATCAAAATAAGCAGTTATGGGCAGATATGAATGAAATGCATCTCAGAAAAGTACAGGGCTTAATCTTGTGCTCAACCTATTCTACTTTAAAAGTAAAAATTTAAACTAAGTCAGTATTTTTGTGTTATGAAGGCTGTATAGTGCCATGTCTTGCCCATTATGTGGAACTATTTCTTATTTTTAGCCTAATTACCATTGGCACACTGCATGTTGTGTTACATCCAAAACCTAAGGAAACAAAATAAAAAAGTAGAATGCACCCATCAAGTTGGCCTATTGTGCCACATTCATCTCATTATAGCAGTAGGTTTAAATGTTTTAAAAGTTTAAAGGAGCTAGCTATCTAAAATGCACACACACAAAAAAAAAAACATCCAAAAATTTGTGCCACCTGGCTTGAGAAACCCGCTCCTAAAGACTTACTTTTACCAGTAGAGGCAAGGCCAACATAGAGTAGAATTGAATGTAATGGAGTTGACTTTGTCATTCTCTTAGCTATCCAGAAATGATTTTCTACTGGTTGAAATGTCTGGAGCAGGGACATCTCGCTGGTAGACCTCAACTCATCATAGTGGGTGACTAGGGGATATCCCCCTGCTGGTATTTAATGAGCCTAATATTGCTATAGAGTAGGCCTGACACTCATTTTTGTCACCATTAGTTCAGTAGGCGGTTTGTGCTGGTAAAAGCAGGGTATTTTTTTTTTTAATTATTGGTTCAACAGCTATCAAAAAAGACATCAAAAAAGTTTTTATCTTCTGACCACATTGCTATCCCTATCCACATTGTTGCCAGCAGTTGAAATAATACTCTCTAATATGAGTTGAATGTTAACCAAGGTTGTTTTACAAATCAAGTTATAACTTCCTATATTTCCCGGTCTCGGTCTCGGCCTCAATTTTTCTTGGTCTCGTCTCGGTCTCGTTAGCCTATGGGCTTGGTCTTGTCTTGGTCTCGTTAGCCTCTGGTCTTGGTATTGTCTTGGTCTTGGTCTAAGCGGTCTTGACTACAAGTCTACTGCTACTTTGTTTGACAACTTGCCAGTACTGAAGACACAAGAGATTTTTCTCCAATTTATACAGGTTTCCTTTAACAGCGAATTAGCACTGACAACTAACCCATGAGGACAGAACTTTAAACTGCGTTTACATGCTCAAAATGTCACCTCAAAAGCTATGCAACGTCAGCGGACACCTTACAACATAGCACTGTCGTGTTTGATTATAAATGACTAAAAAGGTGGATAAAAGAGTGTGTTTGTACGTGCAAGCAGCCACATTTGCATAAACACACTGGTTTTCTCATAATTTGTAGTCACACAAGTGTGTTGTGTTGCAATGTGTATGTTGATGTTATGCAGATTTGCGGATGGCATCTGGAGCATTACATGTCAAGATGTTAAAAACAGTTTAAAGTTCTGCCCCCATGGATTAGCTGACAGTGCTGGATCAAAATTTCTTGCATCTTCAGAAGTGGCAAGTCTGAAGTAACTTGAGCAATATAGAGCTCTTGTTGAAAATGACCAAAGTTGTCTTTTAAGATATTTGATTTAATTCTACAAGCACAAACTCACGTGTCCCTCAAAGTCAGCTGACAATTACATTTGAGCAGGGGTGAAAGTAGTTTCAATTTCTTACCAGTGCTACAACTTTATCGACACACTTTCAGAAAAAAATGTGTTATGTATGGCAGGCCTATATGGATGTACTGTATGGGGCATCCTCAGACATCCAAACCTGCTCCTTGCTCATTTCCAAAGCCGTAATGATGGTATTTGTGTTTTTACTTAATCAACGCATGTGACTTAATTTTAATATGGGTTTTGGTAGGCAGAAATCCTCTTCTCTTACCACTACTACGTACCACCTGTCAATCTTATACCTGTACTTAGTGTAGGTGCGTATAGGTTTACTTTCACCCCTGCATTTGAGCAATTAACTATGTCAAATAGACTACATTCTGCAGTTGTTAAAAAAATGTCAACTTGTGTACCACACTTCTACAAAGTTCTTACCACGAACAAAAACAACACGGCCTTTGTAATGAGGCCACCCATCCTTTTGGCTTCCGACCATGGCGCCACTCGATAAATGCAGAATAGATGGAGATGGGGTTTCCATTGTCGTCCATCCTGGTTGTGTTGTTCATTGACTCCTCAATGAAACTGGTTTTAATAAACAAAGAGCTTGCGCTCAAACTTTATTTCTTCATGAACCAACCTCGTGTTCTCAACCTGAACTTCCTCAGTTCTATCCTGGCTACCATCACTGTGTCTCCTAACTAAGTAGGTCCCCCTGCTGGACATATTCATTATTACATATCAACACATCCCCCCTTCTTTGAAGATGTTAACCAAATATCACTTTAACATTCTGATGCCATCATTTACAACATCATTCTTCACATTTGCAACACAAACTTAAGATTTCACATTGCATCACAAACATCAGCTTTCACATTTCACATTTTCTTTTTTACAATTCACACTTTCCTCTTTTTTTTTAAGTAACATTGAACATTCAGTCCAGTCATTTTACAGATCAAGCCTGTCTGGCTTTCTAATGACGCTCAGATCTCCTCAAAACAGGTGACTCAGACTGAACATCGCTCGTGTCCACCTGCTTATGTCCAGCTGTGTTCATGCTTGACACTGCATTAGCATTCAATCCATCCGGATCATTTTCAGTCTCTATGAAAGTCTCCTTTGTTTTCAGAAGTCTTCGACGGTTCCTTCTGAGCACGTGTCCTTCCTCAGTCCTCACTTCATAAGATCTTGGTCCAACCTCCTGAAGAACAGTAGCTTTCCGGTTCCACGCATCCTGATCTTGGATTCTGACGACATCATCTCTTGCAAGTGGACTGAGAGGTTTGGTTGACTTGTCATAGCGCTGTTTCTGTTTCCATTTTAGGTTCTCCATTCTTTTCTGTATCCCTGCATTTTGTTTGATGTCTGTATAACAGGGTAAAGTTGTGCGTAACTTGCGATTCATCAACAGTTCTGCTGGGGAGAAACCACATTCAAGCGGGGCAGTTCTGTAGCTTAACAGAGCTAGATAAGGATCTGACTTGCTGTCTGTGGTCTTCAGAAGCTGTTTGACGATATGCACTCCTTTTTCAGATTTGCCATTCGCCTGAGCATGCTGAGGACTGGATGTGACATGATGGAAACCATATTGACTTGAACTGTTGCCATTCTTTGCAGTTGTAACAAGGACCATTGTCACTTACTACAGTCTTTGGTATCCCATGCCGGGCGAATATGGATTTGACATGAGTAATGACACTGCTGGCAGTTGCACTTGAGAGCAGAGCAATTTCAGGAAAATTTGAATAGTAATCAATTACTAGCACATAGTCCTTTCCATTGCAATGAAACAAATCTGTTCCAACTTTCTCCCATGGAGCAGTGGGGGGAGTGAATGTGCTGCGCTTCCCATATCCGGAAACCACGGATGCGGTGCCCTTGAGCAAGGCACCTAACCCCCAAAACTGCTTCCTGGACGCCGGATTAAAGGCTGCCTACTGCTCCGTGCATGGGTGTGTGCACCTCAAGGAGTGTGAAGCTGGAAGTTCACTACTCCCAACAACTTGTGTGTACATGTGTGTATACCCCCCGGATGGGTAAAATGCAGAGGAAAAATTTTCCCCTAAAGGGACAATTAAGTGCTCTTCTCTCCTCTCATTTTTGTTTTGTAAACTTGATGAAATGTCACTTACACCTTTCAGGTTGTTAGGCCTCACTTACACCTTTCAGGTTGTTAGTAATGACTAACATCACGCTCTGAAAGAGAAGGGGAAGAATGCTGGTGCCAATTCCTTATCTCAGAGGGATTTTCAGCAAAATGCATCAGGCTGTTGACTTGTTGATAAAAGTAGAATATGGGGGACCTTTAAGGCTTGTTATTGAGAACTGATATAGCATCCTGACATTATTCGAAGTTGTACATTTTTACTAAGTTGAATACATAAATTTATGTTGTGAACATATACAGTATGAAGTAGTGTATGTTTTAATTTTTTTTTTTTATTATCATTCGATGCCATCTCATAAATACCCCAACCTGGTGAGTACCAACACAATCCTGAGTTGGAACTCAACAGAATCACACATATACAGTAATTTTCACTCAAAATACTTTACTTTTATATATATGTAAAAAACATTTATTATTCTACATAAGGAAAATAAGTCATCACATCACATCTTTTCACTACAAAACAGAACATGTATACAGTATGATTCCTGCCAACACGTAACCAAAAAAAAAAATCAGTTCACTTCAACATATATACAGTATATACACACACACACATGTGCACATGTTAAATTTCGGTTTATGACCTTCTTGAAGTAAAGTATGCTGTACTGCATTTTAACTTTGGAATGTGTTTCCTGTAGATTTATGTGCCCCTACAATCGGTTGCCAATAAGACTGATTGCTATAAGCATTGCTCCAAAAATACTCCAAAAAAGTTGTGTTTTCAGAATGTATTTGTTAGAGCTGGGGCAGCTTGTCCACAGGAGTATCAAATTTGAAATCTGGTGGGAAAAGCTCTGCTGCTTTAGGATAGATGAGCCGGTAAGACTGTCGAATCGTTACATCTGCCACACCTGCGATATCACCAATTTCTGTTTAAAAAACAAAAACAGACACAATTATGACAAGTGATAAATTGCATACATTACTCAAAACATTTTTTTTCACAAAACAATTATAATATGAAAAAATATTGCCATTGGAAACTCATGTCATTCAAATAGTTTTAATATAAGATTGGCATGGTGAAATGGAAATTTTGTCCATGCCTCACAAAAATTATGTTGCCAAAAACCAACTTAGCAAATTTCTCAGTCTGGCGAATGAAGTCACGTTACTTCTGTTTCCCAAAGCATTTAGACTAAGCAGTAAAAAGTTGATAACTGTGTTAGTTCAATGTACTAAATGATATTTGGTGAGTATCTAGACAAAGTGATTTAAAAAATTATGAAAATGTACTTATCTTGATAGCAATAACTGCTATACTGACATTTTAATATAGAGAGAGTGGTCCAGGGGGTTAAGGTGTTATGGAAGTAAACACTAAAGATGATAAAAATGATGATTGCACTGCCAGGTGGCTTGCCAGAAACTTAACTCCCCTCTTTTTTTTTAAAAAAAAAAAACAAGACTGCACTGAACAATGCTAAAACAGCTTATTATCCTCGCATGAACACAAAGACGATCAAAACTTGATCCAATTACTTGTCCCAATACACGCGTCCGAAAATTTCATCCAAATCTGTGCAGTACTTTTCAATTTATGTTGTACATAGACTGACAGACGCATAGACAGATGCACACATGCCAGCGAAAACATAACCTCCTTGGCGGAGGTAACTATGCCAAATAGTAGGCTTTTGAGGTTTAGCCTACTTAATGTGAAGCCATTGCCAGGTTATTCCTCTAGAGGGAGTTAACGCTCTATATATAATGAGAGGCTACTAGAGCGAATTAGCTAGAGAAAGAGAAGCGAGCTATGAGCTGTAGGCCTACTGTTTATTACGTTGTTCAATAAATGGCACAAGCCAAATAAGAACACATTGTGTGGTTAGTAGCCTACTAGGCTGCAGAGATGTCACAACTAGCCTATCTAAAATGTTAAACTCTAAAGCGGTCTTTAAAACAGGCACAGTGGAAACATGTAGGAATGCACAATACATGCCTTTTACAATGACCACATTTTACTTTCGGGTGAAATGCATTTATTTTCTTTATTTCCTTTCGCTCTGCAGCAGGCTTTCATTTTAATTACTAAGCGATTTCATTTGAGAAGGTAGTCCGTTTAGGTACATGTGTCTGTTCACAAATAATCCTTAAATTGTGCCAACGTCACAAAACTTAAATGGGAGCCTAGCTAATTGGTACGACCGCCCAACTTGTCCCTCTCACTGGTTTCCTCTGGAGCGCAAGCATCTGAGATGGCACTCATTAAAAGGGATTTCAGGACCGAGATGAAATGGATGGACCAATCAGGAGACCGTAAGAACCGCAGGATTTTTGTCGTAGTTCATTTTTTACAAACTTGAAAAAACACAACTAACAGTTATATATGAAACCACAGAGACCTCTATATTATGCGAGTTAAATAGATTATTGTGGAAATTATGCCACAGATAATGGTGTTGACATTTGTTTGGAATAGTTGAGAAACTAGAAATCGCACTGCATCATGGGAGGCAACGGTGAGGTTTCAATGTGAGTGGTTGAAGTAAGATGACAGACAGATGGTTTGTCCAATTATATGCAAGCATTTTTGATGACGTCCAGTCTTCTGAAGCAACTCTCCAGTGGCGTAACAAGTCTGTCACGGGCCCAGGTGCGACTGTGCATTGCGGGCCCCCCTTAGCCCAAGAAAAAATTGGACTCTGGTGTTAGCCTAACTCTAGCTTACATGTAGGCTATTACTCATCATCTGCATCAAACGTCAAAACGGACTCAATGTACACATAAATGACAAATGTAGCCAACTATGCACAAGATCACCCTCTTGCACTTCACCCTTGCTTTGGATAAAAAGCCTCTGCTAAATGCACAAATGTTAACGTTAGTGCTGAGTCTCTCTTGCCCCGTGCTGCTCAAGCAAGATTATCAAGGTGGTCCCCCTAAGCACAATGTCCACGAATGCCAGAGAAGATGATGAAACACAAGTAACGTTAACGGCCTATCCCAGGCTAATCATAACGTTAACGTTACCACACCAAAGACACAAATTGATGACAGCGAGCGCACCATTCATTCATTAGCCTAAATAAAGAGGAGAAACATTGGTGACGGCGCACCATGCACAAAACTCTTAACGTTAACTTACTTTTGAGCAGTCCTCGTCTGATTTTAAGTAAAATTGTCTCTATCTCGATTCTTCTCTCCACTCATCCATATTAGAAAAAAAACCCTTCACTAACGTTAACGTTACCGTCTAACTGCTGCAAATAGTAAACTTTTCAAAAGTAGCCCAGCCATTTTTAGTGACTGAAACTGGCCTTCATTTAAACGAGAGATGCCACCTCAAATAATATTCTACGTTACAGATATCCTGCTATACATGTTGGGATCAGATTTTTTATGAAAACCCCTTCTGTTTATATTTCGACTCAGCTATCAACTCTGCACGTAGCCTAATGCGCAGGTTCATTAGGCTACCGCAGGCTATCCCACAATCCCTAGTAGCCTAAAGCAAATTAGACTACCAAAATACACGTTGTTGTTCACTTCGCTGATTATTATCTCTATATGTTGATAATAATTTATACACATTTGTGTATAATTTACCTATAGTTTACATTGCCCTATTAAGTTGGACAATATTTCAGGTGTCACCATGAAGTGAGATTCAGGGTAAATTACGCCTATATAATCCTAGCGGTCAATTATTTACTTGAAACTAAACGTTCGTATGTCTCTCTTCGACATTATTTAGATATAAGTAATTTCTGTTCAGGCGAACGCTGTTACATTGAGGGGCTTACTGCTTCTTTCAAGGGGCCCGTACGTATTTGAAGTGTTCAAATAGAAACGTTTCTGATGGCGACGGACGGGCCCTGCAAGGTCACGGGCCCCGGTGCGGCCGCACCCGCTGAACCTGCGGTAGTTACGCGCCTGCAACTCTCTTATAAACTGGTTTCAGTTAGTGTAGAGGTTAGTGTAGTCTTTTTTTGTTACTATTCGTTTACTTAGAATGGATGTAATTTACATACAATGAAAATCATCTGCCCTGTGTTAGGGGGGCTTGGGGGAAATTTAGGGGAGCTTGAGCCCCCCCAAAATGGACCTAACGACATCCATGACTACTAAAGATATCTGCCTCCGTCTTTGCCGTAGCCTAGAACTCTAGACGCACTTTAGCGGTAGCAAATTGAATTTGCTCGGCGAGTACATCTAGGGAAGAGCCATAGCTCAGACCTCGATTGTGTCTGAGCGGTTTCTAAGCTGTTTACACTCTAGGTTGTATTCAGACATTGTGGTGTTTAGCCAATCACAACTTTGTGTCTGGATATGGAGTTACTGGGCGGGCTTAGCATTGTTTGAATCGCTTGTTAGTTGCGCTGATTAGTATTAGCCATTTTATCCGAGGGTCTATCAATTTTAAATAAGACAACTATACAATTTAATATTATAAAACTATACAATTTAATCATTTTAAATTGCGGGGGCCTGACCATCTACATCGCCAACTCCTGGTGCACCAACAACACGGTTGTGGATACACTGTGTAGTCCAGACGCAGAACTTTTACTGCTGAAGTGCCGACCGTTCTATCTTCCCCGTGAGTTTCCTGCTGTTTACATTTGTGCTGTTTACATTCCACCGGACGCTAACGCTAAGGTAGCACTAGCACAAGTACACAGTAGCATCAACAGCTGCCTGGTAGCACACCCAGACAGTGTTTTCATCGCAGCTGGGGACTTCAATCATGCTGACTTAAAATCTGTTCTGCACAAATTCCATCGAAATGTCAAATGTGCTACCAGAGGGAAAAGAACTTTGGACCAGGTGTATACTAACGTAGCAGATGCTTACAGAGCCCAGGCATTACCCCACCTGGGTCTGTCAGACCACCTCTCCCTTCTGCTGCACCCACAGTACACACCCAAGATCAAGAGTGCTAAGACCACCGTCAGAACTGTAAGAATATGGCCAGAGAACGCTGTTCCTATGCTCCAGGACTGTTTCTACCACACAGACTGGGATGTTTTCAGAGGACAGGAAACAGTAACCCGTGAATTACTGGACAATTACACCACCTCTGTTTTAGACTACATCCGCTTCTGTGTGGACAATGTTACAACTTGGAAACAAAGCCGTGTGTATCCTAGCACTCCACCTTGGATGACACACGGGGTACAGCAGCTCCTCAGAGCTAGGAATCGTGCTTTTAGGTCTGGCAACCAGGGGGCATAAAAACACCTATGCTCGCCTCCTCTTTGTTGACTACAGTTCAGCATTCAATACCATTCGTCCCTACAAACTCCGCCACAAACTCCACCAACTGAGACTCAACACCACCCTGTGCAACTGGACTGTGGACTTCCTCACCAATCGTACACAGAGGGTCAGAGTGGGCAACAACATCTCTTCCACTCTTTCCATCAACACCGGTGCGCCCCAGGGGTGTGTGTTAAGCCCTCTGCTCTACACCCTGTACACTCATGACTGCTCTGCCTCTTCTCCCTCCAACCTGATCGTCAAATTCGCAGACGATACCACCGTCCTGGGTCTCATCACCAACAACGACGAGAGGGACTACAGGGCAGAGGTGCAACATCTGGCATCATGGTGTGACAGCAACAACCTTGCTCTTAACACCAAAAAGACCAAGGAAATGATTGTGGACTTTAGGAAAAAACAGCCTGGAAATCACAAACCTCTCTCCATCAGTTCAGAGGTGGTGGAGAGGGTCAGTACTTTTAAATTTCTAGGTGTGACCTTGGCGGAGGACCTGTCCTGGGGCACTCACATCGCCTCTGCTGTTGGGAAGGCCCAGCAGCGCCTTTTCTACCTGAGGAAGCTGAGGAGCTACCACATCCCCAGACCACTGCTGGTGAACTTTTACAACTGTGCCATCAGCAGTGTTCTGACCTATGGGTTTTTAGTATGGTTCTCCAGCTCCTCCAAAGCAGACCAGCAGGCACTCCAGCGTGTGGTGAAAACAGCAGGGAAAATCACTGGAATGCCTCTCCCAGAGATTAATACCATCTACACCACGCGCTGTCTACGGAGAGTGCAGAACATCCTGCGCGACAGCCACCATCCTGCCTTTCACCTGTTCCAACAACTACCCTCAGGGAGGAGGTACAGGTCCCTTCAGAGCCGAACTAAAAGACTGGCCAACAGCCTATATCACCAGGCCATAAGACTGCTGAACCTACAGGACTGAACTGCCTAAATCACTGCATTACTGCCTTATTTATTAGGGCCACTGTGCGTGTGCGTGTGTGTGTGTGTGTGTGTGTGTGTGTGTGTGTGTGTGTGCGTGTGGGTGGATGGGGGAGGGGGGGATCCAAGCACTATGGCACTTTCTTTGTTGCACTTTAAGTGGGATGGAGGGGGGCTGGGGGCGGTCAAGCACTGATGTCACTTTTTACCTCTTGTGCACTTTACTTGGAAATATGCTGCTACTAAGTATTGTACCCCTAACACAATTTCGTTGCCTTTTCTGACAATGACAATAAATTCTTGAATTGAATTTTACTTTCTTAGTACCTGGAACACACTATTTTGTCTTTGACCCAAATATGTGCACACATATTTACCTTTTTGTGTCTTTTTCTCTGCAGAAGCCTGAGAAGCCATGTAGATGGCAGCAGCAGCAACAGATATAGGGCTGCGGCCTGGCACCAAGTCCAACTCCACTGCTTTACGGGCAATGAACGTAGCAGCCATTTGCACTTGCTTGGGAAGACCCAGATTGGAACAGAAGCGAGACATGAAATCCCCTGTGGTGATGAGGTCAACACTGGTCTCCAACGCCTTTAGAATGAGCTTGAAGCATCGGCCAATCTCTTTCTTGGAGATTCTTGACACAGCACATATTTCTGCAAGGAGAGTAAAATTTTCAGAATCAATATTCCTAATCAATATATTTCTCAGTTTCACGTTAAGCAGCATAGTATAGCATTACAAGCAATGGCAGTCCAAACACTCCACAAGAACAGGCAACATACTTGGTTAGTGAGCTTGTAGCATCATAATTAGGGGTCCAAGCAGCGAAGCAGTGCATAGTTTTACCTTTCTTCAGTTCATCTAGCCATTCTCTGAGTATGACGGTAGGAATTTTAGCTGCAGTTTAGCATATCATATAAATAAAATTAGACCATTAGCATCTATCCTATTATGGTCTCGTAAAAGTGACAGAATTCAGAATTCAGAGATTGTCTAAAATTAATTCCTGACTCTTCTGTGGATGCAACGTACTAACATCAACACAAAATAAAAGTTATTGATTTTTCTAGGCTGATATGAGATTAAAATAGTCCATCCATACGTTGAATGAGAGTAGTTCCATGCCATGGCCGGCTATAAAAATCACCTATAATTGGTTATTACCTATTATTTTTGTACACTTTACACTACAGAAGAGTCAGCAAAACAACCAGAATTCAATCACTTTTGAAAAGAGACCGTAGGAGAGCTGTAGGACAGGCAATATGAAAGATCCTAATGGTCTCATCTCATTTAATGATCTACAGTATGCTACAGCTAAAAGCCGTCAGACGTAGAGAACTGCTGGATGGACTGGAGAAAGATACGACTCAACTGTTCAAGGCTTTGAACCAGTTCATTGAACGAAAACGAAATCCAGAAACTTTTGCTATTTTGCTAGGAACAGAAAGGAAACTATCATTTTTAATGTTCTGGAACAGAAATAGACGGGTCAATATGTGAATCAACCTCAAAAAATTGATACAAAAGGTTTTTTATGGATTCTTATACTATTGGATGCTAAATGACTTACTAAAAATCTAAGAAAATCTGACCTTGGAAAAGTGGTCATTTTCAAGGGCCTTGAATCTCAAGTACTATCAAAACCAGCAAAAAGGGTTGAATTTGAGTTTAAATAATAGTATTTTTTTCCTACACATCAATAACCTCTAAATCTGTATATCTGTAAATAGCGTTCCAGAATTAGCTTTCCTATCACCATATTGGGTGCCAACTTGAAAATGGTCCCTTTCCTGAGGCCAAGTTTTGATGGATTTTTAATAGGTCATTAAAGACTTGTAGAAATACCAAAATCAGTTACAGATATGTTAGACGCCATCTTGAAAATGATGCATTCAGTTAGATTCAGTTAGACTCTTATTACGTTAATTGAGTTGAGTGCACCTTTCTCCCTCACCTGTACAAACACACACACACACACACACACACACACACACACACAGGCACAGATGCCAGCGAAAACATAACCTTCTTATCAGAGCCAATAGTAAAACACTGTCTTTTTTTCATGGAGCTGCCTGTGGTTTTAGGAAATGCTTGAACCACAAACAATGAATGGAATATTGAAGCAAGTCATGCAATTTGAATACAATTTGTTCAACTGCCTCAAAACATACAATGTAAAAAGTACAGTAATTAATCTTCCATTTGATTGGCAGCTCTACAACCTATGCTTTGACTACTATCTAATACGGTCAGACAATATTCTGTACTAGTGATGCGCGGGCCGATGATTTTTACGACCCGCCCCGACCCGACCATCACGCAGGCAAACCAGCCCGTCCGACCCGAAAGATTACGCAATGATTTTTAACCCGACCCAACCCGACCCGCTTAATTTTTTAAAATAATATTCAACAACATAAATGAAATGTCTGCGGCTGCGCGAGGGGATGGTAATGTCATGGGCTGCCAGCAGCGAACTTCCCTCTTGGATCAATAAAGTTAGTTAGGCTACTCTAGCGTCTTGGCCGCATCACATCCATCTGACGATTATGGTTGTAATTCCACTTTATGGATTTAATAGCAGTGAATACGAAATATTCTAAGGCAGAATTTAAAGTTTGAAAATGAGTTCATGTACCCTACGGTAACTGGTCAATCTGACTTTGCAGTTCCCTTTAAATTGTGTATGATTAGGGCACAAAGTAATTTGTGTAGCCATAGGCTATGTGGTTCGGTTGTTGTCAGCAGTGTGTGCTTTTTGTCAATGCTCAACGATCGATGTCCATCACCATTTAGAAAAATATTTGGACAGCTTGGTTCTCTTTTAGGTTTGCTGTCGTGAACGAGAGAGAAAGAGAGAGAGCGCTTCACATGAGTAGGCTAGACGCTGCCTGTTTGCTTGCATTCGGTTACCTTCAGCATTGGTGCCATGCGCAGAGGGAGAGAGAGCAAACACACAGGTGCAGGCGCTGTCAATTGGCATTCTGCTGTCTCGGATGTGCGTGTGATTTTAACGTTGTCATTATGACTGTATGTGATCTGACCCGACCCGACCGCAACCCGTGGATTCTTATGAAAATAATGGCCCGACCCAACCCGGCCCACAGGCTAGCCGGAGGGTCCCGCCGGGCTCGGGCCGGCCCGCGCATCAGTATTCTGTACTATGCTACTATGTGACAGTCAAAACCACTAGACCACTGACTGTACAGGTACTCCATTGCGCCCTAAGTAGGTGGGTTGAACCCATAAGACATAGATCTGCCTTTATCTCTCTCTAGAATTAATTAAAATACAGGAGTTTTCCCAATGCGCCTGTCACTCATGGGTGCAAATGGGTGAATTATCGAGCTGGGTCCACAAAAACAAAAACAAAAAATACTAATAATAATTGATTCAACAATAAAAAGCGATTCTCATTCGAAAAATGATATCAATTCATTATTTTGAAGATCGATCTTTTGACTGTAGTATGTCAGCATATCATATTCGCTATTGCACGTCAAAGACCTGCCAATATATGAGAGCCAGAGCTGCGCACTCAACCAGAGACTGTTCTACTGTGTTATGTGTTGCATTTTAAAAGTTTGATCTGAAAAGGAGTGACGGTTTAGCGCAGAACAGCATTTCTCAACTGGGGTGTCAGCAAATAATAAGTTGACATCTTGAGCTGCGGTTAAGTAACGCTAACTTCATTTGACAAAGCGGACAGCTAAATGACTAAACTATTCAGGATTTTAGAGTGGTTCTCCGTTTAAATGAAAGGCAACTAAAGCATTCACTTATGCACTGAGGCATGTAGGAGATGACAATGCCATCTTGCTTTTTTCTTACTAATTATCTTGCTAATTTTGACCTAACGAAAGATGCCTTTTAGCCAAGTCCACGCAACGCTATTGGGCTAAACAACAAAAATTTCCAAAGTTTGCATGTTTGTTGCAGTCTCATATTTTAGTCTCCAGGTTCTAGCTTCTTCACCTACGCTGCTCCTACCCAGCAACTGTTGTCTGCACCCATAGATTCTTAAAAGGGCCACCGGTAGATTCTTAAAAGGGCAACGTCTTAAAAAGGTCACATCACTTGTAATACAGATAGGCCAGGTCATGCTACATTAACATTACCAGTGCTGCCATGTATGAAAGGTTGAGAAACAATGATGTAGCTTAGTACATAGTTGTTATGAAATAGTGCTCTCCTCGTACTCATTTAATAACCTAGTCTAGAGACTGAAATGGGTCTAGATATTGAATAGAATCGAATTGAGAATTGAATCGGATCGTGACCCTGTGAATCGAAATCGATTTGATTCAGGAAGTTTGAATCGATACCCAGCCCTAGTCAATTAAATTTAATTCTATTAAATTAATTCCCCAAAGTACATTTCCACTGAATGGATGCTGGTCTCCTTGAAAAAGTGACTACATCGAAAACTACAATTGGGCGAGGAGCATTTGCCTATCGGGAACCTCTCCTATGGAATTGTATTCTTCTCTACATTCGCAAAGCGGACACTCTTAATACCTTTAAGTCTAGACTTAAAACCTTCCTCTTTGACATTTCCTATAATTAGGAATGGTGCATGGCATATCATCAACTCCCCTTGAACTTTCCTGGGAGGGCTGCCTCTGCTGTTTTTCCAAGGTGGCCACTGACCACCCCCTTCTGGGCTGGTGAGATGCCATACAACATACCTTAGCTATGCTGCGATAGCCTAGTGCTGCCACCTACTGCACACTAGCCAACAACCCTCTTTCTCTCCCTCTCCTCACTCTGACATACAATATATGACACACTTACAGTATATCTTGAAGTGATATACTCCTAGACTGGCCTTTGTTTCCTCTGTTTCTCTTGCCTCTTCTGCCCCGATGCACGATGCACTGAGTGGTGAACCTGCCGTCCCCCCTACCACCAACCCCTACCCCACGGATGGCAACCAACCTCCCCAGAGACACATCAGGACCATCCTCCCTTTTCTCTCAGAGGCCCCATGATGGATTGGCCTGACGGCCCCCTGATGACCACTAGATGGCGACCTACACCCAATGAACTCTAATGCCACCCCAACTACTGACTCCATCCCATGTAAACCATGGTCAATCAGACTACTGACTTTACGGATACTTTATTAGGCCCCAGGCAGGTAGGCAGAGTCCATGAGGCGCGGATCTGCCCAAGGTTTCTTCCTAAAAATGAATTAAAGTAAAGCCAAGGGAGTTTTTCCTTGCCCCTGTTACTCATGGATGGATTCAATAAAATTGAATTGAATTGAAAAATACTGACCTTTGAAAGTCCTGGGCACTCCTTCTTGTCGGCAAGCAATGTAGAGACAGGCTGAGGCAATTGCATCATTACTCCGGCCCTTTAAACTCTTCTGTTCATAAACTTGCTTGAACAAATTATTTGTTCGGTCCTAGGAGAAAACCCACAGTCAATTGTCAAAACTGATTTATACACTATTTATCAGGGATGCAAACAGAGGTATAGTCAAAAAGGAGTGAGATTGACCAGGGGGGAGGGGGCGTCGCCCTGGTGAGTGATGATCAATGCCAGGGCGGGTATATGACCAGGGGGGAGGCGACGACGCCCGATGGGGGCCAAAATCTGCCACAGCCTTATTTTATTTACTGAACAAATGCCATCATATATTTTTGGAATCGAGTAGCCTATTCTGTCAATTATTTCAACAATTAATAGTGGGATACAAATTAATTTTAAACAGCAATATCAATAATATAAAAAAACCTTTGCCCAAAGGCTATTGGCTTCTAAAGTCATTAAGTAGCCCAATTTGTCATCTGACATTGTACCAATTAGGCTACTTGCAGTACAGCCATACTTATGGCACTATCATAACTTGTCACTGTTATATAAAGGCGTGTAAAACTTTTTCAATATAGTTAGCCACCCATAGTTTCAGAATATTCTGTGGGAAACACTGCAGACCCTTGTACGAAGCTAAACCAAGCATAGAGCAAGGGGATGGCCAAAGTCAGGCTAGTGCAATACTGGTATAATAATGGTACTTACTATGATGTTCCTGGGGAGGTTGATCCTGTCAGCCATAGTGGAAATCTCTTTGAAAGCATTGAGCATGGCACGATCTGAGCTGCTCATGGTTCTCCTGTTCTGGTACTTGGAGTTCCCAAACTCATCAAAGCTTGCTGCACCAGTTCCCTATACAAGAATTAGACTTTGTCAAAGAAAGCAGAAGTAGCAGAGGAAAAAGTAATTTTCTGAATTACACGGACACAAAAACCTGGCTTGGGAATACCTTATGCAGGAAATTGGGTACCATGCCATTTTCCGAAGCCCTTGTGAAACATGTGAAATCACACTGGGCAATTCCACGAAAAAGTAAACCTCACCTTAAAACTTCAAGTCTCATATCCATGGACATACAAATTCTTTCAGAAACTTGCAATACAAAAAAGTATTGTCTCAATGTAAATAATCATCTGAGCAACTTTCGAAAGGATATCTATTTGTTAAAATTTTTTTTTAATTTTTCTATGGAGGGGCTTACAATGGGCATTAGTGTGTGATACACACAGAGCTGCAATGCTATCAGTTATTTTGTATTGTTATATTACTGTTTCTGTCGTTACAGGTTAAAATCCACCATTCACAATTGTTTTGTATCGTTTTGGAAGGTTTTTCCAGACGTCACGTCCATAAAGTCACATCCATAACGTCATTTCTCCCAATGAAAACAACTTTTTTACATTTACATTTAAAATTAAGTCTTTCTCTGTGTTTACTGAGGTGTCCTATTTGGTATGAATGTAGTAATATTTACATTTCTCTAGAAATTTCACACACTTCACAGCAAAAACTACTCTCCCATAAAAGTGTGTCCATTTTTCATCACGTCCATAACGCAAATTGAAAGGCTCATATTCTTATAATGTAAATCATGATATTTTTTTATGTTTGTCTATATTCAGCCATGGAGTTTGCATAAGAATATGAACAAGAGTATGAAGTTTTCAGTAAGCCTATGAATAACTTTCAGTGCATTAATGGTAAACATTTTAGCGATCTCCTTGCACATTAGGCAATGCAATGTATACCGACATTGAAACAACGCATAACGTCCCAATAATTATTTCACAGCAAGTAAAGTCGCAGTCACCCGTTAAGTCTTGCCTATTGTAGTTAAAGAGATATGCCTGATTCAATTGTGAACAAAGATGCCATCTCCTCAAGGAAAGGAAATCTGCGAAGGGAATTTAATGTAGACGCATAGCCTAGAAAAAGAGAAAGTCATGTAGGCTAATTTGCGCACGCAGGATTGCCCGTCAACCAGGGTCCATGAACAGTGTCTTTACAGCAGGTTTGAAACCATGTTTATTGAAGGATTATTCCATAGCATACAACTTGTTTTTTTATTTATCATTCGTTTTTCATAAGGCCATGAATTCCTGTAGCCTATAGTATTGGTTGTTGTTTTGTGAGAGGAGAGGAGAGATAGCCTAGGTGTGTCATTAACTTCGGGATGTTGTCCTTTCTTTCTTGTTGATGTGTTTCGGGCAACAAGTTCATAGGCTTGATGGTAACGTGCATTGTCACATCGTTTCGTTATTTTAAGATACCAGTAATCTAAAATATTATAGTAGGCTATCTGTCCCACACTCAACGAAAATCCCAACATTAAATTAAAGGCCTGTCTCATATAGACGCCTGTCTCAAATACAACCGGTGCATTTTGGCGATTTGGGAAAATAAAAGCCTGGGCTATAATTTGGAGTTTTACGGTATAATCTCATTCCCAAGAGTGTAAGCTTTCATTTGACACCAAATTTATGCATGTGGTCCTTGTGGTTGTGATATTGGTTGTGATTTTTTTCAGCCTGACAACCACCCTAGAATTTCACCCATGGTCCCTTCTAATAATAATAAAAAAAAAGGTTGTCATCTTGTGCACAATCACAAAAGTCTTAACAGAATGACTTATGTCTCCTCAGAATTTCCACGAAACATACTCCTCATTACAATGAATGAACAAAATTTATTTTTTTAGATGTTTAACATTGACATGGACAGGCCCCACCACTCGGAAATCACAATTCTGTTGACGTTTTATATTCACCTTGCTAATCATTGTAGTTAGATCTCCTCCGTTTAGAAGAGGGTTCTGTGCATCACCCACACGGGAGGGGTCCTTAGTAGCTTTTTCATTTGTAAATGTCCTCCACTCAGAACCCACATCAATCACTCGGTCACCTGAAAATGAGGTTTACCACAATTTCTACACAACAATTATGAGATATGATGAATTAAATAAATTATGGAAAAGTGGTTTCAAAACATACCAACAACTAGGCCACACTCTGGGCATATCATATCTCCAGCTCTGTAATCCTCAACCAGAAGGGCATCAGGGTGGTTCGGGCATTGTACCTTAGGCAGAGAATCTCCACTTCGAAAACAAAAGTAAGCAAGTTGAATTAATCATTTAAAGTGATTTTCTAAACTACGGCATAAATCAGCTTTGACTTGGAATTATTACATAGGTACAGAAATCTGGACCAAAGGTGACAGAATTAATTGAGTATTGTACCTGATATTAAAATACAATATTTTCAATTGTATTTTGTCTGAAGTGTTAAGTGATATTTTACAAGCCAATTTAACACCTCTGGTAAGTTTAGGTGTTTTTTACTGATATTAACATGTTTTGCAGGGGAAATAACTTGTCAAACTGCAACATTAATCTAATTTAAAATGTATGTATTTATTTGTATAGGTTTTACAAGATATAACAAAACATTTTGACAAAATAAGTCAAAAGTCTGGCATGGGCTTAATTGGTCCAGTGGCACCATTTAAGCCCACTGGTGTTCTAGGTCTCCTCAGGTGAAGTCTTACATCTCCTTTATACCTGGCCTACTTTAAGCCAAGTTCACATTACACGATTTTAGCCACGACACGACAAAACAAGACACGTCTGTGAGCTCTCGAGTGTTCACATTTAACGACTAGCAGTTTTAGTATCGGGAGTCTCATGGTCGGGCGCGATGCTGATCTGCGACCTCTGTGTTCATACTGCAAGACCTGGGTACCTGCTACTACAGAGCCTAGGGTGCGCTGGTTGTGTCCACGTTCGTATAATCTAGGGATGCAACGGTTATCGTATTTTACGGTTACCGAACAATACGCCCTCTACGGTTCACTGGACTCTTTGAGAGCGGGTCTCTCAAGCCAGATGGCACATAAGAAATATTTGGATGATGTTTGTGCATCCATTTGTATAAAAAAATTTAAAATTTAGTAGTACTGTTTTTGATGATGAGATGAATGTGACACAGTAGGCCTACTTCATTAATAATTGAACATTAATTTAACATGGCATGGGTTAATTTTGAGGACATACAATAACAGGAGAAGGTTTAGCAAAAGCTACTTAATGTGAGGGAGCAATGGGGTTGGTGTTCCCTCCTCCAGTGGCAGCTTGCATGTTCACTGCTTGCACTGACGACTCTCATCACATTTGGCTTACATGCGGTGAGTTGTTGTTGGTAATGCAAAACCTGGAAGCGGATTCCCAGCGATATGCATTCGCTATTCCAGAAAACGGAATGGATTCTTTTGCGGGATGCAATAGAGACAACTTGAGAATAGATTAATGGCGTTAATTTATTTATCGCCTAATAAGAGTTTGTCATTAACGCAGCACGTCAACGCCGTTAACGACCCACCACTAATATATATATATTAGGGTGCATCAAATTAAGCAATTCTTGAATTTTAATATGGCTGGGTGATAAAAGTATTCCAATACAGGTAAAAACAACACATGCAAAATATTTTTCCGATACATGATGGTTTAGGGGTGCCACCGGCCCTCTGTTTTTTGTTAGCTTAAGCGCTAATAATGCTAGTGGCCACCAATGGAGTTCTGAGGTAACAAACACTGCAGCTCAAGAAAACTGAGGTGATCTTTCTGTTTTTGGGTTTGCCATGTTTTAATGCATATTATTACGATCATACCCTTGTGGCATTTTGGTAGATATAATCATTGGCATGAAGGTGTTATCTATTACATAATTAAGAATAGCCTACATTTTAGTCAAGGGTAACACATTTATATATTTTTTATATTTATAATCTAAAGGCACTACGGTAAAGTAACACCTACACAATAACAGACTGCTTAGGGTAAGCGTACCCATTAAGCCCACCAAAATCTACTTTTAGCTGTTTTTCACTGATATCGACATATTTTGCAGGGGAAATAACTTGTCAAACTGCAACATTAATCTCTAATTTAAAAATATATGTATTTATTTGTATAGGTTTTTAAAGAAATAATAAATAGATTTTACATAATAAGTCAAAAGTCTGGCATGGGCTTAATAGGTACCGTGGCACCATTTAAGCCCACTGGTGTTCCAAATAAGCCCATGCCATATTTTTTTAATAAATTTTAATAAATGATTGTTTTTCAAGAATATAAAATGGCAAATTATCAATTCAGTAACATGTTGTATAGATAGAAAATAGAAAATAACTTCTCAACTAGATCAAGGTCTCCTCAGGTGAAGACCTAAATCTCCTTTATACCTAGCCTACTTTAGAGTCTGTGAAATGAGTGATTATTTGATCAGAAAGTGCCAACAGTGCACCCCTACCAATGTTAAACCAGATATTGATTATTTTTTTCTTATGTGTTGCCATTATCTACCAGAAAACAAGTGATATGCACTTAGCTGTTGCTTATTTTCTGAATTAGACATAAGGGCGCAAGCTTCCTTTGGTCTTTTACATATGGAGGCCTGTTTTTATATCTGTAAATAAGTTTAAACGGTGAAAGAACTAAAATAAGGATTACTATCAACATTTCCAGACAAGAATTTAGAAAAAATGGTTACAGGGAGGAAATCCCCATTGAAATACATTGATGTGGGCTTAAATGGTGCATAGTGGGCTTAATAGGCGTCCTACTGATTAGTGGTCAAAAATGACAATATATTCCCTTCAAAAATTACAGCTATGTTTACAAAATCTTGCAAGAAGCTAAAATATAGTCTAAACTAAATATGAAAGCTAATATTACTTTGAATACATTTATGAAAATTAAATTATTGTTAGTCAAAGGTGGTATACGCTGGCTGCAATTTGTGACACTTAACTTAACTTGTACCATTTAAGCCCACCTTTAAAAACAGCAAAAATTTGAAAATACTGAATTCTCCAAAGGGATAAAAAATGTGTTGATGTGTAGATTAATGTCATTTCAATTGCAAAACATTCATTATACATACCTGCCATGTTTATTTCTTTGCCAATGTACCACTCAACAAGGCGTGCGTATTGTCTGATACGTTAGCTTTGTGCACTAGCGCTAAAAAGTCATCTTTTCAAATGGACATTAATATCTTAGAATGACATCATATTAAGTCTTTATATACAAATATCTAATCATTTACCTCTAATTTTTCATAAAATAACTGATATTATAGCAGATGTGCTAAAAACAGTAAAATACTTATGCAACTTTGAGGGGTCCCAAAACGCCAAAGTTTTGGGATGCCTTTCTGTGAGTTACCTTGGCACTCTGCAAAGACATGCAAGCTTAACTTCAAATTGGCTGAAGTTATTGATTTGAAATTAAAAACACATGGAGTTAACAAACAGGTGGATATATTAAAATGATGAGAGGAAGAAAATATTTTTTTCTTTTTGTAAAACTTGACTTCAAAGTTGAAAGTGGGCTTAAATGGTACGTGGGCTTAATGGGTACCTTACATGTTCTCTGGGGTCTTACCTATCCATACATACCAAGATAATGTAAATAGACTAGACAGTTGTGGAGCTAATAATGATTTATTTTGGATAGGCCTATGCTTTTGAAGGTTAACTCAAACCTCCAAAAGGCTTAGGTCTTGGCTAGATGTAATGAGTAGACAATACCTATAGATGTTGTGAGTACATATATGATGATTATAATAAGCATTAAAACACATCAAACCCAAAAACAGAAAGATCACCCCAGTTTTCTTGAGCTGCAGTTTTGTTTAGCCTAACTTATCTCCATTGGTGGCCACT
This sequence comes from Sardinella longiceps, assembly GCA_027497455.2. Taxonomy (NCBI): domain Eukaryota; kingdom Metazoa; phylum Chordata; class Actinopteri; order Clupeiformes; family Clupeidae; genus Sardinella; species Sardinella longiceps. Next base: position 9,991,036 of record JAODXP020000004.1, on the reverse strand, counting down.
AGCATTATTAGCGCTTAAGCCGGCCGCACGGTTCCGACAGCATTGCGCAGCACTTTCGAATCCGACAATTTCACCTAGCACCTAGCACAGTAGTCTGTGAAATTAACATTGGATGTCAATGAGCGGCATCAAATTTGAATGGGAAATTTAATGAAATTTAATGAAATTTCTCAAAACTTTAAATTTGATGTTTTCAAATTTAAATTTCCCATTCAAATTTGATGCACCCTAATATATATATATGGGCAATTCCACGAAAAAGTAAACCTCACCTTAAAATTTTAAGTCTCACCTACATGGACATACAAATTCTTTCAGAAAACTTCCAATACAAAAAAGTATTGTCTCGATGTAAATATTCAACTGAGCAAGTTTCGAAAGGATATCTGTTTGTTAAAATTTTTACCCTATTCAGCTATAATGTAAGTCTATGGAGGGGCTTATAATGGACATAAGTGGGTGATAACACACACAAAGCTGCAATACTATCAGTTATTTTTCATTGTTATATTACTATTTCTCTTGTTACAGGTTAAAATCCACCGTTCACAATTGTTTTGTATCGTTTTGGAGGGTTTTTCCAGACGTCACGTCCATAACGTCACATCCATAACGCCATGTCTCCCAATGAAAACCAACTTTTTTTACATTTACATCTGAAATTAAGTCTTTCTCTGTCTTTACTGAGGTGTCCTGTTTGGTATGAATGTAGTAATATTTACATTTCTCTAGAAATTTCACACACTTCACAGCAAAAACTACGCTCTCTCAAAAGTTTCTCCGTTTTTCGTCACGTCCATAACGCAAATTGAAAGGCTCATATTCTTATGATGCAAATCATGATATTCATTTTTTCTGTTTGCCTGTATTCAGCCATGGAGTTTGCAGAAGAATATGAAAAAAAAAAATTGTGAAATACTGCTAGGTTTGCGGAGGTTATCTGTCCTTTTGTTCATCAATAATGCACGAAAATGTCACGTCCATAACGCTGGAATTGCCCATATATATATATATATATATATATATATATATATATATATATATATAGAGAGAGAGAGAGAGAGAGAGAGAGAGAGAGAGAGAGAGAGAGAGAGAGAGAGAGAGAGAGAGAGAATTTAAAAAAAGCATAGCAGTATTATGTTATAACTAACAAACCAACAAAATAGAACAACCCACATTCCAGCCATTCACCCAGAAGATGGTTGGGCGTCACAAGTACCCATCCTGCCCCCAACCGTATTTGACTGGAACCAATTTTGATGTGTTTGACGTTTACGGCTGTGCCGTCCCCAGACCCGACTTTTCTCACAGTTTATTCAACTCATATTGCACCTTTAATTTTCTTACTTTAGGCTAGGACCACATGTAGCCTACAGGTCAATAGCAGGTTAACTTTAGTTCTAGCTCTTTTGAAAGTTAAGGTTGCTGACCCATAGCTATAGCTCTGTGCAATCAAGGTTTTTGTTGGGTGACTACCAACTAGCATTAGGCCCAACTTAAGTTTTGTTATTATAAAAATACGAGTCATGTTGCACAGTTCAGTTACATTTCTATATGAAACGTGGCCAGGTACCGCTGAGTCCCACATACATCGTTAACCACACGATAGCAAATTATGTTTTCCGTAATCGTTTGTTAAATTGGTCAGCTAGCGTCAAGTTAGCAACTGATTAAGGTAAACACGACAACGAGGAACATTAGTCCAAGTTACCACTACTATTAATTATAAAATGTCTACACCAGTTACAAGCTATTAAAGCTAACAAAGAAACTGTTAGCATTCGTATTCCGCCTAATCAAATTCTTCATCTAGAATCGTTAGCCAGCTAAAATACACGACAGGTTGTTAGAGCTTTGTTCCTAAAAGGCCACGATGCTTCCCAGCTAGTGTAGGATATCACAATCTGATAACGTTTAGATCTCCCTATTGTGGTAAACATTTGGATCAATAGCGCACAGGGAAAAGTCAAAATTATCTACATTTTATCAACACATTTCTAAGACCCCAAATGTTGATGTCTTATTACATAAATTCGAACAAACAATAGACTACATACCGGCTTGTCGACGCCATACTAATTTCACTCGTCCGTCTCCCTGAAACTAGCTGTATATCCGCCCAGTATCTAGAAAGCGACCACTGAGTTGCTGATAACGTTAGCTAAGTTCCTACTGGTAGCGGTGGCACTAGTGCTAGAGTAAACGCTCCGGTAGTGTATTCACTCCCTAACTTTCATTTTTTTCGATGGTGGCTGTTGTACATCTAGAGGGCTATTGTGGCATTGCAGAGGCAGAGTAGGCCATATGGATCTGTGTAGAGAGTTTGGACAACTACCGCATCACGACCGCCATGTTTGCTACCAACCGCAGAAGATTGCTCATGCTTAGACATGTGACAAGTCTTCTTCTTCTTCTTCTTCGTCTTCTTCTTCTTCTTCTTTAGGGACTTATGGCGGTTGGCAAGGAGCATACCGCCACCAACTGTACTGGAGTGTGGAACAGTTAGAAGTCGAACAAAGTGCTAAAACAAAAACAAAATAGACAGAAAAAAACTTAATATAGATTAAATTAACCTTTTTTTTTTTTTTTAAAAAAAGGTTATTAACCTTAGATTACATTGACCTTTTTTTAAGGCCTACATAAATGACATGACATTATAAACTAGGGACTAAGGTGTGTTGGATTTGAATAAAGAGAGAGGGGGCCATCCAAATATAAAGTAGGCAGGTCCGGATATTCAATATTCTGTAACCCTGTAGGCATTTTTGGGGAAAAGTTGTTATACTGCATTTTTGGAAAGTTCAACGTCCCCTAAATACAGATCCAGTGTATAACATTTGAATCAGGGCCCCAATTTCTGGTAATTTTTGGTGAAATATGAATGCATTTTATATAGGCGAAAACAATACAGGTATATAGGGCCAAATTTGTAACTTTTATACATCACCTTAAAACTTGCACACTTTTTAACTGACTTTAAGAGAAGATTTTTTTTGTATTACAAGTTTTGTGAAATCTAATGTTTTCATATGCAAATGAGCCCAAATGTACTGATTTATGCGCTATATTTTGTCCAGGAAAAGTCGCCTTTTACGACAGACTAATTGTAAAATCATTTTTTTCAGCTTGGATCATTTGTATGTGATGTTCAGATCAGCATACTAAAAGTCCTAAGAAATCCTAGTTGAGGAAATAAATGGGAAGTCAATTTCCCATTGAAATTAATGGGATTTGGGAGTATTTTGGAGGAAAATGTACACAACTAGTAAATTTTGGCCTGAAGCATGAACAGGAAACTAATTTCACCATATATCCCATATAGTTCCTGAAGCATACACCCTCAGGATGTGGTTTACCATGGCATGGTGTGACAATGAGGTATGGCCCACCTTCCTCATTACAATAAAGGCCATAATTAAGAAATTTGGTGCAAATTAGGCTGTTTTTTGAGACATTCAGGCCTGTGACATTTAGGGGGAACATTTTACAGGGGGCTTATATCCTCAGGATTTCACCAAAAAAAAATTTCACCAAAAAAAAAAGTTCAAGACAGTTGGAAAACCATTTCAGGTGACTACCTCTTGTAGCTCATCAAAAAAATAAAAAGAGTACAAAGCAGTTATCAAAACAAAAGAAGGATACTTTGATGAAACAAGAATATAAAACATGTTTTCAGTTATTTCACACTTTTGTATATAAAGTACATAATGCCACGTGTTCATTCATAACTTTGTTTATTTTGTAGATTGTCACTGAAGGCAACAGTCATGAAAATAAAGTAAATAATTTAATGGGAAAGTGTGTCCAAACTTTTGGTCTGTACTGTAGATATTTTTCAGGTGCGCACATGGAACTTTTGCTTGCACACATCATTCATGTGCGCATGCAAAACTTTCATGTGGGTGGCCCAGAAAATGTTATATTCAGTTGATGTGATTTCCTGCAATCTGGAGGATTTTGGGGAGGCCCGCTGGTATGCATCACCTAAGTGATTCAGATTCATAGTTCATTCATAATTTAAAAATTAATTTCTACTGTAAGCCTTGCCAGGCCTTCACAAGTAAATCAGCAAAGCTGAGTATTTAGCTTGTAAGCAACAAACAGGGGTGCTTAAATATAGGGCCCCCCAAACATTAGAGTATCCAAAAAATAAATAAATAAATAAAAAAAATCATAAGGCTACGGTATTAAAATATGTTCCTGTCCGCATGACTCAGAGTTCAGTTTGACGACCAGACATTCAACCTTTCATCACCCGAGGAGGCTCAGGACTTTTATGACCGTCGGATTGCCACACGCGATTAGAGGGGGCTGTGCTGACAGGCAGCGGATTCAGATAGACACTTTGCTTACGATGCAGGTGAAATAGATCTCTCTCTCCGTAATTCATAGCTTGAGTTCACCATATTGTTAACTCAATGGCAGCACTGTTAGCAATATATGTAAGTTAATTTAGATTTTCATGGTGAAGTTGTAAACCAATTAACATAGGCTACATGCCAGTTAGATATGTTTTGATACAGTCATGTCAAGGACTGCGGCATAATGTAGTATTGGACTGTGGATAAACGTTTTTTGTTTCTGTTGGGCACATCATTTTCATTGCCATCATCTTGCACGTACTGTAACTATGTGTGAGGTGTTAATGCTACTGGACAGCTTAATTATAATTCTAAAATAAAATATCTATTAAACTGTTCAACATAATATAAATATATGTTGTAAGTATCAGTAGTAAAAATTGCTAAGTAATCATACATACAAATGAATAAAGCTTTATTAAGAAAAGTATATGGGAATAATTTGGACAAGATTGAATCTGAAGGCAATCAGATGCCAAAAAAACAATGAACTCCATTAAATCATTTTAAATGAGAAAAAGATTGAACAACTCTAATAATCATAATAATAATAATAGTAATAATAATAATAATAATACTACAAAGGCACACGACTGAGGTCTTAGAAAGCATACCTCTCACACTGTTAAGTAAGGGAAAAAGATGGATTTACTCGTGATTTTAAATCTGTTCTAAAATGTAGTGTACATGTCCTTCGCCCATGATATACAACTCCACGAGGTTTGGCCTGATAACTTTGGTGTAAACCTCTGACAAACAATGCAAACTGAAACAATCATTTCTTTGACAGGTGTAATTATAAAACATAACAATGAGTTTCCACTGCACTGAAAGAAAGTAGAAACACTATTAGTAGAAACACTATTTGCAAAATGACAATTAAAGGGCAGAGTATTCAAGACAAAATATTTCATTTGTAACTTAAAATGTCAATGTGCAGAAGGAAAAAGAGCCTTAATTACAATGTTTTCCCTCTACCCCGGTCATTCTCAAGGTTGCCTTAAGTCAGACTCACTTCAACTCCCATCACTCCAGAGAGAAGGTTTGCTACACTTTTACACTATTACAATTCCTACTATTTCTAATGCATGTGAATTATTATGACAGTGATATTTCATTAAAATGAGTCAAGAAATCCAGAAGTCTTCAGCTAACATAATATGTAATACTGCAGATAATAAACGGAGGTGAAGAGGAAAGAGATTATATGAGTGTACTGTAACAGTGTTATGGCACGGAAGGGAGACTACTCTTGGGCCTCTTTGCCAGTCATCTTGTAGATCTCTGTTGGACCATCCACATGAGTAATTGTAGTCGTGAGCTGAATGTCTTCTCCGCTGTTGGCTCCTTGATCACCTGAACACATCAGCAACTTAATTCAATATTACCAAAGTAATAACTGACAAAAGATGAAATATTGGTGTGTCAATCAATCAATTATGCAAGTCTGCATATTCTGTTTAAAACAAATTCTACTGATTATGCTCTACAGACACAACACTAGGGTGTCAACCTGTGACTCCCATTGGCTAACTAAAGCCAAATACGATTCTGCTCTGGTTTGAGCAGGACTGTAGTCATCGTACAAAGCCCGCCTTACGATTTCCTGTACACATACCGCGCTGTGATTGGTTATCCGCCGCCAGAGGAAGGATTACAACAGGTTTCTATCAGTGGCCTCTAGACGTATCCGCTGTGCAAATTCAAATTTGCTACCGCCAGGGGTACGTCTAGAGTTCTAGGCTAGCTGCACGAGCCTTCTAACAGCAATATATTTCACATGAAATGAAAGATTTTCGAACAGCACAGACCTAACGCGAAACACTTTACATTGAGTCAATGTAACCTCAAATCTTACTTTCGATTTCCAGCAGTCAGGTCCCATTGATTCAGTGTAAAGTGCCTGTTCGCTTCAGCGTTCGCGTTCGGTCTGTGCTGTATCAAATTATTTAGTTCCACTCGCTAACTAGCGCATTTAGCAAGCTAGGGCTATGCTTGAATTCACTCCGGTACTCTCCTTTAAGTTACTTTTCCTAGTAACTAGTTACTTTTACTAGGGTTGGGTATCGATTGGGTTCTACTTGATACCGATGCCAAATCGGTACTTTTAAAATGGTTCCGGTGCTTGAACGGTATTTATATCGGTACCTAATAGGGAAAAAAGCCCCCAAAATCAGTAGCCTATACCTGAAGGCAAATAAAATAAAATAAAATAAAATAAAATAAAATAAAATAATTGTCTTTTAGCCTACCATTATTATCAGTTTACCAAGACTAGTAATATTAATAGCCTAATAATGCTTGTATTGAGCTACAGTATTTATTTTGTTACCAGTATTTTCAAAGTGCAATGATTTGAGTAACTGTGCCATTTGAAAATGTATTAGTACTGAAATTAAGTAAATTAGTAAATTATGTCAAAATGGCTTGCCAAGTTGGCAAGTTCTCAGACAAACGGTATGCAGAAATGTTTTCCTCACTCACGGTTTTCAGTCCTCATTCCTGGTTCCAGTTATGAGTAATCAATAATTTGGATATGTTCCTCTCATTCACGTGAGTTTTTAAACATGTCATTTCCCATATTAAAATGTTTAAAGACTCTTCAGCAGTAGGCATTAGGTAGTGGCTACGTTCTGTCAGGGAAGTGAACTAGCGCAATAGCTTACAAGAAGCGCTTCTAAAATGCGTCTGGAAGTTCTGGAATATTGCTGTGCAAAAGTAGGCTATGTGTTTATTAGTTTGTGATGTATGGTTACTACCGTCTGTGCTGGCGCCGGTGCCATAGTTGTACCGCATTTCGGTACCCAACCCTAAACTTTTACAGAGTTAGTTTTTCTGTGAAGTAGCTAGAAACTGTAACTAATTACTTTTTTATAGCATCTTGCACAACACTGGCGGTAACATTGAATATGTCTAGCCATCAGCCATAGGTTGTACAGACAGCGGTGGTGTCTGAGCTGTTTAAATCCAAACCCAACACTCTAGGTTGTATTCAGACATTGTGCTATTTAGCCTATCACAACATTCTATCTGAACAGGGATTCATTGGGCAGGCTTAGCGTTGTTTGAATTGGCTAGTTAGTTGCACTGAGGTTTTAGCAGTCTTACCCGAGGGTCTATTACTCGTGTCCAGACTATACATTTATGTGATAGTCTGGGTGGTCAGGCTAAGCTTCAGCATAAATGGTCGGAAATGACAATATACACAAATTTGTACAAATGCCAAATGCCATTATCATGAAGGGTTTGCCTAGTAGTGACAAAGTCTTGGGACTATATTCAGGTAAAGCACCGCTGATAGGCGTAAAGTTACCGTAGTACTTTCTTTCTGGGGGTTTTCAGGTGCCATGATGACTTTACGCTCATCAGCGGTGCTTTGCCTGTGCTTTGCCTGAATATAGTCCCAATACTTTGTCACTCCTAGGCAAACCCTACATGATAATGGCATTGGCATTTGTACTCGGTTTGAATGTACAGGTGAAACAACGAAATTAGGAAAAATCTTGGAGTTCATTTATGACTATTTTGAGAACGACTGGCTAAATGTAAACTCCAAATTACGGCGCTCTATGCTGAGCTAAGCTAACGCTGCGCTTCTGGATACGGACAAGGGGATGAATGAAAAACACTTTTGGTTGCTTATCCAACTCAGGGGAATATGGTAAGAGATCGTTTCATTTTGGGGTGGCCTATTCTTTTAAAAGTAGCAAATAAGGAGTTTAAAAGACTTTTAACCACTTTAAAAGAACTCAGGCCTTCGCCTTGAATGAAATTAGAGGTGAAAGGGCGTTACCTAAACAATAGGGTTCTAAATTTATTTAGCTAATCCAGCATGTTAGTTGCTAGGTTGCAACTGTGGAAGTGGTTGTTAGACCATTGCTAAGGCACTTCAGGTGGTTGCTAGATTGTTGCTAGGGTAGGCATGTTAGTTACTACGGTGGTTGCTAGGTTAGTAATGTCAGTTGATTTGTTGGTTGCTAAGTTACAACTGTGGAAGTGGTTGCTAGGTCGTTGCTAAGGTACCTGAAGTGATTGCTAGGTTGTTGCTAGAGTAGGTGCCACGGTTGCTAGGTTAATTATTTCGCTTATTATTATAGTTATTATTTCGTTAATTATTTCATTATTGTTGCTAGGTTGCAAATGTGGAAGTGGTTGCTAGGCCGTTGCTAGGGTACTTGAGGTAGTTGCCACTCCTCAAAAAAGTGCAGTTTATTGGGAAAATCTAGTAAAATCTAGTAAAATCCCAATAAAATCTAGTAAAATCCCAATAACTCCACATTGGGTTTAACGAAGGTCTGTTTACTACCGGTCTCCTAAAGGAGCTTGTCGGATTCAAACCCAACGTCATATGGAAACAGGAAGGTTACGCAACGTCTCTGTTTCAAACTGTCTCTGGTTATCTCCTGGTGAAAATTTGCATACTCAAGATGATTGGTTAGTGGCCCCATTGTGATGTCACACACTCTAGCTCAGCCCTGTTAAGTCTAAGGGGAACAATTTTAAATAGTCAGTTTTAAAAGTATAAAAGTTACAAAGTTGAAAGTTACAAAGCAATAACCTTCAAAGTAAGACCTTTGCAACGAAGTTTGAATGAAATTTCTACATCAAGCGGTGTAAGCTGAAGAAGAAGAGGAAGAACAAGATTCATGCACTCTCAGGCTGCGATCACACCGGGGGCGGATTTCCGCGTATAATCCGCAAGGTGGTGAAAACGAAAGTTGAAAATTAAAGGAGCTGATTTTTTTCAGGAGCGGATTTTGTTTGCAGTTGCTAAGACAACCACAGGTTCACTCAGCTTAGCATAGCCCTCATTTCGCTAAGCAAGCTGAGTAACTAAAGATTCTACTGACTGAATGAACAAATATTATGAAAGTAAAGATATAATTCTCACTAGCAATGTCATAAAAACTTTTATTAATGACAAAGGTTTTGAATATATTGCGTTTTCTATGTCGAGACTGAATGGAATCTAGCCAATACGCGAGTGACGTGTCTGCGGAATTTCTGCGCTGGAGTTGAATTTTTTTTCTACTCTGTAATCCGTGTTCAGCGGAAAATCAGCGCAGAATACGCTCCCTGCCGTTAAGAAACAACAGAAAAAATCCGCCTCCAGCTGAAAATCCATCCTCGGTGTGATCGTGGCCTAATAAGAAGAAACCAAACAACAATACTCTAACATAATTTATTCTTCAAAGGGTTGAGGAGTTATCTTTCTGTAAATGAAGTCCTTACCACTTGACTGTGCATCGCCGTAGTGTTTATGTGATGGTGCGTACAGAAACAGAAGCGCAAAAACATAGAGATTCCACATGCCATAAATTCCAGTGAAGAAGGCACTGTTCACCTCAACAGTGTAGTCTCCCCAATGCCAATGACCTTCATTCACCTATTGTATATTGGAGGAACAGCATTTGACATTGTAAATTGAGAAGTAACCAACAGATGCCATTTAGACATTGTTTTAAAATAAAATGAGCAAAATTGGGAAATAAAAAATTACATACCTGACTAATGATAAAAAAGATGACCGTCATGGCTGCACATGCCAGCGTTACAAGCATAAGAAACTTGAAACGAAAGATTAAACCCTGAGGTAAAAATCAGATGAAATGGAGAAATCAAGGTAAGGAATAAGGTAGTTATACAGTAATATAAAAATAGCTTGAAAGTTGTTAGCATGGTATTGAAATGCCCTTTAGCAAGGTTCTAAGTTGTTCTAGGGGAGACTGAAATAATTGACAGATAAAATGTATGGACAATATTTCATATTTCGGTGGATAACGACTCATCTGCAATGTATATGGGTTATTTTGCAATACAAGTATAGTAATGAAGGAAATATGTTAAAATGTGTACCCCATTCACTGCTGGGTTGAGGAAGTCAATGGAAATTTTTAGTTTTATTTTTCTGGTTGTTACACAGACTAAAGTTTTGGAGACTGTAAATGTGGTGTCTAAAACGCTCGAAAAGAGAGACACAGATTTACGGACAGCAGTGCAATTGCTGGAGAAATCTGTACAGGTCTTGTCTGAATAGCCCAGCCAAGCTTACAGCGCTGACACTGGCAAATAAATGGGGGGCTCAGACCAGTTTCAAAAATGTTAGAGCAAGGAGAGTGAAGTGTCACTTTGACGAACTATCTGAAGATGAGCGTTTATCCGATGCATAGAGATATTTCAAAGTGCAGATATTTAACTCCATCTGGATATAATAATCAGTCAGCTCTCAAAGATTCGCAAGTATGCGGCCAAATTATCATGCCTTTGAGGCTTTACTGCCTATGACCTTTCAATTCGCAGGTGAGGATCTGTTTGGAAAGGCAAAACGTTTGTCAGACCACGATAGCAGGGACATTGCTCCAAAATGTCCAACACAGCTCCTCTCCTTCAAGTCCTGCTTTAAAGCAGAGATTTCACATAAGTCATCCGTTTTACAGTTTGCAAAAATGCTGGTTGTTGATTAAGATTCTGTTACATCCACAGTCGGCGAAGTGTGTACTGTTCTCATGTTATCGCTCACATTACCTGTGACTGTCGCAACAGCTGAGCGGTCTTTTTCTAAATCGAAACTTATTAAGATGTACCTTAGGAGCAGCATGGGGCAAGAAAGACTCAGTGGGTTAGCTATGCTGTCCATTGAGAACCACAGAGCCAGAGAATTAAACATTGGGGACATAGTTGATGATTTTGCTCAACGTAAGGCTCAGAGAATGGTCTTCCAGCGAAGAGAACAAAATAGGCCTATAAATATTTCACTCAGACATACTGTAGTTGTGGCCTATTCTGCATAACTTATGTTTGAGCAGTTCAAGGAGTTTGTTTGGCTAAACTCATGGTAACTGCACAGAATTAAATGGACAAACATTTTTGTTGCTGCTGTTGCGCTTTGAGTGACACCATTTTGTACAAGCAGACCGTTTGAAGACATTCCATCAAACTCAACACTTTGTGTTCAGCCACTTAGGTAGTTGTAAAACCATTTGACAGCTTTTGAGGACATGCCAATATTTCTCAGTCGCTGAGATGGGACACTGCGGTGCACTGTATCAAATGCCTATCAAGTGATAGTGCTATATTTTTTTACGAAAACCTGACTGCACATCATTTAAGATGTTATTAGCCAAGACAAATATCTTAGATATCAGTCTATAATTATTATGATTTGTTTGATCACCACCTTTTAATAAAGGAGTGACATAAGCTGATTTCCAAACAGTAGCTATTATTCACTGTTTCAATAGTCAGATTGAAAAAGTATGTCAATGGATCTGCAATATGTTCAGCTGCGACTTTTAAGAAGTATGGATCCAACTCATTAAAGCCAGAGGATTTTTTTGTCATTTAATCTTATAAGGGCATCATACAGTATACCCTCTGTGATGCAATCAAATGAAAGTCAAAAGATTCATTTTCTCTTATCAAGGAGTAATCCACTTGTGTCGTCTGTTTTGGTGTAGAATGCTCAAACAGCAAACCAGAAGATTTAAAGGATAACATGTCTTATAATTAGCTTCGATTTAAATATTTAATCGCGATTAATCACATTTTTTCCATAGTTAACTCATAATTAATCGTCAAATTTCTTTCTATTCCAAATGTCCCATTTTTATTTATTTATTTTCATTTTAATGCTGTTATTCATTGGTGGGGGTGAATACCAATTTAAAATAAAAGAAAACCCAGTTACAGCATCAGAAATTATTAACATGTTCAAGTACTGCCAGAGAGATGTTGATGTCTTATGTTGCTAGTTCACAAGTTTACAAAAAAAAAAAAACCTGGATGGTGCCTCTTTAAATTATACTAACCTATATTTTAAAGAGGCTCAATGAAAATATGGCATTATGGTATACATGAGTAAACCTACATTGCATGAGCATACCTTTAAAATGCATTTTGCCATATTGGCAATTGCCCTGCTCATTTTAGTGACAAGGTCATACGTTTAGAATCAGGTAGGCTATAGGCTATGCGTCTCGTTTGCACAAATTCTCTCTCTCAGTTGCGCTCCGATCTGTTTCACCTCTCACTCGTGCTGCAATTTTGAAACTGATATTGGCCTATTTGCGGGGTATTCAGTTGAAGAGAAGGGATTTCTAAGTGACAACATTAATCCTCTAGCTAGTTAACCTAAATGCGAACATGCGAGTTTGCGTCAACGATTGTGTCGGTAAAATATTTGTTTTCACTGACATCAAATGACGCTCACAAACATTCTCTCTCTCAGTTGCGCTCCGACCTTCACCTCTCTCACTCGCGCTGCAATTTTGAAACTGATATTAGCCTATTTGCGGGGTATTCAGTTCAAGAGAAGGGATTTCTAAGTGACAATATTAATCCTCTAGCTAATTAACAACCTAAATATGCGAACATGCGCATTGTTCCTAAACAACTACATGTACGAGGACCTCTGCCAATATACATCCATCTAACTCAAGCGCCACACAGGAATCCAATCTCAGGTTTGACGTCACTTTCCTTTCCTAAGTTAACTCTTGGAAGTGTAACTCTTGGACTCCTGGAAGTAGAGCCACATCGCTGAAGAACTAAAGTTAGACTGACTGAAGATAATGAAAGTAAAGATGTAATTTCTCTCTATAGATAACTATAAAAACTTTTATTCATGAGAAAGCTTTGTCTATTGTTTGATTAACCGTCTCTGCTCTCACTCTCCATTCTCTCACTATTCAATGCGTTTTAGGCGGTGCAACAATGAAAAACGTCCCCTGTGAAACAATTTACCGCACCTGCGTTCCGGAAGTGTTAAGGGCTATTTAAACCGGTGTTGCCGGTTTATGAAAAATTCATATCATGACAGAAATAAAAACCAGTTGTTGGTACGAACCGGTATACCGCCCAGCACTACTTGGAAATGTAACAAATGCCAACTAGCCAAATGCCAACTAGCCTGGGCCAGCTGACGGCAGTACCTGTTAAATCCTCACAACTTTAGCCTTCAGGAACTGCTCAGATGGAAGCCTGGGCTTTTCAGCTCAATGGTTAGAATGTTCGACTCCCATGCCGTGGGTTTGCTTTAGTTGACGGGGTGGCGGTTCGAGACCCTTATGTGGTGCGAACAAGCCTCAAGGACTTAAACAAGAATGTAAGAAAGTATGAACTAACCTCATAATGAAGCCGACGTGCTTTGGTCATGGCAGGGAGGGATGAACGCTTGCAGCTAATGTTGCGGAATACCTGGAAGACCATGAAGCACAGGAAAAGGAAATAGAGGCAAGCACAAATTCCTGCTACGATAATGAAAGCCATCTGAATATCCAATTAAGGAAAACTTTGAAATGAAAAACAAAAACAAATTGCAAACTGCAAAGATGTTCAAAGGGAATGAGTCAAATAATTTAACTTTCTCCAGTCCATTCAGGTGCTCTCTCAGTTAGCACTTTTGGCTCCAGTGTAGCATAGGGTCATCATCATCTACGATTTGAATAAGATAGAGAGAATGGCTAGATGAAAGGTAAAATTCAATTGTTTAACTGAAAGGGATGTATTCAGTAAAAAGTGCATTGTTTTTTAAAGGAAATTCCAGAGCATTCAACTCTTAGGCCCGTTGTTCAAGATCACTGAGGGCAATAAAAAGAATGAAAAAACAAACAAACACTAGTACAACAGACTGAATAGTGAGTGGGGTTCATGAAACTGAAAGGGAGATTCTATGTCCCATTTAGTCACCATTACCTGCTGGTTAGTTATTAGGTCTACTTTAATGTACAGTGGTGGTTCGGTTGGAGTTTTGATCTATGCCTAATTTTATTTTATTTATTTGGAATATCATTGAGTGAGCCATGTCTGAACAGAAACGGCAGGAATAACCAAAGCATTGCAGAGCATAATGAATGACAGTACATGACATAACATTCAAGGGCTGTGGATGCTATGGAGTATGCTCATGTCTTATCTCGCTTGATCAGAACTTGCCACACTTGGCCTCAACTATACTCCAATACTGATCAGTGTCAGTTTTTTTTTTTCAATGGAGCAATGTAACCAATTCATATGATCAACAGTATTAAGGATACAGCCAATTCTGTCCCAACTTCAGATGCCCAGATGCTGAAGAATGGGTTTTTCAACTGCACTCCTCTGGATAGAAAGGAACAAACACATTTAACACAAAAAAAATTAACTATTTTTTTCAGTAGTACTTACAGTTTAGCAGTGGCATTAATTAATATGTTTCAGCCTATTACTAGCCTTTGTACAACAGTCATGTCCAGTGAAACTATTAAAGAATTTCTGCTTGGACATCTCATGATCTACCATGCGCCGTCAGGCTGATCTCCGCCTCGTCCATTATTACTTTATATCTGGTCACCTCGGCAGCCGTTATCCCTTACATAAACCTTGTCAATGCACCATGAAGTCAAAAAGAAACACTTATAGGCATTCATTATTTGTAACTGTAAAATGTTAAAATTAAAATCTCAAAACACTCTCACCTCTCACACATGTCAAAGATGAATAGACAAAAAGAGCCAAAAACAATGGGGCCTATCTGCTTCCAGTAGACTGAAAAGCGGTTCCTCTCTGTCTGGTCCTAGAACAAAGAATAAACAAAAATCTCTGGAACTTTACCATCAAAGATCATACCAAAGATGTCAGTTACAACAAACAGAACAGTTCTCGAAATTTAGTGTCATTGTGTATTGATTGTTTATTCAAATGCACAGCTTCTGTAATTTGTGGTTAGCCTATATTTGATCATGAAGTCTCTCACATGGACATACAAATTCTTTCAGAAAACTTCCAATACAAAAAAAGTATTGTCTCGATATAAATAATCTGGGCAAGTTTCGAAAGGATATCTATTTGTTAAAAATTGTACACTATTAAGCTATAATGTAAGTCCATGGAGGGGATTATAATGAGAATAAGTAGGTGATAACACACACAAAGCTGCAATGTTACCAGTTATTTTCTACTATTATATTACTATTTCAGTTGTTACAGGTCAAAATCCACCATTCACTCTTGTTTTGTATTGCCTAGTTTTTGGAAGTTTTTTTCAGACGTCACATCCAAAACGTCACGTCCATAACGCCATTTATCACAAAATAACCCCAATGAAAACAAACTTATCTTACATTTACATTTAAATTAAGTCTTTTTCGGTGTTCCCTGAGGTATGAATGGAATAATATTTACGTTTCGCAGGAAATTTCACTTTCAAAAACTGTAATCACCCATAAAAGCTTGTCCGTTTTTCGTCACGTCCATAATGCAAATAGAAAGGCTCATATTCTTATGATGTAAATCATGATATGATTTTTTTTGTGTGTTTGCCGGTATTCAGCCATAAAGTTTGCATAAGAAGATGAAAAAAATTGTGAAATACTGCTAAGCTTGCAGAGGTTATGTGGCCTTTTGTTCTTCAATAATGCATGAAAATGTCGTGTCCATAACGCTGGAATTGCCCAATATAATATAATAAATAATATAATATATTTATTATTATTTTATATATGGGCCTGAATGGGCTATCAACACTCATTCATGGTCCTACCAGCACCTACGGTACTAAGTACTACGGTTTCTGCGTTTTAGTACCATTTTTGCTCATTGACATCACTACACCACCAGCTAAAATGGTTCCAGAATTTACAAAATACCAAATAAAAGGTGATCAAAACAATATTTTGCAACAATAATTATTCTAGAATATCAACAAACACCAACAGTTTAATCAGAGAGGATTCAAGCGGAGCGAGAGGCTCCAACGGTCATTTAGTTCCGGGTTCTACTTTCGCAAGGGGGAGGGGGGACAATCCCCCTTTATGCAGACCAGCGTCGGACTCCGTTACATTGAAGTCAATGAGAGATGTGTGGGATATTACCAATAAACTGGTCATAATGTCTTTTTGGAGTCATTGAGGATTTGTTGGATGTATATCTCATATTGTACAACTTCCTACCATCATTTCAAGCCTAGTAACGTAAGTTGTTACAGTTCGTATTTGTACGAACTGTAACAACTTACGTATGTGTGGGATATTACCAATAAACTGGTCATAATGTCTTTTTGGAGTCATTGAGGATTTGTTGGATGTATATCTCATATTGTACAACTTCCTACCATCATTTCAAGCCTAGTAACGGAAGTTGTTACAGTTCGTATTTGTAGCAGATGAAGTTTAATTCAGGTTAGGCAGCTGCATTTTACTACAAGTTGTTAGCGAGCTAACGCTAGCGAGCTACCTAACGTAATTTTATTAAATTGAGAGGTGGTGTTTCATTGAATGAGAACCATCTGGGTAATGTTACTGAGATTAGTTTAAGTTGACAGACCAAAAATAAACAAAGATTACTGCCAAATATCACTTTTAAGCGAACTCCAACACGGTCCACTTCTAGTTAGCATATAGCTATGTTACTTGCCATTCACTTGAACTTACTAGTCCGTTAGCATGCTAACTAAGTTCATGGACATATCAAACTGTTTGCCAAAGCCCCAAAATTCAATTTATTGGTATCATGAATGATTACAGACAATATTATGGTGCATGGAATTATATTAATATTATTTCTTAATTTATTAAAATAAAAAGTTAATGTTGTGACTATGTGACACGCCTACTTATGCAGACCGGAATTGTTCACGTTTGCTCCACTGACCTCAAAAAAAGAAGTTCTTTTTTTGAGGTCAGTGGTTTGCTCCCATAGTAACGTATTATGTTGGCTTATCTTGGTCACTGTTTAAAGATCTTTGGTTTAATGAGCAAAAATGGTTCCGGAATTTACAAAATACCAAATAAAGGTGATCAAAACAATATTTTGCAACAATAATTATTCTAGAATATCAACAAACACCAACAGTTTTAAAGGAAAAATCTGGAGTCACTCATTCCATATCACTGTTCTTTCAGGCTACTGACTGTTATCGTTAGGTCTACGAAAGGCAGCATAGCCATCATGTAAACCATCATCATACCTTGAATCTAAAGCATACTGCCACTAATAACGTTCCTCAAACTGTGGTAAGTTTTCATAAACTACAGTATGGTCCCAATGTCCACCCCGAGGGAATTAAGTTCCAGCCTGCACCAACACTTTGCTAACAGTGTTAATAGCCAATTAGTCTCCATCTCTCTGTTTAATGGTTACACTCAGTGTAGTCTGTCCTTCAGACCTTATAACAAAACTATCGACTATATTTGCCCAGACATGAGAATAGGTAGGTTAAAATGGCAACACTGCTCCCATTCAATTCTATTCCAGAGTATTTAAAGTCTATATACAAAATGCTCCTATTAGCTTTTACATTGGCAAATATTCAAATGCAATTCAGATGCAACTTAAAAAATATCCTAAACTGAGCTGTCTAAAACCAAAACAAGCACAGAATGAAAATCTGTTGTGGTAGCCTACATATTTCTACCAGGCAAACAACATTATAGTGGTGGGGTAGCCTACATTGTCTAAGCCTATGCATGAGGACACTTTTGCACTCATTTTCTGTTTGTTTAACTTGCCAACGTCTGATCCATTAGCAAGTGAGGCAAATTCCTTCACCGCACATTACAACATATCGCTCATATACATTGAGATGTTTGTTGTGGGTGTGTTTCCAAACACAGTTGCTGTTGAGTGGTTGAATCATGATAGCCTTCCCAATCGCTTATCTGTCATTGGATAGTAGCTCGCGTTTGGATGCTTTGATTTGCATAAAGCTGGGCATTGATGAACTTAATGCAAACTTACTGAGACGCGCCGCAAAACCACAATGCCAGAATAACCCTAATAATTTCGACTCGACCCCCTGGACTTGTTTTATATCACTCGTGGGTGTCCATTAGCCAGTACAGAATAAGGTAGACTCCCGGACGATCAAGGAGACTTGGGATGTCTGCGCTGTATGTCATTTTGGCAGCTTCCACAGTCTTCCCATTGCTACCGTTTGCTTTGGTTTAGTAAATTCACTTCCCGCGACTGTTGTGTTAACTTCGTGGAATAGTCAGCTGCCTAGGAGGGCCTGATGGTAGGTATATCTCATTTTGGTACAATGTTGACCAAATAAGCACTTCCAGCTACGCTAACAGATGCAGGCATATAAAAACGAAACTTTCATGCCCTCATAAGCTAGCGTTGGCTGCCGTTTTGCTATTCAGTCGGCGTTGAATGAAATTCAGTCACTCCCATACTTATTGCCAGGACTACTGCTTAACTCCCTCCAGATAATTCCTTTAAGGACAGAATTGAGAATGCCCATAGCATGTCATTTTGAAGCAGGGGAGATCCCAAATGAAGAGACAGGAGTAATCATCATAATCTGTGTCTGTTGATCATTCTATTTCATTTACATACATATACACTACCGTTCAAAGGTTTGGGGTCACCCAGACAATTTTGTGTTTCTGATGAAAACTCACACTTTTATTTATCAAATGAGTTGCAAAATGAATAGAAAATATAGTCAAGACATTGACAAGGTTAGACAGAATGATTTTTATTTGAAATAATAATTTTCTCCTTCAATCTTTGCTTTCGTCAAAGAATGCTCCATTTGCAGCAATTACAGCATTGCAGACCTTTGGCATTCTAGCAACCCCCAGACCATCACGTTACCTTCACCATGCTTGACAGATGGCATCAGGCACTCTTCCAGCATCTTTTCAGTTGTTCTGCATCTCACAAATGTTCTTCTGTGTGATCCAAACACCTCAAACTTCAATTCGTCTGTCCATAACACTTTTTTTGCACAATCTTCCTCTGTCCAACGTATGTGTTTTTTTGCCCATATTAATCTTTTCCTTTTATTGGCCAGTCTCAGATATGGCTTTTTCTTTGCCACTCTGCCCTGAAGGCCAGCATCCCGGAGTCAGCTCTTCACCGAAGATGTTGACACTGGCGTTTTGCGGGTACTATTTAATGAAGCTGCCAGTTGAGGACCTGTGAGGCGTCTATTTCTCAAACTAGAGACTCTAATGTACTTGTCATCTTGGTCAGTTGTGCAGCGGGGCCTCCCACTTCTCTTTCTACTCTGGTTAGAGCCTGTTTGTGCTGTTCTCTGAAGGGAGTAGTACACACCGTTGTAGGAAATCTTCAGTTTCTTGCCAATTTCTCGCATGGAATAGCCTTCATTTCTAAGAACAAGAATAGACTGTCGAGTTTCACATGAAAGTTCTCTTTTCCTGGCCATTTTTGAAGTTTAATCGAACCCACAAATGTGATGTTCCAGATTCTCAACTAGCTCACAGGAAGGTCAGTTTTATGGCTTCTCTAACCAGCAAAACTGTTATCAGCCGTGCTAACATAATTGAACAAGGGTTTTCAAGGGTTTTCTAATCATCCATTAGCCTTCTAATGGAATTAGCAAACACAATGTACCATTAGAACACCGGAGTGATGGTTGCTGGAAATGGGCCTCTATACACCTATGTACAACCGAATTCCAAAAAAGTTGGGACACTTTACAAATTGTGAATAAAAACAGAATGCAGTGATGTGGAAGTTTCAAATTTCAATATTTTACTCAGAATACAACATTGATGACATCTCAAATGTTGAAACTGAGGA
Source organism: Sardinella longiceps (assembly GCA_027497455.2). Classification (NCBI taxonomy): domain Eukaryota; kingdom Metazoa; phylum Chordata; class Actinopteri; order Clupeiformes; family Clupeidae; genus Sardinella; species Sardinella longiceps. The sequence continues at coordinate 9,971,147 of JAODXP020000004.1, read as the reverse complement.
AATGTATCATTTTAAGGGGAAAATAAGTTGATTTTCAATTTCATGGCATCTACACATCCCAAAATAGTTGGGACAAGGACACATTTACCACTGTGTGGCATCCCCTCTTCCTTTTAAAACAGTCTGCAAACGTCTGGGGACTGTGGAGAAAAGTTGTGGAGAGAATGTTGTCCCATTCTTGTCTAATACAGGCTTTTAGTTGCTTAACTGTCATAGGTCTTCTTTGTCATGTATTCCTATGATGCACCAAAAGTTTTCTATGGGTGAAAGATCTGGACTGCAGACTTGATGGTGCCTTTCCAGATGCGTAAGCTGGCCATGCCACACACACTCATGCATCTCCATACCATCAGAGATGCAGCCTTCTGAAATGAGCGCTAACAATAAGCAATAACAACTTGGGTTGTCCTTGTCCGGATGGTATGGCATCCCAGTTTTCTGAAAAGAACTTTGAATTTTGATTCGTCTGACCACAGAACAGTTTTCCACTTTGTCACAGTCCATTTTAAATGAGCCTTGGCCCAGAGAAAACGCCTGTGCTTCTGGATCATGTTTAGGAATGGCTTCTTTTTTGACCTATACAGTTTTAGCTGGCTATAGCGAATGACACAGTGGATTGTGTTCACTGACAATGTTTTCTGGATATAGTCCTAAGTCCTTACATTAGCATTCCTGTATGTGATGCAGTGCCATCTAAGGACCCGATGATCATGGGCATCCAGTATGGTTTTCCGGCCTTGACCCTTATGCACTAGCCTGATTGCCATCAACTTTCAAAGCTCTACGAGACTTTGGTCTGACCAGGAGCCCGTATAACAACGTTTCTCAAAACGCATGGTTGACCCGCCTCCCTGAAATGCCTCGGTTTGCTACTGGTCGATGTTAGAAAATGCTGTGCCGAAGCCAAACCAATCATACCACTCTTTCCTCTGACGTATGTGACGCGAAGGAAATTGCTTGAACAGGACTGAGAGCCGTTGGAGCTGCTCAAAGTTGATTGGTTCCCGAAAAAGTGGGTGGAGATCCCGCTGTAGCGGGATCAGGGAATGTACTTGAACGAGGTCGTGGCCCTGCTGTGTGTAGCTGAGCCGAAGGCGTTGCGTCACCAGTAGGACGGAGCCCGGCTACTTATGCACAGAGATTGTTCCAGATTCTCTGAATCTTTGGATGATGATATGCACTGTAGATGATTATACCTTCAAACTCTTTGCAATTTTTATCTGAGAAACTCCTTTGTGATCTCGGACGACTACTTTTTGCCACAGCATTTGGGGAATTGGTGATTCTCTGCCCATCTTGACCTCTGAGAGTCAATGCCACTCTCAGAGGCTCTTTTCATACCAAATCATGTTGCCAATTGACCAACTAAGTTGCAAATGGGTCCTCAAGCTGTCCCTTATCTGACAATTTGACTTTTCTGGCCTCATATTGCTACCCGTCCCAACGATGTGTGGCTCTCATAAAATCCAAAATGAGCCAATATTCGGCATAGCATTTAAAAAAGTCTCACTTTCAACATTTGCCATGTTATCTATATTCTATTGTAAACAATATATAGGTTTGTTGTGAGATTTGTAAATTATTGGATTCCATTTTTATTAACAATTTATGCAGTGTCCCAACTTTTTTGGAATTCGGTTGTAGATATTGCATTAAAAACCAGACGTTTGCAGCTAGAATAGTCATTTACCACATTAACAATGTCTAGAGTGCATTTCTGATTAGTTTAATGTTATCTTCATTGAAAAAAACAGTGCTTTTACTTTTTAAAAAATAAGGACATTTCTAAGTGACACCAAACTTTTGAATGGTAGTGTACAAGAAAAAGGGGTTAAACGTGCTAAACACAAGAATATCCCTTTACGCTCTAATTATCTCACAAACTGAAAACGTTCTGAGTTATCAAACCGAGAAGATTGGGTGAAGGAAACTGGCCGCACAGTGTGGGCCTCAGTCTCAAGGGTTAAGGCTGACTGAAAAGACAAGTGGAGAATGATGTGTGCAGAGATCTCCAAGGCACCTGTCCAGTCCACAAAAAAATCCATTAGCCTTTAAAGTCAATTACTTCTATTGTTGCTATTCTGTGTGGTTCCTCAAATTATGTTAGAATCACAAAAAGGGAAAATATATACAGTAGACCATAAACCTTATCAATGAATTAAAAAATGAACCTATACCTATAGGCATTCATTATTTGTTACTGTAACATGTCAAAATCAGACCTCCAAGCCACCAGTCCATGCACCAGGCAAGGTGAAATTAAGCAACTCCGACACCTTAAATAACAATAGAATATTGATGTACTTTGTTATAACATTTACGCCTGTGTCCAGTGAGTATGTACAGTGTCTAGCAAGTTAGCAACTGTACAAAATGTTTAGTTTAAATTAAATTGTGTTGTCCCTATTAAGATGTGCATCTTTGTGTTATGTATTTACCAATTATGTAATTTGAACTATGAATCAAATGTATAATTTTGGGTTTGGTCATCAGAAATTTGCCAGTATGACAATTAGCATTTCATGCCTGTCCTTCCTTCAACTGTAACTGCAAGGAATAGATAAAAAGCGATACATGAAGTAATTTTGGCAATATGCTCCTTGGCACACTCCATTTCCTTTTTACTCTGCAAAGCAGAATGGTGACCATGGCTGATTTTCTCATCTGCTTTAGATACCCAATCACAGAACAAAAAGGGACTAACACGGCGGTCTCTTTCATTTTACGTCACCTGGTGTATCTGGTATTGGCTCTAATATGTACAAGCGCTATGATAAGACCATAGTCCAAAGGCGTGTATTGGGCGCCATCAACTACAACGACACTTCCGCTACAAGAAAATGTATAGGTGGGTCTCCAGCTAGCAATATTGTACATAAACAGGTTGGTTGCATAATCCACTTCACTTTTATAATTTCCCACAAAATTGTGTCAAATTATATACTGAAAATCTCAGCAACAAAATACGCACAATTATTACTTTTTTTTTTTTGCTTTTAGCAAAACATCTAGGATTGGTGGAGATTGTTTGAGGACAAATAGAGCTGGGACTGATTGACAAAGCTACTGATTGTAAACAGTTCATCACTACCTCTTACACCTCTACTTCCTACAATTCAAAATTCATGTTTAACTAAATAAACAGTTATTAAACAAAGCACAACTTATTGAATATTATTTATTTCTGTCACCAATTATCAAAGTAGAACCGCTTTCTCAAGCAGTTTTTGTTTTTTGAAAGGAGTAGGAGTTAGACTAGGAGCTCCTAGTCTAACCCTAATGCATCACCTAGCTTAAGAAACCCGCTCTCAAAGGCTTACTTATAGCCATTATTTAGGTAGCACACACAGCAAAAATGCTGTCGGCAGAATTAAAATGAGACATTTTAATCTAAATTTATTCCAAGATTTCGGAGAGATTAATCTAGAGTAAAATAATTAATCTATGCTCACCACTAGTGCTTTCTTATGCTTGTTTGATTTCTCTGACAATTTGTTTTCCTATTACTATCAGAACTGTGTTGAACGCCTGACTGGGATCACAGTGCTGTGGGGTTCGTTTGAGCTAGCTCAGGTGACTGGTGATTTTTGCGAGCTCAAGCTCTTGTCGCATAGCAGACATGGTAGACTAGTTGTTCTCCATTCACTTTACACAAAGCATTGCCGAATTGTATTTTGGGATTGTTCTTTTGAACCCGGAAATATCGAAAGAATTTCGGACAGCCTATAACCTTGTTGCATGTTATTTGAAAGGAACGTTTAAGGTTGTTTTAGGAACAGGATTCCCAATGTAGAAAGCTAGTGATTCTGAAGCAGGTCAGGGGCGATAGTAAATTAGCCAGCTGAAAATAAATAGTTGAGACAGGAACAATTTCAATGCATTTTTTTTTGTGTTAAAAACCGGAACACACTCAGTATATCAGCTGTTTACATTAAAGCTAACCAAAAAATGCAGATTTAAGTTTTTGTTTAAAGCTTCTGGTGTTACTGACCATGAGATGTTCTCCACAGAAGATTATCCAAAAAGACAGAAGCATAGCATAAAAAATGCCCTGGCGAATATCTCCAAACAAAAGCATCCATGTCCAGTTGAAACCCACTGAAAACCACTCTACTGGAATGTTGATAAATGTCATGGAGATGCCCAAAGCAAAGATCATCCTGTGGAAAATAAACAAATATAAATGCATAAAAATGTAAAACTTGGTTTGATTAACCTGGTTTTCATACAGAATCAAAATGAACCCATAATCACAGGAACACATCATGCAAGCTAGTAAAGACAGAAACAAACAGAGTAAAAAAACACTTAAAATTTGCCTTCACAGCAGTTCCTCATTATTCACAACCGAAAGTAAGGTCTGAGGTGCAACATGTTTCGCATTCACGTTAGATCTATGCTGCTCAATGTAACATGTTTCGTGTTCGTGTTAGATCTATACTGCTCAAAATTTTCATTCCATGCGAAATACATTGCTGTTAGAAGGCTCGTACAACAGGGCTTTCCTTTAGGTCAATAAATCAATTCATCAACATCATCAGTGACATTATACCCCTACTAAGGCATAATGGGATGCCCAAACATTCAAGGTGATAAGGTCAAAGGTCAAAGTCAAATGGGGTCATTCTTTAAATATAGCTACAACACATTAAAGAACTTTCTACAAGCGTAAAACACAAAATCACAATCAGGGGTAACTTATCTCAATAGGTGATCATTGTTACAAGGTCAAAGGTCAAGATTGTATGGGGTCTAACACAAATTATTGTTCAACCGTATTATTCTATTGAGCTACAGTACAGACCAAACGTTTGGACACACCCCCTCATTCAATGTGATTTATCTATTTCCAGGACAATTTATATTGTAGATTCTCACTAAAGGCATCAAAACTATGAATGAACACATATGAAATTAAGTCTTAACAAAAAAGTGTGAGATTATGACAAACTTTTGGACCTGAACCCGATCAAGATGGTTTGGGGTGAGCTGGACCGCAGAGTGAAGGCAAAAGAGCCGACAAGTTCTAGCATCTCTGGGAATGAATAACTCTTCAAGACAGTTGGCAAACCATTTCAGGTGACTACCTCTTGAAGCTCATCCGAAAAATAAAAAGAGGACAAAGCAGTTATCAAAACAAAAAAAGGCGAGGGCAGGTGGTCCCTGCAAAACACTTTTGGCCAAAGTGGTCCTCGATGTCAAAAAGTTTGAGAAACACTGTTTTAGGTGGATGGACTGGGCTTTCCTTTAAAGTAACAGACCAAAATGTGTCAGCAACACCTAAAATCTGACACTGGACTGTGCACAAATTATGGTGTAACAATACTGAAGGGGTGGTCCCTAGTCAGTGGAAGGAGGCTATTGTTGTACCTATCCCAAAAACCTCTCCACCAAATATTGACGAACTGAGGCCAATTTCACTAACAGCCCAACTGGCCAAGTTATGTGAACAGTTTGCTTCAAATTGGATCATGAGTAACATCATAACAGACCTAGACCCAATGCAGTTTGGCAGCAGACAGAATTGCTCCACAACACACTACTTGGTCAGTTTGATGGACTTTGCCTATAAGACAAGTGACAAGCCGGGCTCAGTTTGCACCCTAATTACAACTGATTTTGCAAAGGCCTTTGATGCCGTGGATCACACAACTGCAGTGCAGTGCCTCTTGAAGCTCAATGTAATGCCTGCCTTGATTCCATGGATCTGTAACTTCATGACCGACCGCCGTCAGAGAGTACGATATCATGGGCATTTCTCTGAATGGGAATATCCAACATGTGGAGTTGCACAGGGAACTGTAATGGGGCCAATTATTTTCTTAGCACTGATAAACAGTGCCCTCAATGATGTAAAACACCACTGGAAATATGTGGACGACATGACCTTGGCCCAGTCTTGGACACCCCAGCAACCCTGTAGTCTCCAAGAGACCCTAAACGACCTCGACATCTGGGTCAAAGACCACAAAATGAAACTCAACCCGAAGAAATGTAAAGTTGTTCATGTCACCCATATGAGAAACCCTCCTGCTCTGCCAGCTCTGCTCATTGATCAGAACACCCTAGACATCTCCGAAACAGTTAAAGTCCTAGGGGTCACCATCCAACAAAACTTAAGGTGGGATAGTCAAGTGAACCACATGCTCACTTCAGCCAATAGGAAGCTCTTTGCCCTTCGACGTCTGAAGAAATTTGGAGTCTTGGACTCTGAATTAGTATCCATCTTTACAGGCTATGTGAGGCCTGTGCTGGAATATGCTGCCCCTGTATGGCATAGTTCACTGACAACAACACAAGAAAAGGTATTAGAAAGTATCCAGAAACGGGCTTGTAAAATCATCCTTGGTCGGAGGTACTCAGGGTACCCAGAGGCTCTTACTACTCTTGGACTGTGCACATTAACAGAAAGGCGCACTCAACTATGTCTGGGCTTTGCCAAAAAGCTGATGAAGTCCAGCTACAGAGACTGGCTACCTCCCCTTAGAGAAACGCTAACTGATCGGAAAACAAGAAATTCAAATAAACTGTCCACTCCTTCATGCAGAACCGAGAGATACAAAAAATCATCAATCCCATACATGTGTGGACTCTTAAATGACAATGGATTGTAGATGTTGCTTATTTGACATATTTTAGCTTGTGTATATAATGTTTTTTTTAATTAATGTTTTTATTGTAACAGCATATTGTAATTCAGTGTTTATGATGACAGCTGTTTGTATGTCTTTATGAACCTGCAATAATGGCTGAAATTCAATAAACTAAACTAAACAAGGTATTGAGGAAGGTGATTTATAGCATAATTCATGTCTGATCATATCTGCCATTTATGGTGATTATCTGTGCCAAGTTTTGTGGAGATCCTTCAAAGGTTTCTGGAGGTATCGTACAAAAAGCAGGAAATTACCCAAAAATACAGATTTTACAAATACATTCATTTCAAGGGAAAACTACTTATGGGGCTGTAAAATCACAAAGCTGCCAAATCCAACTTGCTATCATGCGAAAATATACTCCAGATATGTAGCTTTCAGAAAAATATAGTGCCAATTTGCTGGTAAATGCTGTTCCAATTAAATTGTGTGGCACTTCCTGGAAGTTACTGTCATGTTATTTAATTTCACATCATACTGGTCGTTATGCCATCCTATTGGCTGAAATAGCAATGCTAAATATTTTTTTCTTCTGTTAACCATAGAAAATAAATTACGCCTGTTTTGTTCTTCTCTGTGATGACCCCTGTTGCCCAACTTAAAACTTGTGTGGCAGTATTACTGTCCATTCAGGGCATCCTACCTTTATATCTACCTTGACAATGCTACATTACTAGCCTAGTGCACATGTTTTATAGGTTCTTACAGAGTTGTATAAAGCACTGGAGTAGAGGAGTGGAGTAGAAGTAAAAGTAGCATATATAAGCATATGACTTGACTAGAAGTTTAAATGTTTGTAAAACACAATACTTAAATGGAAGTACTAAAGTATTCAAAATGTTTTGTACTTAATAATAGCAAGTAGAAGTATTTTATCAATTACTACTCAAGTACTGAAGTAAAAGTATAAGTACTTTTCATAGTAGAGAAAGCTGTCAAAATTTTGAAATTCATATTGTTTTACATTTGCCTGAGAGAGGACGAGAACTTCAATGGCGGTGCGAATGGTAACACACAGAAAGGCAAAATATTCATCACAACAGTCTTACTTTTCCAGTAGTACAGGTGGTCGTGTCATCAGTGTGATGCGTCTCCAATACCAAACCATGATGATGAGAATGCTGGGTGTTAGAAAGGTCTTCATGGCAAACCACACCTTTGTGAAGCCACCATTCTGATGGATTCCCTAAAAGAACACATTTGAAATCTTTATTGATTTCTTAAAGGAATTCTCCAGAGTGAAGCAACAAGTTGACCTGTTGTGCTGTTGATGGCTATGAGAATGACCGAATTTCTTACAATCTAGACTGAAATAGTGAAAGTGCAGCCAATGCAAACAGATGTGGGCAGATCATAGCTATGTGCATTCTCAATCCTATCCTTAACCCCCTGTACCCTGTAATTTTCCTCCACTTTTTTGGTCCAGAAAAGGAGCTAAACGTACTAAATGCCAGAATATACCTTTTACTCAGTTTTTATTTAACTTCCTTTTTATAATCTACCTAGAAGCAAGCAAATGGCATTGTCACAATGGTAGGGTCACGAGGTACTCACCACAAGCCTTATGTCTTTTATCTCTCCAATTCCAATATTCACCCTTTTACGCTCATTTACGGGCAGTCGAATGTTAAGGAGGTAGTACTTGTGAGCAACATTTCCCAGTTCCATAAAAGGCAAGAGGTCACACTCATAGTATCGCCCCTCATTTTCAGTGATCTGAGGGAAAAACACAAACAGTTGTACATATTATCTTGTAATATCATACTCATTGTTCTCATAGTTATCAATCACATTATCAATGGTTGAATCACAATGTCCTCCCTAGTAGAGTGTGGATCGGGCCGATTTTCTCTGTCCGAGTTCGACCCGAGTCCGACAGAGCAGTGATGAAATCCGAACCGAGCCCGTGATGTATTAGGATAATTGTGTCCGAGTCCGACCGAACACCGAATCACACTATTTTCATTGCTCTGGGTTGTGCTCTGCTAATGACATACATAGCCTACATCTTTGTGTGGAAAGTCCGGTTTTATCAATCAACTCCAGGGAGCGTATCAGCGCACGCGTGCACACACACACACACACACACACACACACACACACACACACTCACAGCAACAAGTGACTGGGCCCAGTCAAGTTGGCCAACTTAAATCAATAACATGAGTCTATTTAAATGAAGTAGCCCTAATTTAGTGGTAGCCTAAGACGGTAAAGTTCAATTTTAACCGCTAGCTCACCTTTCATTAAAGTAGCTCCATCTCCGTTTCTCTCCCTCTCCTTTCTCTACCAGAATTAGCCATCTATTTGTTGTTTATTCTCCAAACATCCACACGAAAAAAAGGTTCTTGTCGTTTTTGTGCTGCATGTCTGTAGATCTAGCCCAGAATGTAAACAAAATTTCTCTCTATGGCTCTGCTGGAGCCTATGCAGACATGCGTTTCTGGTTGGCTTAAGGCCACCGCACACCGGTTCCGACACAGTGCTGAGCACTCTGCTTCCAACATTCTATTCCATTGTTTTCAATGCAACCCCGCACACCAGCGCCAAACCCTTCCGCCGTCGATTGTGAATTACAATTGAAGTCCATTTTGTCGGAGCCGTCCATTGACATCCATTATTATTTCTCATGCTACGGGGCTAGGTTCGTTGCGAAATTGTCGGATTCAAAAGTGCGCCGCAATGCTGTCGGAACCGGTGTGCGGCTGGCTTAAAAGGTTGACTGCTACAGTAACAGGAATAAACGCACATAGATGTACATTTAAGATTTTCTAAATTAGATGGGATAAGATTCCTTTTATTTTGGAATTTGCTTCTGTAATATGCCTAAAATTTAAAAATGACTAAAAAAAAAAAAAAATTAAAAAAAAATTAAAAAAATCTATCAGTGTCCGAATTCAACCCGAGCCCGAGTAGAAGTTATAAATATTTGTTCGAGTCCGTCCGAACCCCTCGGGTTCCGACGGGTTCCGTCGGACTTCGGTCGGGTTTCCATGCTCTACTCCCTAGCCCTTAGCTCTGAGCAGTCAGACTTAACTGGCATGAATCAATTCAATTCAATTCAATTCAATCCAATTAAATTTTAGAGCGCTCAAATATAATACATTGTCTCGCTGCGCTTTAAAGACAGTATGGGTAGCACCCATGACTAACAGGGGCAAGGGGCCCTTCCCTTACTAGTGAACTCCCATCTAGAGATACACTACCGTTCAAAAGTTTGGGGTCACTTAGAAATGTCCTTATTTTTTAAATAAAAGGCCTGTTTTTTTCAATGAAGATAACATTAAACTAACCAGAAATGCACTCTATACATTGTTAATGTGGTAAATGACTATTCTAGCTGCAAACGTCTGATTTTTAATGCAATATCTACATAGATGTATAGAGGCCCATTTCCAGCAACCATCACTCCAGTGTTCTAATGGTACATTGTGTTTGCTAAATGCGTTAGAAGGCTAATGGATGATCAGAAAACCCTTTAAAACCCTTGTTCAATTATGTTAGCACCGCTGAAAACAATTTTGCTGGTTAGAGAAGCTATAAAACTGACCTTCCTGTAAGCTAGTTGAGAATCTGGAGCATCACATTTGTGGGTTCGATTAAACTCCCAAAATGGCCAGGAAAAGAAAACTTTCATGTGAAACTCGACAGTCTATTCTTGTTCTTAGAATTGAAGGCCATTCCATGCGAGAAATTGCCAAGAAACTGAAGATTTCCTACAACGTTGTGTACTACTCCCTTCAGAGAACAGCACAAACAGGCTCTAACCAGAGTAGAAAGAGAAGTGGGAGGCCCCGCTGCACAACTGAGCAGGAAGACAAGTACATTAGAGTCTGTAGTTTGAGAAATAGACGCCTCACAGGCCCTCAACTGCCAGCTTCATTAAATAGAACCCGCAAAACGCCAGTGTCAACATCTACGGTGAAGATGCAACTCCGGGATGGGCCTTCAGGGCAGAGTGGCAAAGAAAAAGCCTTATCTGAGACTGGCCAATAAAAGGAAAAGATTAATATGGGCAAAAGAACACAGACATTGGACAGTGGAAGATAGGAAAAAAGTGTGGACAGTGGACAGAGGAATCGAAGTTTGAGGTGTTTGGATCACACAGAAGAACATTTGTGAGATGCAGAACAACGGAAAAGATGCTGGAAGAGTGCCTGACGCCATCTGTCAAGCATGGTGGAGGTAACGTGATGGTCTGGGGTTGCTTTGGAGCCAAAGGTCTGCAATGCTGTAATTGCTGCAAATGGGGTATTCTTTGACAAAAGCAAAGTTTGAAGGAGAAAATTATTATTTCAAATAAAAATTATTATTTCTAACCTTGTCAATGTCTTCACTATATTTTCTATTCATTTTGCAACTCATTTGATAAATAAAAGTGTGAGTTTTCATCAAAAACACAACATTTCTGGGTGACCCCAAACTTTTGAACGGTAGTGTAGATAGTTTACTTCGCCAATTATATTACAACAACATTAGTGAGCGCACTTCAGCTGTAGCGCAGCCTGCTACTTGTGTCAGCGCTGCCCTGCCCACACCATGCTGGCACATGGACAGAGAGAGCCATGCAAACAGTCCCAGAGCCAGAGCAGTTGTTCAAAACTATGGATTAACTAACTTGAGTTCAGTATGTTTTTCATGCAACTATTTATGCAGCTATTTACATACATACATACATACAGCAGACCATTTGCAGAAACTTGCAAATATCGGCTCTAAAAATCGGTCCAAAAAATCGGCAGCATGAATGGTCCATCGGCTGACTCTGACTTCCATATATCGGTATCAGCATCAGTCATGAAAAAACCCACATTGGTCGTTCTCTACTCCCTTCGCTTACTAGTAATCAGACCATTTTGAGGTCAGTTTACCAGTTAAATCCTGGGGGCTTATGGCTTTGGTGGGACAGCAATTTCTCACACATCAAACACACATTAGAATTCTCATGGCAGTAGTAATTTTTGTGGTATGGTTTCAAGAAAAGATGGTAGCCTTTCCTTAGACTGCATTTCTAGCTTACAAAATTTTCTGATAAGGATTGGGCAGCAAGACTTTGCAACGGAATTTAAGACTTTTCAAGGCCTTCATTTTGGAAAAATTAATTTAAGACTTTTAAGACCCCGCGGCTACCCTGACTTTCACATGAAAGCGTCTGAAACATCTCCATTGGCAATTGTTTCCTCACTTAAGGGCGTTATGTGTTTTAGCAATGTTTTAAAACATTTTGCTACAGTTCGTTGGAAACACATATGAAAAATGTTTTGTTATCTTAACTCATGGTTAGTGATGTCCGTGGCACAATCAGAGGTGGAAAGTAACTAGTTACATTTACTCAAATTACTGTAATTAAGTAGCTTTTTAGGGTAATTTGTAATTTTTTAAGTAGTTTTTCAAATAGGTAATTTTACTTTTACTTGAGTACATTTTGAGGCAAGTATTGTACTTTGTACTTCACTACTTTTTTAAAACCTCCCTGGTTACTGAGTAAAAAAAAAAATCAATGTGGAGAAAAAAAAACAGTTGGCTTGAATTGAAAGTAAATTCAAACTATTTACTGTTGCCTAGATGCTGTTGCTTCCGGTAGGCATACTGTAAATGTTGAGAATAGCCAAGAAACCTGTGGAACTTTAACCCAAAAGCAAAGGAAATCCTTGGCCATATTTCACCCAAGGAACGCCGTCAGCCAGGGTAGCCTAACTATTGCTTCAGTCCAGGTCAACTTGGGTCTAGCCACGGTAAAGGTAACCCTGAATACCATCAATACATAAAATCTCAAAGTAAATCGGCTATCTTACTCTACCACTCTGGTGAAGTCAAAATTAACAAATCACCCCATAAGAAGAACAAGGTGAGCTGGCTGGGCTGATCCCTGTCACTAATATCTTGGTCGGTTGCTGGGTCACAATGACATTAAAGTTTGATACCTAGCCTACAACTCTAAGGCATGAAGAATACATTTCTTAACTAACAAACAGAAAATCTTATGAGTTTTTCCAATGGAAGTGCTCTCTCAGTCATGCCATCTGGCTGTGCATGACATGTAGCCTAAATAACACTAGTGTATTATGTGGTAGACAGGTAGGTAAGTACACATGTAAAACAGCTAGTTTTACTTTAGCTTTTCCTTCTTGTAAATATTATTTTTTGTCTTTTAAGAATGTGAGAGGGGGGTGGGTGTCATTGACCAATGACCAATACACATTTATTCATTTACATTATAATCAGGGTATCTGCACATTTTTCAAGTACAAATTTAAAGACTTTTAAGACCTTTTCAAGACCTCTAAATGGAAAAATTAAGACCAGGGGCGCAACTACTCACTTTTGGGGGGGTATGCGCTCAAGAAACAACAACAGTACCACTGAAATAACATAATATAAAATTCTGAATCATAAGATGACCTGACACATTTAACACAACAACAATGAAGGCAGCAATTGTCGACTAATGAGGAATATGGGATGCATTTGAGTAGAGAAGTAGCAGGGGGGTTTGGGGGTTCTCCCCCAAGAAATTTTGGAAAAATTAGTTTCCATTTCCTGCAATCTGGTGCATTTTAACAAGTTGCTAGATAGCTTCTCATAGCAATTAATCAAATGAATTATCTAATGCATTGCACATTATTTGAATGCTCCATGAGGTCATATAGCAGCCTGGCTGAGTTGTATTCGGCAGTCGGTTGTAATATTTCTTACAACTGAACCAAAATTTATTTCATTTTAGACTTTAATGGCATTTACTGTTGAATTCTCAGTTTGATGTGATGCAAATAGTCTTTTATTCTTTTGGACCCTCTTTGGATAATAATGAGGAACATGCCTTGTACAATCTTTCTTTGCAATTTGCTAAATTCCCTGATATTCATTCTAAATAGTTTAATTGAAAGTGTGTCTAAACCCTTGGAGGAAATGGGCTACAATAGCCTACCTTGTGTTTCTGAATCAGTGGCCTAATTAGCACAGGGTATTTTTTGACCAACATGGGATGCCTATCTGAAATGACCACTTCAGCCTAAAATTGGAGGCTAAAAACAGCTGTTATTGGTACGTATAGTGGTGTTATTGCTACCTGTTGGAATGCAGCTTATTTGATATGGCTCATCATGCATAGCCTACCTGTTTCCACAATAGCCTACAGTAGGCTACTTTGAAATCATTAATTAATCTGTAGGATAAACCGTTTATCACAGCAACTAGTGACCACAATAGATGAGTGGCTCTTGTGGCGTTCTTTCAAATGATATATGTATGACATTTGGGAGAGAAAAACTCACCGAGTTATTAAATAGAAAAAAAAAACTGATAGATTTGGAACTCATAAGCGCACGCGACCACATCGCAATATTAAATGCGTTCGCTGTTTTTATATCGCGAAGGGTCGGGTGGTGGGTAGAGGTAGGGGCAATTTTAAGGTTACCTGCTGTCATTCATGCACAATAATCTTTGACATATAATCTCACGGCCTTTCATCTTTGTTCTTAGGTCTTTCTCTGCCATTAAGATCTCGTTGACGTTAACGTAGGCTACTGACTGAACTGAAGTTTGCCTCGACTCATCAAACAGAGTTAAAAGCCCGCCCATAATGAAAGGCACGCACACACACACCGTTCCGTCAGGCACCCCTTCTCTCTCTGCCCCTCTCGCTCACTCTCTATGCGCGCATATTAAGATGCGCGATGTAGAGGTAAATGTTTCACATGCATGATCTGGCTTGCTAGCTCTAGATTCCGGGAGATATTATTCAATTCACTGCCCCCAAAAGGTACGCTGGTCACTTCTTAAATTACGGTCAAAAATAACCGGATGGAGGTTTCATTCGTTCGGTCAAATAAATTTAATACCTTCTTCTGGAAAATTCCAGTCATTCCGGGCAATTTAAGACATTTTTAGGCCTTAAAAACCGATTATTGTATTTAAGACTTTTTAAGACTTTTTAAGGACCCGCGGGGACCCTGTATAATAAGTTTGATTGTGGTTGCTGAGCAGGTGGTTTATGAATTATTGGGGTTGCTAAATAAACCAAGCAACCCTAAAGCACTGATTTTGATTGTGATTTTTTTACATCCAATACTTGAAAGTAACTAGCAACTTGTAATTTCAGTAAATTTAAAATGAGGTAATTTTTACTTTTACTTGAGTAGATATTTTGATGGCTACTTCTACTTTTACTTAAGTAGAATTTAAGCAAAGTAAAGATACTTTTACTTAGTTACAATTTTTCTGTACTTTTTCCACCTCTGGGCACAATATTGTGGCTTCAGTTTCTCACTCTATTCGCTGAATTTGAAAACGGAAGTCAATCGTACACTCCCTGACTGACTGGAGGAACGAAATGAAATGAACGGAGCCAGCAAGGCACGTTTGCCTGGCTAATGAGCAATGGCTAACGCCCGGGAATATTTAAGCCATCAATGTCAAACTCCAGCGTTGAAGCAGTCAAAGCTCTTTATATATACACATCATGTATACAAGTTAAACTTCCTTTCAAAATGAGAATTACGACAGTAGCTGTGTTTTAAGATCTACCGCAATTAACTTTAAGATGAAGACTGGGTTCTACATTCCGTAATTCAGACCCTCTGGGCCTTATTCACACATCCATCTATAGAAAAGCCAGTGACCGAAATACAATTCTTAGGGCAGACAGCTACCACCCCACGAGTCTCATATCCAACATACCATATGGACAGTTTCAGAGGCTCAGAAGGATTTGTGACACTGACGAGGAATTTGACTATCAGGCTAGTGATATGGTCAATAGGTTTGTCCAGAGAGGCTATGAACAAAGCTTATTAAATCAGGCACGGTCAAGAGCCAGATCCTCTGACAGACAACTTCTACTCAATAAATCCTCTCATGAACAGCAACCATCTAAAATATTTTTTTCTTCCCAGTTTGGCCACCTGGGCTATTCCATCAGACGCATCATCACCAGGAACTGGGGCATTCTACAGAGCGATCCGTCACTTGCCACCACATTTGCAGAACTCCCTGGCTTTGCCTTCAGAAGGGCACCCACCCTCCGTGACATTCTGGTGAGGAGCCACTTACCTCCCCCCGAAACCCACAACATGGCTACCCAGGCCAATAGGAACTTTCTGCTGTGGCTCCTGTAGACACTGCGACCAGGTGGATAGAAGTAACTCTTTCCCAGATGCTACAGGAACCAAATCTTTACATTGTTTGAGTTATGCCAACTGCAATACAAAATTTGTTGTCTACAGACTGGAATGTGGTGAATGTGATCATGGTTGTTTCTACATTGGCCGTACGAAGCGAAGATTCAGGGACAGATTGGCAGAACATGTTTATGCCATCAAGACGCACAACCCAAATTATCCCATGGCCTCCCATTATAAAAATGCTGGACACCGGAACCCTACTTCTCTTAAGGCCTTGGTTGTTGAGGTGGTTTACAATTCTGCAAGGGGTGGTGACCGACTCAAACGCCTCCTCCAGAGGGAGACATTTTGGATAGATAAACTAAATGCCACCATGTTCCCTGGACTCAATGATGAGATTGACTTCTCCCCTTTCTTATAACCTGGTTGAACATTAATATAGGCTTGATCTTGCGTGGGGATTAACTAATGTCTGTTTTAAATGCCTGTCTGTATAATGTCTTACACTGTTTGCTGTGATAGTTTACCAGGGAGGAAAATGATTATTGTTGTTTTTTGTATATATTTTTTCTTTTTGGTATTTAACCACTACTGTCTGTTTGTATCACTTGTTTTTCGGTGTTTGAAAATTTAAGGCTGTTTGATATACCCTTTCCCCTATTTCCCCCTATTGGTCAGCCAATTCAGGTCCTGGTCACATGACCTGTTGTGATCTGCTTTTAAACCACACCTGTGAGTGTCTCTCACCTTTACACCTTGAAAAAGACGTTGAGTCGAAACGCGTCGGTGCGTGTGGCACAAATAAAAATGGACTAAATAGCAGTGTTGCCTCGGGACTTTTCTCTTTTTTTCGAAGTTTAAAAGTTGCCCTCATTCCCTTGAAGAGCACCTGCACTACACAACTGTTTTTGGACACCCAAGGCAGCGCTTCCCTATCTCTCTTCTTTCCGTAATTCAATGTTGCCTCCGGCCTCTAAATTTTTAAAATACTTAAAAGGCTCAACGTAGCATGATACCTCGGTCACATTAATAGAGCTCCTACACATAGAATCGAGAATCTAAAATATGCATAACAAGCATCATATTGAGCCATCCTTAACAGCTGCACATATAATGATTTACCTTCTCTGTTGTGAAATTGCAGCTCAGTTTCCGCTGTTCAATTGAGTGTGCCATCTCAGTCCACTCACTGAGTGTATCATCTCTATAAGCCAATCCCACATCTATGGTTACCACAGCTCCATCCTCTGTTGAACAGAAAACAAATTTAATTGTCTAAACAAATCTAGGACGACTGGAGGCATAATTGGATGACAGTTTGAATGGTTGAACGGTCGAGTAATTGAGGAGTTTGAACCACATAACTTAGGTAAGTTGACTAGCATCAATCAACATACATGCTTATTAACATGCTAACTATGCTCACCAGCATGTTTGTTATGCTAACATGATAACCACATGACTTAACTGAGTTAACCAGCATCAATTAAAATATCTGCATACTAATTCATGATAATATGACTGAGCAGAGTTGGCTAGCATTAACTACTGACCACTGATTGGTTATTGCCTGGTGAATATTTGCATATTCAAGATGATTGGCTAGTGGCCCCATTGTGATGTCACCCACTCTAGCTCAGCCCTGTTAAACGTGGGGTATGTGATGTTTTCCTGGAGCACTTTTTACTATATTGCTTAAAATGAAATTAAGATTCAGGAAAGGAGGCCGCACTATGCATATACACCTTTTATTCACACAGACGCGTTTCGGCGTTCTGCCTTCCAACACGTCTGTGTGAATAAAAGGTGTATATGCATAGTGCGGCCTCCTTTCCTGAATCTTGACTGCATAAATGCTGGGCCAGCACTCTTAAAAATTACAAAAAGACTCTTGAGTGAAGCCTGCTCCCATCCTTCTGAACTTAAAATGAAATTCACATATTGATGGCAAACAATTAATTCAATCATCCAACGCAAAAATAAAATTTGTTTGTCACCTGTGGAGTGAGCAGGACCAGAAAAACAACATCCAATAATTTTAAGGAACCGGCAAAAATTATTGGATGGTGATAAGTCTGTCAAACCCAACTGCCGTTTGTCCCTCCCCCTCCCCATTTGTTCCTATACTCTGGAGATGTGGCTTCAGGGGAAATCTAATTAACAAACTAACTATGTTAATTAACGCTACCAATGCCAACAAGATAGTCAACTTGGCAATTCTGTTAACATGATAACCATATGACTAAGTTGATTAGCAACAATTACCATACATGCTAATTAACATGCTAGCTATGCTAATTTACCATCATTATAACCACATGACTTAACTAAGTTAAATAGCATATATAAACATATGTTTATTCATATGTTAACTGTTAATTGGATGTAGTTGTAGTGTGACTGAGGAAACAGTTGACAGGGGTCACAGTTAGAACACTTAGAAATAGTAAAAAAATAAAATAAAATAATTTTCCATAAATTATTAGTGAGGACTTTCATTTTGAAACAGTTGCGGACAGGAACCAGTTGGAAGGACGCATAGCTGATGACAACTGGAAGTTGAACTGGATCTGTAGCGAGTGGGATGAAAGAATTTGGGACAATAGCAAAGACAAAAGTAAACAAGTACTTTACGAGTCAATGGAACATACAACCAGTTGTTTCTGGATACCTGGAGCAACTGTTTCAAAATAAAAGTCCTCACTATAATAATTAAATGTTAAATAGGCTACTTTAATTTATTTAACTATTTACAGATGCCGTGTGCAAGTCCGGTGGCACCATCCAGTAAGCTAAGAACCAAACACTACCAGTTGAATGACCTGAAAAGTTACAAATTACTTCTCCCACTAGGAGGCACGGACAAGCTTGCAAAGGGGCACATTTTACTGAACATATCATTTATCAATCCCAATAAGTTCTAGATGAAATATCTCAACTAAAACAAACAAACAAACAAACAACCAGTGATAAAAAATAATCATTAACTGTTACATAATTATTATTTCAACTACTAAACAATCTAACTGTTCAGTAATTTCAACAGTCACGTGTCACCTACATTGACTCCCGGCAACTGTTAGACAACAATATGGCCTTAAATACCAATTATTTAACTGACTCGAACAGCCAGTGGTCATCAACCCCCCCCCCCTTCTCTCAACTGTTAAGTTCTCACTGCCATAATTCATTGCTCAATCATTTCACAGTTTAAACTACTCAAATATTTCACTCTTTAGAGACTCCAACTGTCAGCTGTCAACTCTGACTTCACCCCCATCAACAGTCCTCTGTCCACAACTGCTTCAACATAAAAAAGTTCTCACTAAAGTAATTCAATGTCAAATAATATAACTCTTCACAAGACATAATGAGTTGAATTACTTGCCAATTTGGTTGTACATCTTGAATCCAATGTCAAATTGGAGGATGAACAGCATGAACTGAAACCAAGGACTCATCTCTTTATTTGGTCCAGGGATGTGTACAGCAAAAACAATATTGTTCGCTTCAATCCTCTTCACTGTGGCTTCCTCAAAATCCCGGATCTTACTGCACTGATTGGGACCCCAGGGTGTAAACCATTTGTTGTTCCTTTGATTGTGATGGACCACATCAACACACTTTGTAGCTATATAAGGGACAGCAGTTGTTGGGCTGGGAGCTGGAGTAAGGGGAAAAAAAGAAACCCATCATTTGAAATTCACTCTCTGATCACATTTGTTCACCAATCACATTTGACAGATTACCCTGTGTGTGTGTGTGTGTGTGTGTGTGTGTGTGTGTGTCAGAAAGAGAAGGCATGTGTGAAGTGAGGGATGGAGGGAGGGGAACTTTTTTCTATACAATTTTATAATGTTAACTATTGCTTGCACTGTTCTTAGTGCAGATATACTTTTACAATTACACATTTTCACCGAGACCAAGATCATACTTCTAGTCCGAGTGGATCTTGTGTAGTAAGAGTTTCTTTTAATCATACTTTTTGGGTAGCCAAAGGTCATACTTCATTGTACCAACATGTCCTTTAACAGGTAGCTTGACAAGGCCTGGGGGTGCACCTTGGATGTGTTTTTATGGAGGTACAAGTCAACTGGATACCTTAAAAGGTCCCATATCGTCACCTTGTTAAAATAATCGCCCAACTCATTTTTTCAGATTTTTCAGGAAACACAAAAAAACTCTCCAAACAATGTAATGTAAATGACCATTTCTATCGAAATGCATGTAACAAAGGATCACTGTTGGTATGGTTATAACACTGTGTGTAAATTATGACATTTTAAGAGAAATAAAAGACTTAGGCAATTTTTTTGAACATGCTTTTGTGGTAACACTTTTTGTTGAATATATCTACATAAGAGTGACATGAGCCTGTTATAAACATAACATGAGAAGTCAAGATGAGAAGTCAAGATTCCCCAAATACTGCGGCAGAAAGTAGTGGTGCAAGATCAGAAAGACGTTTCTCAGACAAAAATTGCAGAGTTTGAAGGTATCATCATCATCTACTAGGGATTCACCGGGCCGATACTTCGTTAAAATACTCGTACTCGTATTCGTACATAAACTGCCGATACCACGCACCGATACCACTCAACAATGAATAGACTGTTTTCACCGCATCAAAAATGAACACAGTCGGTGTGTGGAATTGTCCTAAACGACTTCGGCCTCTAGGGGGAGACTAACGACCTGCTGAACAGAGCCGTATATAGAGAGAGTTCGGACAACTCGCGATATTTTTTCTCGACTCGGTTCTGCTCTCTGATTGGCCCAGAGGACGTCACGTGTTTTTTGAACACCATGTTGTTACCCTTCCTAACGTCTCGGTCTCGTACACTAAACGTGGAGCTCCGGACTTAATCATGTTTATTTGGCAGAATAAAGGTAACACACGCCAAGACATGCATTTGTGTACCTTGATCTGTCCTTCATGAATACGCAACACCCGTCTTCGTAGCAATGTGTTACTTTACAGCTGCCATATGAATAGTAACATCAACAGCTGCAACAGATGAAAAGTTTTACAGGACGCATGTCTCATCTTTTGAGCAAATTATTTTTGAACGGTTTCGTCTAAGATCATAAACTCAACTGCATTCAATAGAGGACAGATGTGGGTTGCTATTGACAAAACATTAGATGTCAGTCTTGCACAACCTTTTAGTAAATTACGTTCAAAAACTGTTTCATTCTTCCCTGATCTCCCCTACTGAACCTCAACCTGGATAAACGAACTAGTTTCGTTTCGAGAATGATCATAACAAACACACACACTAACCATAATGTCTTGGGACACATGTTGGATCACTCCACAAATGAATATTACTGAAATAGATTTACTATCATGCCGTTAAATGATTGTATTGAATTCGGTTCAAGTCCATGCTAAGTTTGGCTAAGTTCTTCCCACAGTCCTAGCCTGAGTCGTTGTCATGGCAATTTACGTCACTACACGGAAGAACTAACGGCAAAATGCAGCCAGGCTCGGTCAGGCTGGACAAAATTACATTTCCCATCGTTTATAGATATTTTCCTGGAGAAATTAGATACAGGTTTATTTAGTTATGAATTGTTTTCATGTTTTCTGAAGTCATAATTGCACGTATTACCCTGTGAAAGCTAGAAATAATTATTTTAGTCCGACGTCTCATAGGACTACGTTATAATCGTGGGTTACACAATGGCGACCAAAATTCCAATTGGCCGAACTCTCTCTATATACGGCTCTGCTGCTACAGAGCCGTATATAGAGAGAGTTCGGACAACAAAGGACTCGAACGTTCAAGCTATTCACTACGCTGATTGGTTGTGAGCTTGTCACGTGTTTTATGGACTCCATGTTTGCTACCAATTCACGCAGGGACTCCCATTAGGGAATGTCAGATATCGGATAATGAAGTTCAGAATATCATTAAATTATACAAATGGTCCTGCTTATGGCCTCAGTACAAGACCGGGAAAGGAGAAAAAGTTTCCCTCATGACCACAAATTGCGAGGTTATGTTAGAAGGAAGAACTGGATGAGGAGTAGCCTATGTGAACGAGCAGGTTATAAGGTAATATTATTTATAATTAATTTATTTTTGTCTTTGAAACTTGTTAAGAATTGAAACTGGAAAGATTAGCTCACAACATCATTAATAAAGCCTTGGTTATAGGCTATGCTCTCAAAAACTCACCACTGCATCAGTGAAGTTGCCTACCCCAGCCCCCTGTGCTAACGTTAGCAAGTTAAAATGTGGTTACTTAACTTTAGCTATGTACCTACGTCTAGAAAAAAAAAAAAACAGCTGACTTAACTTGGCTCATCTAAACTTAATTGTCATCAATAACTCCGATGCTGATGTGAAAAACAAGCATATTGTGTCACTTCGGCGATGTTGATATCAACTTTATTATCCCAACTTCAGTTGCTCTGCTAGCCTACTTGCATGTTGGAAAATTATCCAATATCGCTAGTGGATGACAAGAGAAAAGCATCTCCGTGACTCGATTAGGCTTAGGTGATGGACTGTGGATTAAACCAAGCTGTTGGCAAAATGTAAACTACGTTATTGTTTTAATGTGGCAATGTCAAACCTATAGCCTGCCCTACAGGCTTCGACGAAGCGCCATTTAAAGATCACATGTTTTCGTCAATTCACTAACGTTAATGGGAGCACTTGGGCAGTTATGATCACAATAAATGCCGTGATGACAGTTTTAAACCACCAAAACATCATGCAACTTCACCCATAGTATAACCAACGTTTCTACACATGAATGTTATCAATGTGAACATTTTTAGTGTACACAAAGTTGTGCTAAAACACCCCTTGTTACTGGACCAAACGCAACAACGTGGAGGATGTGCGCTACCAAAAACGTCTTGTACATAACCTCAATTGTATAAATAATTTTTCAATTATCAAGTTAATGTGTAGGGACCCTTGTAAAGCTACAAACAACGTGTGATGTTATTAAGCCAAGCTGTTGGCAAAATGTAAACTACGTTATTGTTTTAATGTAGCCTAGACGAAGTGCCATTTAGGTAGCAGATATTTTCGTCAATTCACTAACGTTAACGGGAGCACTTGCAGTTATGATCACAATAAATGCCATAATCGCCGTTTTAAACCACCAAAACACCATGAAACTTTACCCACAGTATTACCAACGTGTCTACACATGAATGTGATCAGTTTGAACTTTGTTAGTGTACACAAAGTTGTGCTAAAACACCGCTTGTTACTGGACCTAAGAAAAAAATTCGGAGGACATGTGCTACCAAAAACGTCTTGTATGTAAGCTCCTTCTCTACGAAACAATTTTTCAATGATCAAGATAATGTGTACGGACCCTCTTAAAGCTACAAACAACGTGTGATGTTATGTCGAGCTTTCTAAGTATTGTAAAATTAGCGATTTCAATGCAACCGTATATCCGGCCCATCTGCCAGCCGAGTAGAATCCTTTGCCGTTGGTAGCAAACATGGGTCCATGATTCGAGTTGTCCGAACTCTCTCTATATACGGCTCTGCTGCTGAAAATTTGGCTTCGGTGATCTGTTAGCGACTCTCTGGCTAGTAGCAAGTGAGAAACTGAAAGCATTAGACGATGGAGCACATTTTCCAGTATAATCAGCAATGTCAACAATTTGGGAATGCTTTAAGATAAATGACGACGATAGGAGTTAGGCACATTGTAAAATCTGTACTGCTAGGGCTGGTGATTAAATAAGGTGGCTATTATTACAATCAACAGCTTCGTTGCATATCATTGCAGGCTACTGAGATGCCGTGATCAGTAGTGGTTAGCCAAACATAAACTTTCCTTGCGAATTAAAAACTACATCTCGACGTCTCCCCAAGCACAAATGAGCCAAACCCAATCGGATCATATTAATAAACCAATTGTATATTACAAAAAAAATTCACACTGCAGTTTTCTATGTGTGCGTAAATGTTACGGTGCCGTTCTGAGCACATGCAGCTCCTAGTTACGATCAAAGCTTAGCAGGTTGCGCCATTACTCTTTCAGCCAGAGGGGTGGACTGTACCATGTTCTTACAGCAGACACTTTTACCACATGTAAATATTGCAATTGGTAGTCTATTTTTGTTTTAACACCCACATACAATTATTTAGGCTACATTTCATAATGTTAAAAAAAAAAGAAAGAAAAAAAAACTTGCTGTAAATATTTTGGGCTGCTTAATAAAATTCAATGATTTCAGCCATGATGACATGCAATCTGTTTTCCTTGACTACATTCTGTCTTTCCTTTTGTCAACTAGGCCTTCTGTATGCTCCATGCTATAATTTGAGTGGAACGTGCGTGTGCAAGGTTTTATAAATCAGAATATTTTTGTGCGCACGCACATTCTGACTTCTGTGCGTACGCCATCTTCTGGCGTACATCCTGCGCAAAGTTTTATAAATGAAGCCCCAGGTCTTTCACCCATAGAAAACCTTTTGTGCATCATAATAGGAAGGCATGACAAAGAAGACCCAAGACAGTTGAGCAACTAGAAGCCTGCATTAGACAAGAATGGGACAACAACTGTCCACAACTTCTCTCCACAGTCCTCAGACGTTTGCAGACTGTTATAAAATGAAGAAGGGATGCCACACAATGGTAAACATGGCCTTGTCCCAACTATTTTAGAAATGCATTGATGCCATGAAATTGATGTTGTATTCTGAATAAAATATTGAAATTTGAATCTTCCACATCACTGCATTCAGTTTTTAGTCACAATTTGTAAAGTGTCCCAACTATTTTGGAATTCGGTTTGTAATTCTTTCCTGTGTTTTAGTGTCTTAAAGATTTTAGTTAATTGTTAGCTAGTGATTCTGCTGGTAGGCAAGCTACTTGAGTGTTCAGACCAGTTGCCTTTTCAAGTTTTTCTGGACATATCATCGCTTGTGAAGTTCAAATCTCAGTGATATTCTTGAATATTTTTTATTAATAAATATTTGTTAATTGCTTGGGCTACTGAAGTGGCATCTGATGTCGTTGTTGTTTGGGCGCCAGAGAGCGTTGTAAATAATTTCTTTAAGGAGCATGTGAGGAGTGTAGTTTGCTGTAGGCTTCCTATATGAAAACGTTTATTTATTTGTATGTAATAAGAGCCAGAATAGTGCATTATTGTACTCTTTGTGTTGGAGAGACAAGGGATTTCACTGAGTTTCTGTATGGTGCTGTGATTTCCATGATTTCCCTTGCCTTCTATGCACTATCTACCATAACCTTAAAAGTATCTGATCTCAGAACCAAATCTTATCTTTGCTCCAACAGTAAGAGGTGTTCTCTGATCTTTTTTTGTCACATTTGTGGAAACTACTACTACTACAACCAGTAATAATAATACTAATAATAATACTAGTTAGTTGCAGCCCTATAAATGTTATCTAGATCAAATGCTTTTCAATTTTAAAAAAAGATTGTGAGGCGTTTCGAACCGTGGGTTAAAAATCGTGATACAAACCCAATCGTGATTTGGTGTATCATTACAGCCCTAATCCGTTCTGTCTACTGCAGATGACAGTTCAAAGTTGTTATAGATGTTGGGACATAAATCTGTGTTTCTTGAAGTTGCAATTCTTAGCCTTCAGAATGGTCAGATTGCTTGTTAATCGAATTCTTGCGAAAGGTCAATTCTCTCACTATGCAAAGCCATTAGGCAGGGGTTCTCAAAGTTTTTTAGACATTAGGGCCAATTTAGGGACCGAACATTGAACCCAGAGCCGCCAAAGGGGCAGGGGGAGAGAGAAAAACAAAAAGATTAATTGTAATCATGGTAATGACCAAGTTGCATATCAACAGTTTAGGCTACTTATGCCACTAAACATCACTAAATGGAGATTAATTCTTTCAAAGCAATGTACAGTTTTACAGATAATATGATGGCGGGCCACCAGGAAATGTTTCTGTGGGCTGCCTTTGGCCCCTAGGCTGCACTTTGCCATTAGGCAAAGCAGAAAGAGGAAAGGCAACCTTTTCCACTATGACGACAGCAATTCCAGATTGGTACATCTCTTTCAGCTTACGAACTATGAAAACTATGCCCAGGGCAAACGTTATTTCTATCATTTCTAACCACTGATAGCCTGACCATAACCAGCCAGTGATCTACGTTTTTAAAGAAAAGATTGGATCCCATGGCCCATCATATCCTCACGCTGCATTCATAAAGTTGTCCATCACTGATTGGATACAGGTTGCACGCACCCAATGCCAAAGGCTCGAATCCCAGATGGAAAACTAGAGGTAGATGAAAATCGACTAGAATTACGTAGGAAGACAATGGGCAGGCTAAATCACTGGCAGACCATAGACATGCTATGGGATGTCATTTTAATGTTTTTCTTTAAAAAAAAAAAAAAACGGAAGTGGTGATATTTCATGCCAAGGGGCCAAACTGAAACGTAAATATTTTGAAAAGGATTTAACATCGCCATAATTGCTTTGCCGGCAGGGGGCGACGGCCTTCCACTCTTCGGCTCTGTTCCCTATACCTGGATAAAGCATTCCGCCTGTGTTTCCCGGACCACTGAGAGTAGTCTATGGAATTCGGCGTTAAATAGGCTAAGCGTAGCAGCTATTCTCCAACATTTCTAATAAGGTGGGGTGAATAAAACACAGGTCTCAAATCATCAGTGAGATTTTAGGAGACGTACAATCTATTAATACAACCATGCATTCGGCCACCGACAGTGTATTTTTTCTAGCCAGGATGTGTAAATACATTTGTTAAAATACGCGACAAGTTTACTTTATTATTTATCTCGATCCAACAGAACGCAATTACTTAAAGCTATAACCTTTTACAAATCAGACAACATTTGCCACAAGTTTTCGTGGAACCAACTAAGCTAATAAGCTAGCTGGGCCTGAAGTAACTAACGTTATAGATGCAATCTAACTATCGATAGTTGTTAGGGTCACCGAAGGAGCAAAGTCATCGTTTTGCTCGCAACGTACAAACAAAACTATGCATAACTTTAACCATCTGATAGCTTAAACGGTTATTGAAGTCTTGTTTCAGCTTGAGTCGCGAAGCCTGAAAGGGTGGGATGTCGTAAGTTTGTTCGACCAATAACGTTACTTGCAGTGAAACTGCTCCTGGTGTAAGTTTTACGTCCACATTAGTTACCAGTAGCCTAAAACATCCACTTTTTGCTCACATTGATTATCAAACCTAGCTGTATGCTTATTTACTTTTCAGCATAAGTAGAGAAGCAATAGACAGTTATCTGAAGAAACCTAAATCTATACTAAAACCTTTCCATCCTGGCCACACTACGTTAGCTCATTGTCTGCACTTATTATCACTCACCTATTAAGCCTCCAACCATAAATGAAAAGACTTGGAAAAGAAGAAGTGTAACTCCGACAATAACTAACTTCTTTGTGCTCATGTTTTCTATAATTGCTCCCGCCATCTTTGATGTTTCTTCTCACCACTCAGGTGTGTAGCCTAAAGACCGTTCCGTTCGATGTTCTCAGCGCGTCTTCCCTGTGTTGCCTGTGTGCTCACTTCTGAGGGTGTGATGGGGGTGTCACATGACCTGCTGCATCCTACAAGGAGCGCCCACATCAGAGCCACTCAGATAGCAAAATCACTTTGGGCCCAAACTGGCATGTTCATATTATTCTTAACTATATCCTCTTTCTTCCATCACATTTTAAGATCAAAAGTGGTTGTTAGTCAAAAGTGGGGTAAATATAAAAATATACATGATAACATATTGGAATGAAGTAATGTTTTTGGCCTCATCACTGTAAAATATTGTATGATCCTGAAAATGCCAGTTTACACAGGCTATACATCATTAGCATCATGCAGCAACTAATTAGGCCTAGTCTGCGTTCAGCCAACCACGGCATAGTGTCCTGCTTTACACACCTGACTATAGAACTCAATGTAGCCTACAGTACAGACCAAAAGTTTGGACACACTTTCCCATTAAATTATTTACTTTATTTTCATGGCTGTTGCCTTCAGTGACAATCTACAAAATACAAAAAACTTATGAATGAACACGTGGCATTATGTACTTAATAAAAAAAAGCGTAAGACTGAAAACATGTTTTATATTCTTGTTTCATCGAAGTACCCTTTTTTTTCGTTTTGATAACTGCTTTGTCCTCTTTTTATTTTTTGGATGAGCTTCAAGAGGTAGTCACCTGAAATGGTTTTCCAACTGTCTTGAAGAGTTATTCATTCCCAGAGCCAGAGATGCTAAGAACTTGTTGGCTCTTTTGCCTTCACTCTGTGGTCCAGCTCACCCCAAACCATCTTGATCGGGTTCAGGTCCAAAAGTTTGTCATAATCTCACATTTTTTTTGTTAAGCACATAATTTCATATGTGTTCATTCATAATTTTGATGCCTTTAGTGAGAATCTACAATATAAATTGTCCTGGAAATAAATTAATCGCAGTGAATGAGGGGGTGTGTCCAAACTTTAGGTCTTTACTGTAAACTGGCTAAAGAAAGTTAGCCTGGCACGCCCTCCCAGTGATGTAACACCTTTGCCATTGCTGTCGCTGGTCTGGCCAGCTACTGCTCTAAACAGCGTTTCTGAGTTCCCCAAAAATCTGGAACTCCACCCTCTTGGTCGGGAACCAATCAACTTTAGGCAGCCTATTAGCAAGCAGTTCCCTTCGCGTCACATAAGTCAGAGGAAGGTGTGGTGTGATTGGTTTTGCTTCGGCACAGCATTTTCTCACATTGACCAGTAGCAAACCCAGGCATTTGAGGGAGGTGGGTCAACCATGCGCTTTGTTGTACAGGCTCTTGGTCAGACCAAAGTCTTGCAGAGCTTTGATAGTCGATAGTAATCAGGCTAAAATAAAGGAAAGCAAAGCCCCACCAAAACCAGTTCTGGAATTCCAAAATCTAAAGCTATCCCAAAAGGTGCCCAAAATCCCCTAAACTCAGCCACACTGTAGCCATAGGCGAATTGACTCAAATTAATGCCATAATGATCCCAAAATATCTTATTTCATTTCTTAATTTCATTCGTATTAATTAAATTCATTCATTCATTTATTTACCTTATAGTTACACTGTAAAAAATATTATACCAGTTTAACTTCAAAACATAAGTTTATTTGCTGCCTTAAAACTCTTGAGTAGTATGCTTTATTGCCTATTCATGTACAGCCTATTCAGGGCAATAGAGGTTTTCTCTGAAAAATAGTCAAACAAACAATCAAACAAAAAAAAAAAAAAACAGTAAACTCATAATTAAATTAAACTCACATTAGTACAATGTTACTGATTTTACTGATTCTCTACTGTGAATAAAGTAAAATACACAAAAAACATCAGAGTCCATAAACCTCTTCTGAAGGCAGCCTGATGCTGAAGTGAACACAGCACCAGTCACTCGTGTACCCTCTGGTACTGATGGCATCAGGTGCATTGCTATTGGGTCTTCTTCATCCAGGGAAAATGACAAGGGTTAAGGGTTGTCATGTGCATCATTATTTCACTATTATCTCAAAAATAAGAAAAGCCGTTAACACTTTACTTGACGGGTGAATACATAACACATTCATAGCAGCTTTCATAAAATGCTCACAAAGCATTCATGACTGTTTCATAAGACATGACTCCACCTTCATACCCAACCCTTCATAAATGTGGAAAATAGAATGTCGATAACCTATCAAAATAAATGTCCAGTGAAGGGCTAATGTTTGTCAGGAAAGCTTAATATTGAAGTTTCTAGAACAAGAATCTTCAAATTTAAGCTTTCCTGACAAACATTAGCCCTCTTTTTGGACAAAATGTTTAAATACTCTGGGGCCAAGCAGCGAACCTATACCGAGAATCTATGTTTATAAATCTCACCTTTTAAAGGCACTAAAAGCCAAAAGAAAAAATGGAGACATGTTTTTTTTTCATTCCTTAGACCCAAACATCCAAATCCAACGAGCCCCCAAATCAGATACATAGGCTCTCACACTAATTAAACCCAAATACACCCATATACATGGATAGTGAAGAGATGAAGAGGGTGGGACCTGTCTCAATTCATTTTATGTTATATAATATCCTGAGAATGTTCGCTTTCAGAAAATGTATGGGATGTATGTGAAATGTGTTTCCCCTTTAGGCCAAAATGTACCAGTAGTGTACATTTTCCTCCAAAATCCACCTGAATCCCATTCATTTCAATGGGAAATTTACTTTCCTCCACTATTTTAACATTTCCTCAACTTAAACAAATGGAGACATATTTTTTCTCAAAGTTCGATGACCCTAGAACACATTTAAACCAGTCTCCAAAAATTAACATTGAAATCCCACGAAAATACATAGGCTCTCGCACTAATAGAATTGTCCTAACTGTCACAGGGTAAGTTGGCAGCCATGTAAGCAGCTGAGGGCAATGAGAATGGATAATTGCAAAAAAAAAGAGAGAGAGAAGTTGGCAGGCACTTTGCAGCTGAGAACAATGAAAATGATCAATTGACGAATTAGGGGTGGTCTGTCATAGGCTACAGTAAATACTCAATGTGTTGGCTGCAGGTGTCTAGTTACCTGGTGCACCCCCCATGAGAAACAACCCGTTCTGAACATCAGAGCTAAAAAAGTTAGCTTGGAAAAAGCTTAATATGGGACCTTTAAACACCTGATTGTTCTCCATGCCTTTGTTTTAAGCAACAGGTAAATAGGCCTAATGGTGCTTCATTTTACTGCAAAATATCTTTAAACAATGTAGCTGCCTATGTAGGCTACTGTGTGCTGGTTAGGGACTGTCATGCTGGAGATTCACCTTTGTCATGTTCAGTTAGTCCTGTGCCTACTGGATCTTCCATCCACCCCAGTAGGCTTGTCATCACGACAGGAAGGAGACTCAATCATCTGTGGCCTGTCTGCTACTAAGGTCAATGAGGGGTGAAAAAACATCTTTATGCACATCATTATCCAGATTATTACACCGTTTAAGGCCATTCTTAACTGCCCTGTTGGCTATGCTACTGACTGACAGTAAGCAATTTAACACTAGCAAACAAGTAAGCTAAAGCTCGCTAACTAGCGGTGGTTAGTGTAGTACTTATTAGCTATACCAGAGAACCATTTCCCATGGACTAATGTTTTACACAAAATGATACAGGCTTCAGCTATTTGGCCGAGGAACAGATTGAAAATGCAGTCTGCAGCTGTAACTAACTTAGCTGTTAAATATTCAACATTCATTTGAAAGCCAATGCTAAGCTAAATGTTAGTGTCTCTGAAGTAGCCTATTCTATGTTAAACTACGCTAACATGTTTATATAGGCACATTAAAGCAATATACCGGAGTAAGTTTAAGCATAGCCCTGCTGCACGAGCCTTCTAACAGCAATGTATTTCGCATGAAATGAAAGATTTTCCGTACAGCACAGACCTAACACGAACACGAAACACTTTACATTGAGTCAATGTAACCTCAGATCTTACTTTCGGTTTCGAACAGTCAGGTCCCATTGATTCAGTGTAAAGTGCCTGTTCGCTTCTGCGTTCGCGTTCGGTCTGTGCTGTACCAAATTATTTTGTTCCACTTGCTAACTAGCGCATTTAGCAAGCTCTTTCAACAGGGCTATGTTTGAATTCACTCCGGTACTCTCCTTTAAATCACCAAAATAAACAAAATGTTTCAGTTGAATGTCCAAATATCCAAAATGAAAGCAACCCTGGGTTGTCATGGTATCTTCAAGGTTACTTGCTTTCTTAATGTCATGACTGTTGGTGGTTTTCAACCCCTGGCCTATATCATAGTTGAAAATAACAGGTTATAAAAATTAAAGCATCATTTTAGAAGCTGACTTGGAGTTAAAGTTTTTAAATTTATGGAGAAATTAATTTCTTTATGGTGCAGCATGTTAATAATGCTAACATGATGATCAGAAGACTTTTAATGCGGAGTTAAATAGCATTAAAAAAAACAAAATGCTCGAATCTGTGATATTTTGGATACAAATGTGTAGAAAAAAATATTTTAGCATTTAGCTCCATAGGCCCCCATTGTTTTAGGACTTGCTCGCGAGCAAGTCCAAAATGAATGGCGGTCTATGGCCCATTCACTTGAATAGAGTAGCATAATGCTAGTGAGTTTGAGGTAAAAATTGCTCTCAGTATGAGAAACGTGATGGACGTAGGTGTTCATACCTTTCATTTTTAATATGTAAATCGATGTCCACGTTGCTAAAAATCAACTCGAATCTGTGATATTTTGGATACAAATGTGTAGAAAAAAATATTTTAGCATTTAGCTCCATAGGCCCCCATTGTTTTAGGACTTGCTCGCGAGCTCCCCTATCGGAATTGCTATTGGAATTGCAGGTTGAAGGGGGTTTGAATGGCGTTACAGGCAGCTTGAAACAGTGCAGAGAAAGCCATTGCGCAAGCATCTAGGGCCCGAGCACCGAGGTAGGCGACATGTGCGTTGGCCTGATTTTCTTCTTATTATTATTTTTTCAATTTATCTTTTCATTAGCCTATTCATAGATTTTCATAGCATTAGGCTAGTTAATCTTTACAGCACAGTCATGCAAAGGCCTTGAATGTTGTCACTACTGTCCATGTTTGTGTCCTTTGACTAACCCTACATTTTTATTTTTTAAAGGGTGTCGCTACTACCATTACGGGGTGGCTACACCGGATGCGCTTCAGTTGCGTTTCAGTTGCGTTACGTCAAGACGCATCTGCCGTAACAATTAGATTCCATTCTAATCAATGAAGGTGGCTACACCAGTTGCGGCAGCACTAAGTACAGACGCATCGGAGCCGCAAAGATAGACTAGTCGTCTATTTTTTTCTTTTGACGTAAGGCAACCTATATGCTCTCATTGCATATAAATACTATCTGAAGTTGTTTTGAAGTGCCCAGTGAACTATTTACACTACATTGCCAATAGAGCCAGATACATTTCCAACTTTGTAAAACTGATTTTTCCTGATCATATAAGAACAAAATATTGTAAAAACATAGGTTTATGTGCATTTACTTAATTATATGGGCCTAAGGCCCTGGTGGGGATAAATTAAATAGCCGTTTCATTCGTCCCTCCACAGGCTCCTGCCCTTGTAGCATGGTTTACATTCCATGTTAACTACCAGGCAAAATGAAAGTTTGGGATTGGAAAGAGCAGCCATTGGGCTGCTGAACAAGCATAAAGTTGAATAATTTTGATGAATAATAGTTGTTGGTATTTTAAAAATTCAACCGTTTAATAAATTTACTTTGGACCATCAAAAAACACCTATCGCATGTAACTCCGTGATTAAAAGACATACCCGAAAGATATTTGGCAGTCAGGTGGAGGTTATAATGTGCTATCATGTGACCCAAACACGCTTGTCTATCTTTATTACACTCGGAGAAAATCGCAACGTTTCATTCGTCCCGGCTCTACCCAGAAGGATTTTGCATGTGGGATGTTCTCAGCCATGGAGGTTTGTTGGAATCGTTGGTTTCACCGAGATGAGTGTGCTTAGGCCTGCAGTCCGGATCAGATACCGCAGGATTGGTGTGTGGAGCCGCCTTCCGCGGAATTTGGCTGTCTATTGCAGCTGTCTGCCAGAGCGCAGCATTATTTGAAAGTTTTAAGCGCTACAAAAACAAAAACACTAATCTACTCCAACTAAACTCACGAAGACTGACTAAAATCACTTAAGGTGAAATCATGTCTAGTTACTAGACATGAAAAATAGCCGAAAATGTGAAAAGGATAAGATGCTGCAGTGGCTGCCTTCATTGCGGCGACACCACCATGGCAACCTTTCTTTCATTTTTTTTTCAATCATGTTTCCCAATACCAGTCAAGGTGACACATGAAATTTTATTTTAATGATACAGAAATCACAAAATTGTTAAGTACAAATACATTATAGAACTCAATCAAACATCATACAATGTGATCAATTTTCACATTCACATTCCTGGATACAAGTAATTTGCATTCTAACTCTGAATTCTTATTCAACATTTAGCCTCTATGCATGTCCAAGGATGGTAAATAGATGAGAGCATTACTAGTGTAACTTATGTTGAGGGCAAAATAATCTGAGGAGGCTGAATAAATCCTGGTCAGTCAATTGTACGTCCTTCATAAGTGAAGATATGAATTCCTTTGCTGACGGACAGGCCAAACACCTCTTCAGTAGTGGAGACACTTCTGTTAAACTAACCCAAAAACAAACAAATTAATACAGATTTGGTGAGAACCTGGTCATCTTGCAATCTAAATAGGAAAAAACTATTTAGTTTTTCAAAATGAATCCATTGCACATTGCACTCAATTCTGTCACAAAAGAACCTGTTAGGATTTTACAAGTAGGATAAGAAAATGTTTTTATATGTGATTTTCATCCAATTGCTCACAGATTGTGGCATAGAGTAAAATGGTTTTTGACATTGATTTAGGAAATTAAGAATGAGATTTCCGGAGTTGTTCACTTTAAATTGGGCCAGATCTGTACATAGGCAAAGCCATGTGTACTGGTGTGAAGTTACAGCTGGGGGCAATTAGCCTGTCCCTCACATCACTGGTTTAACACCTCGTGTCATTCCTGATATGAATATAAATAATGGCCGTAGGCTTCCTAAGACAACTTTTACGTGGTCTCTGTCTCGTTTTGGCCTTGACAGTTTGTTGCCTTTGACTCGGATCCCTTGGTTTTGTCTTGGTGTCTAGCAAGACCAAAACCAAGACGAGATAAATAAATGCAATAAATACGCAAGTCTATCGCTTTTTTAACGAAATCGAGTTGCAGAGTTAAATGACTTAGCCTGAACAATGAAACAATGAACAAAGAAACATTAAATAAAAATGATGACCAGACGTCAATTTAAACTTGCATTTTGGCTTCCACAGGCATGTCAAAAGAATGCTACTGTCAAAAAAGCTGTTGCGCTGAAGCACAACACAATCATCTTACACCATCAATACTTGCACCAATACCAGGAAAGTTTACTTTCCATTTGCAAAATGTTATTACTATTTTATTATGAAATGTTCATGTACGTCTACGCTATGATGGCTGAGCGTGATATCATGCTAGTTAACATGATCTCCAGTGTATTTATGGGAATTAAATCTTTCATCTTTTATTTTGGGTAAATTTAGGATACTGAGACAGTGACACAGACATCCGAAGTCTTGTGGTAGCCTCCCGTATTTAGTGGTTCGTGGACACTTGCGACTCTATTCACTGAGTGATGTCAAATCTCCTGCAATATGAATATATGAAGTCTTTCTTGATCGCAAAATGTAAATGGGACAAGCAGCGCAAGTGAGAGAGTGGACTGTGGGAATGTTTGTGAGAGTCATTGGTAAGCTGCAGAGGCATACAGTACATAAATAAAACAACTCTTACTCTTACATCATCAGATCACCTTAAAGTAAAATGTGCTCATGCATCTCCACTTGCCTGATGAAAACAAGATAAAAACTACCACTATACTTGTTTTAAAGAAAGTTTATGGGAACATATTATGAATGAGAATTAATAGATTACAGTAATATAAATACAGCAATCATAAAGTTCTGAGCATTACATGAACTTCGTGATGTTTTTTGGTCTGTAGGGAAAAACACAGATATTTGATGAGATGTTTTGCACCCTCTCGATTTTTATTTGGTCTCAAAGCCGCATCACCAAGTCTGGATACACTCTAATTTAGTTTCTACTAAAATTATGTTAGATTACAAGATACATGATGTTAGATTACAAAATAAAAGGCAACTAGATAACAAAAAAGCAAGCCTGCATGACGGCATTAAAATATCAAAGCCTTAAGCGCAGTACAGATCTATTATTCTGTTCAATGTTACAGTAAACTGCTCCACAAAAAATTGCACTTACACATGAAGGAATATCACAGCAATCACTGTCCATTCAGGGCCTTTGTGGATGATGTTGGTATTGGTAAGCCTGAGTGAGAAGGATTTATCACATGATGTAATAAAAAAATGCAATATTAACAATTTGTTGATGATACAATGTTAATACTCTATAGTGAATCTTATGTTGTACAGTACATGTATGCTTACATGCTTGACTATCCAATCACTATATCACAGAGGGAGTTGGGGGCAAACAAAGTTTGGGTAGGGAAACAAAAAGTATGCATGAGAGCATCAAAAAGGCAATTGTAGAGTGGATTTAAGTGTGTTGGGTGAGTGCACTATGTGAGTGTGGTATTGGAAAAGGCGGGGGTGAATTTGATTGATCGGAATTATGTATGTTGTTTTACAGTGTACACTACGCTATGTTGTCCTCCTTTTCAAACACTCAAGGTACATTTTCTGCCTTTCACACCCACCATGAGCTTGATTTTTTTCATCATCATAGAAAGTAAAAGGAACCATGCAACTTTTTATTGTTGAATGTAGTTCAACAATATTACTTCAGAGCTTAGCAGTAGGCTACAAAATGTGAGTAATACTGCACAATAAAGGTGATAGGAAAAGCCTCAAGGTAATGGCTGCCTCAAGCATTTTTTTGTAATCAAACAATTCAAATTACTCCAGTAATCTTATCAGTTCTAATTATCACTTATTATTACTCAATCAGCATCGAAGAGTGAGTGTGTTTCTGGTCCGTGTATGATTAGTTTGGATGGTTTGGATTGTTTGTTCTTACTTTACCCTAATCTTCAAGACAGTGAATTTCACTGCAATCTGTCTTTTTAAAGATATTTTTTGGGCTTTTTGCCAATCAGATAGGACAGTATAGAGATGGACAGGAAACAAGTGGGAGAGAGAGATGGGGTGGGAATGAACCTCGGGTCGGAATTGAACCCGGGTCCCCGGAGTAATGGTCTGACGCTCTAGCCACTGAGCCACGGCGCCCCACTGCAATCTGTTTTGAAGACATCAGCTGGTGAGTTATTATGCTTTTTAAGTGATTCAATCGGCGTCTATAGGTTTAAATCGCCGCCCAACGTTTATTGACCAAGTGATTTCCTTTTCCTTCAGGACTACATCGTGACCTAGGCCTATGTGGTTACAAAGTCTGACTTTGGGACAAATAGAGCAGTTAGTTCATAGGTATGCATTGCATTTGTTTTCGGGAGGTTTAATGACATCATTGTCCGCATCCAGAAGCGCAGCTTTAGCTAGCATAGAGCGCTGTAATTGGCAGTTGCCACTTGTTCACAAATAGTCATAAATGTTCTCAAGAATTTTCCTAATTTCAACTTTGACTTGTACATTCAAATCAAGTACAAATGCCAATGCCATGATCACGAAGGGTTTGCCTTGGGCAGACAAAGTCTTGGGACTATTTTCGGGCATAGCACAGGCAAAGCACCGCTGATAGGTGTTAAATCATCACAGCACCTGAAAACCATCAACTTCCATCAACACACCGGCGTGATTACCTAGCTGATACAATCGGTGTATTTTCCAAGAGCATATGGCAATGGATATGACAGACTTTATTATGGACAACCAAGATGACGACTTCTTGGACTACCAAGATGCAAGACCGAACCCAAATTTACTGAAGAGGAACTGCATGCTTTGGATATGGAGAAAGTGGTGGGATCACTCAAGGTGATGTGGGAGAGAGAGAGAGCTAACGTTAGGGCTAACACAAAGTTTTGGTGGAATGCCCAGAGCAGCGAGCAATAGATTTCTTTGTTCGTTCGTTCTGTGGAAAATATTCGTGTCCACTGTTGTTTTCACAACCCTTCACAACCCTACCAGGTAGGCTATTAACCACGTTTGCACATAAAATGTGAAACAGACTTAGCCTACAACTAAGTAAGAATCCGTGCAGGCTAATCACCCAGGTAATCACAGTGGTGGTCTGGATACGGACAACGACGGGACAGATTGAAAAACACTTTTGCTCACTTATCTTACACAGGACAATATGGCAAGACACTAAATTTCATCTAGGGGTGGCCTATTGCTTTAAAGGGTTCTTTAAATAGGTTTAAAGACCTACCTACTCTGCAGTTAATTTTTCGCATTCCATATGGGCCCAGGCCTGGAATATCTCATCCTATGCTATTTTGTCTGTAAGGTAACACCTTGGCCCAATAGCTGTTTTTTCAGGACTTTGCATTAATTAGCCTAAAGATTTAGAAACTCAGTAGATGTTGTCCAGGTTGAGGCGCAGGGGATGTCAGGGGCGAAGGATATTGTAGTGGCATTAGGCTATCCCCCCACTAGGTACACTATCAAAGTTAGTGACATTAGGATTTAAGGCCTTTCTTGCAATCAAATTAGGCTAAATGTTGATATCATAGTCATAGTTGATTGCACAAAAGCACAATTGCACAATTGAAATTCAAATGAATGAATCATACACGGACATACAGGGACACCAGGCAGCGTTTTACTGTTAATTTACCAGCCTCAAAGTCACTTTGATGATTAAATGGTTCATTACGGGGTGACCGATGCCTATATCGTCATTCTCTAGCATTTGTTTCGCGGTAATCCCACTTGCAATATGACTGGTGGCGGGTCCACGAAATAGAAACTGAAAGTAGATATAACTGAAATCACATTTATTACCGGCTTGTCAGACAACGTAGCACACGAAAATGATCATCTTTGGTTTGTCCTTTTTGGTTTGCAAATAAATTTACATTGGTTGTTGA
Organism: Sardinella longiceps; assembly: GCA_027497455.2. NCBI lineage: Eukaryota > Metazoa > Chordata > Actinopteri > Clupeiformes > Clupeidae > Sardinella > Sardinella longiceps. Next base: position 9,932,764 of record JAODXP020000004.1, on the reverse strand, counting down.
GAATGTGCAATGTAGTTGTATTTTTTTTCTAATATTTCGGCAACTGTAGGTGGAGCTCTGGAGATAGAAAAATGCAGTCCTGCCTGGTGTCCCTTTAACATAGTGTTGCCAAACTTATTCCTAACCTATCTCCACTACTTGTGAAGTTAAGAGCATAAACAGGCACTACAGAAAAGAAAAAATTATCATAAATAAAAATGGTTCTGATTTGTTGGGCATACTTTTAAATAGAACATGACTTAGTCAGTGAACTGCAATAGCAAAAAAAAAAAAAAACTCACCTTAGAGTCCTAACTAAATTGTTGAGATCACTGGAGATATCATTCATGGTAAGATGCAAGGGACCCACAATATTCTTCAGGCTTCATTTCCAAAAAAGACAAAACAAACAAGTTGGAGAGATTAGTCAGAATGTACAAATCCTTGAAGATCAACAAAAGTACAATCAGTCTTGTTTCATTTTATGACTATTTCATTTATTTACTCTTCCTTCTTTTTTGTTTTGAATGTGTTGCCTTGTCCAAATTTACTCAGTCTATAAACGATGGAAACAAAGCTTTACTTTTCCCTTACTGTACCTATTTACTATAATAATTTCCCGCATATAAGCCGCATTGTGTATAAGCCGCAGGACAGTGTTTTATGCAAGTTGAAAAAAAAAACAAAACCACATTAACACCATGTTAACTGCCCCCGTTTTAACCTCATAGCGGAAGGAATTTTGCAAAATCAATATATAAGCCGCGGCTAATAGTCGGGAAATTACGGTAGTGCTGTCAGTTTAACACGTTAAATAACGTGTTAACGAAACCCATTTTAACGCCGTCAATTTTTTTAACGCACGATTAAAGCTTTTGACCTGCCATTGTCTAATGTGGAATGTGAAAAAAATATTTCCCCCATTCCAACACATACCTATGTCCTGTGTTTGTATTACTTGAAGTAGGCCTACTGCTACCTCATGCCTACACACACACTCACACACGGATGAACATGCATCTGCTCTGCTGTCTCTCTCTGCTACTCTGAAGTTTAGTAATTCCGATGTCAATGAAAACAAATACTTTACAGACGCAATCGTTGATGTTAACTCGCATGTTCGATATTTAGGTTGTTAATTGGCTAATTTTTAAAACTTAAAAATCTCTTTTGAAATGAATCCCCCTTATATCAGTTTCAAAACTGCAGCGCGAATGAGAGAGGGGAAACCCGTTGGAGCTCAAGGGTGTGGTATGCAAAGTGCGATGATATAGCAGAGTTTTTTCTCTTGAAGATGAACTTTGTTGATAAGAATTTAAAGAAGCATCAAGGCATCTTTTGTAATCGAGTTATTCAAGTACCTCAAATAATCGTTGCAGCCCTAAACTGTACAATAATTTTCTGACTACTACTACGACAAATTTTTTGACGACTAATCTTTCGACGACTAATCTTTCGACTAATTCTTTGATTGGTCGACTAATCAAAACGACTAATTTCTGAAAAAGGCGAAATCTCTGAGAAAAATAATAAGAATCACCTTGGTGCTCGGGCATTAAGAATAAATCAGTGTGTGCTGTAGTACTGTAAATTAAGTCAAATTACATGCAAATCCACTTACCTAAGAAATAAAATAACATCTTCATGGTTAAATAATTTTTTAAATAATATGTGTGACCAAATGGTTGATAAACCATACCATAATTAGACCATAAACCACCATAATTTGATTCAAGTCACTTTCCCATTGAGAATAACACAGCATCTATAGTCTCTAAATTGGTGATATTAAAGGTAGGGTAGGAGATCCTGGAAAAAAAGAAGGTCCAATCCCTAGGCTTCAAATTTCCCCTGAATCCACACCTCCAGAGTATAGGAACAAATGGGGAGGGGGAGGGACAAACGGCAGCTGGGTTTAATAGACATGTCTGTCCTGTTCATTCCACAGGTGACTAACAAATTTTATTTTTACATTGGAGAATTTAACTAAGCGGTTGCAATTGAGGTGTGAATGTAATTTTAAGCAACATAGTAAAAAGTGCTCAAGGAAAGCATCACATACCCCACCTTCAATAATACTGTTTTAAAATACTGCTGTAAACACAACATTTAATTATTTAAAAACCATGTATAACTATGCATTACAAAAATGATACTAAATATTCAATACTTTACAGTGTACACACATGGTAGTTAACACAATTACACTTTCAAGGTCAATACTTTTCAGCTGGAAAACAATGAGAATTAAGTTAAACTTCATTATTTTAATGCATTAATTTATGTTCTTACCAACCTTCTACTAAGCCTGTCCACAACTATGCGTTTCTGAATAACTTGTTGTGAATGACAGTCCACAAGTGGGAGAACAGGATCCTTGGAGACGCTGGCCTAGAGAATCAGAAAATCACAACCAAAGTAGTAGATGTTAAGAGCATTGAAGGCAATTTGATTTTTACTTTCAAGTTTTCTTTTAAGAATTAAAAGAAGACTCAATAAGTGTAATAAGTTTCATTAACGCCAAATTGGCCATTAACTTAAATTTGGTTGTCTCTTATCACTTCCCTTACACATACTCTTCTATTCAAGCACATTTTCTTTTAAGCTCTTCTGAGGAATATGTGTCCAAGTGCCACTACACGGTGAAAGAATTATGCCTACTGCATTTAATGTCTACAGTACAGTTAATATGATAGTACATTTATGGTACGTATTGTACGTTACAGTCGTATGTCCATTCCAACATACCCCCACTCCAACATCCCTCCACTCAGACATCTCTCCACTCGGACATCCTTCCATTATGACATCAACCATTCCAACATTTTTCATACCGCCATTCCGACAGCATACTGAAGCACGTCCCTATTTGGGGTATTATCTTTTATTGGTTTATTGAAACGATGGGGAAAATACGCCGCTCTGAGACAAGCGCACCTCCCCTCTGCTCTTGCCTGAGCTGTAGCCACACTCGCCATAGGGTTGCCACAAATTTTACCTACATAGCCTACTTTGGGCATTCTCCCTCATCTCATTTGATTGCTGTGCTCAATGCTGGAAGTATGTGTTAATGTTTGTTGTAGGTTTGTCCTGGATATCCTCTATCCTCTCATGTGTGTAAGCTCGGGCTTGTAATCTGTGCAATGTGATCAGCCAGTCCACTTTTGGGCCGATGGCATCTAATTTCTTTTTATGCAAATGCAACTATTGTAAATTATTTATTTCTGTAGGCTATTTTCAGCAGCCCATGCATAGCCCTTCGCCCCTTTAAAATATTGTTACATTCAGAGGTTTTGGACCAGGGGCTATCCGAGCCATGGCACATAGGCTACGCGAGTTTACTGGTGGAGAATGAAAGTTGTGTCAAGCCTGTCACTCACTAGTGTCACTCCTACTTTAGGACTTTTGTCGTCTTTGATTACTTTAAAATAAAATATATTTTGTATTTGTTTTGGACTGCCCAGGCTACTTCAGAAAACCTGCGGAGTTTCGCACCACCTCTCTGTTGGCTGTGTTATGCAGTAAGCAGATTTGGGTAGCCTGCATGAGATTGGACAGTTGAATGAATGTTGTATCCTGTTTATTTATTTATTCTGTAATCCTTTGTTAACAAACCACCATACTGTAGTGGTCTGCAAGTAAGCAAGTGCTAAAGTTTCTGTCCAATAACGCGCAAGGCAAAAGCTGGAGACGTCTTATGCTCCAAATCTCTCATACTTGACTTTTCCTTTACGTTTGGTAACCAATCTATAGCCTAGGCTATGGCGATCAAATAGGATATCTATAAAGTTTGATTTGGGGTTAATAGCGCATTGAACTTTTGGGACTTGGTTGATTGTTTTTTTGTGTGCATGTTGATTTAGGCTACTCTGTTTAAAAGCGGCCGCTTTCTCCACGGCGGGCGGCCACCCGACGTTTGCTTATCCCTATACAACTTCTCAAAGTTTAGGGTACTTGTTGTTTCCAGTGTATTTTTTTCGTTAAGATATTAACTTTGTTCGATTTATAATGTGGTGAAACGTGGGCATTAGTGCCAAACAGGCCGCTGGTATTTTGTCATTTGTGTTATTCACGGCTTAAACCAGCGCACTTTACTGCAGCAGCCTTTTAGCAAGACGCCTGTGATTTACGTGGAGCTCATTTTTTGTACTGTAATGGAATACAGTTACTCATAATTGATATTCTGAATACGTAATGATGGTACATGTTTTCCGTTACTCACCAACATTCATCATAGCACAGTGTTGTGTTTATGCAGCACATATCAACCGGCCAAGAGCAGGTAGTAGTAGCTAACTGAAATTTGAAATTACACGCCTCTCGTCCATGATGCAGGAGGATTCACATTTGCTAGAATATCTGACGGAACCAATGGATCACCACCGTCAACACACAGGGGTGCTGTGGAGGAGTTCGCATTGTGTGCTAGTGGATCAGAGGCATTAGAATCCATCCTTTTTTATATTTTAGGGGTGTGTGATGGTACTGTTGTGAATCATATTTTATTTTTATCCTGCTTTAGTAAAAGGTAAATTTCCATTTTGTACAGGGGTAAGTATAAGTCAATCATATGTACAAATTTGATTTTGAAATTTGATCTACCCAAACATCATATTACCTCTTGCTGTGGATCCATACAAATTACCAAAACATTCATTCATCCAAAAATAACTGACCTCAGATGTAAGATCTTGCTTTTCAGTGCTTCTGTGTGAATCTTTGGGAAGCCTACATTCCGTGGTTACTTCTTTGATGGTGACATCCATAGTAGGAGCTGCCATGCAAGGGGTAGTAGTATAGTCTTGAGCTGGGGTGGTGGGTTTCCATGTCCCGCTATTAGACAAAGGATCATATCCTGAAATATCCTGTATGTCATCTTCATCGAGCTCCTCTTCCTCATCATGCTGCCACATGTAAAGGTCTCCCACGGCGCAATCAGAACCATACAAAAACTTTGTGGTTTCATCAGTTTTCCATTGCAAAAGTGTGACCTTTAAGTACTCCATCAAATTGAGCTTCATCAATGTGGTCTTTGCTTTGCTTACTCCAAAGTGTTGCAGCTTTCCCCTTAATTCAGCCACACCTGCTTTGTTCATACTGACTTGGATTACATCTTGGCCCGTCTCATTTGTTTTCTGCATGCCACTCTTGTCAAGAAAATGTGCCACACATTGTCTCTGATTTGTTCTTACAGGAGACTGATTCAAAAACGTATCAACCTCACAGTCTGCACTTGTACATGTTTCTGCATTCTCTTGACTTGACAGTATCTGCATTGAACAATCTTGCATGGCTGCTGCTTTGGATTTGATTGAATGGTGCCTGTTGCAACTAAGTTGTTGTCCTTCTTTCACATCTTGAATTACTTGACTGTCTCCTGAGCCCTGGGGAAGCTCTCCCCAATGTACCCTTAGATGACACTTTGATAAGGATTTGGAAATTAAGTCCTGGTTGTACTCATCAATGCTGTTACAATACATTTCAGACTCTTCTTCAGCTTCTGCGAGAACAGGATTTTCAATATCAGCTTCCTTCACTGGTGTGTCCGACAGCATTATTTCACGTCCTGAACTACCTCTTAATGGGAATAAAAGACATGAAAAGCATTTCAGAACCTTACTCCAAATGAGCCAGTACACAAACTATATTGAAGAGTAACTGCACCTCTTAAAAAGGCAAGGATCGCTTTTAACAGGGTTATTAAATGTGAACAGACACAACTTTAGAATAGGGAACATATTCTGCATTACAAAGACTTAATTATGAGTAATTTGTACAGTATTATCCCTTGTGGTTTTGTATCCAATTCCATACGAGTAGACCAGTATTATAGGGGTGAATAACTACTCTTGTGTTACCATCCCTTTACAAGCTCTGTACTGACCCATGCTTATTTAGATCATAATTCATATGCAACAACTTACTTACTAGCTATTAATAAGGGGTAATTAGGAGGTTACACAGGGGAAAATCTTAGTTAATGGTCTATTATGGGTAGAAGAAGTCTTGCATAATAAAGTATTAATTAGTGTTTTATAATGAGTAATAAATAGCTAGTTTGCTACTAATATACATGTTAGTAAACAGCTAATTAATGGTGAATATGTGTGTCTTAATATAAAGTGTTACCAAGATGAGCATACACTGCGATTTTTGCCCCTTTTTGCCACGATTTTTCACTTGTGCGCGAATTTCTTGGATCGGGACGATTTTCAGCTCACTCGTGCGTCTCATATTGTGTAGTATACACAGGGTAACGAGAAGCGATTAACCTCCCACGACTACCTCCCGATCGACAATCATAGGGTCGGCTGAAAATCAAACTGGTTTGATATGCCACTTTCTGCACACTTGCCATCCTGTACAACCCTCTTTCTCCTCCCTCTCTCCCTCTCCTCACTCTAGCTAGATTATATGACACACTTATATCATATATATATACATATCAAGTGATATCCTCCTAGACTGGAGTGATGAACCTCCCGTATCTTCCTGCCATCAACCCTACACCACTACGGATGCCGACCAACCTCTCCGGAGCCACACACCAGGACCATCCTCTCTTTTTCTCTGAGGCCCGTGATGAAACTGGCCTGATGGCCCCCTGATGACCACTACCTAAATAGCAATCAACACCCAATGAACTCTAATCCCACTCCAACTACTGACTCCATCCCTTGGCCCTGACTGTCACACAAACTATGTGTATATCATCTCTGACTACATTCAGTACTCATGCTGTTTTGGCCAATCTATGCATCAGACTTTACGGATACTTTATTAGGCCCCAGGCTGGTAGGCACCATGAGGCGTGGATCTGCCCAAGGTTTCTTCCTACAAAACAAATTATTTACATAGCGAAGGGAGTTTTTCCTTGCCCCTGTTTCTCATGGATGCTTCCCGTACTGTCTGTAAAGCGCCGCGAGACAATGTAATGTATCTGAGCACTCTACAAATAAAATTGAATTGAATTGAATTGAATATTCTGTCGTCCCTCGTGAGGGTGTTCGCACAGTTTAAGCACAGCCACGACACGATTTCCCTACGATTAGTAAAGTGAAAGTGTACTGAAGCCATGGTGACAAGTGGACTATATCAAAAAGAACCTATTTATTTGCATCAATGAAAGTTGGTGCAGAATTCAGCAAGCTGTAGATATAATTTGCTTTCAGTGCTACATGAAACAAAAGCCATGTCTTCAAAGTCCCGTATGCCCCATGCATTTCTTTTTCTACACAGGCAAGAATACTTGTTCTTTTAATGGTTTCTTCCCATCATTTTGAATTTTGTGCTTAGTATTCGCTTGCGCAGTGTGAGCAGTTGCGTCGTGGCCAAATATGAGATCGCACAGTGTGAGAACATCAACGATGAGCTATGAACTTTTAACCCCTGCGAATTAATCGTACAGTTTGAGCTGGTGCTGCGTCTAACGATCGAAAATATAGCACAGTGTATGCCCAGCTTTAGGTACTCAATATTAACCCTTTCCCTTCTCTCAGTTAGACAGTTTATACATCCAAAAATGGCACAAAATTGAGGCTTTTTGTACAAAAAAGTTGCAGCCAAAACACAGTGCTTTCAATGGCTCTAGCTCCAGTTGCCCATCAGTTGAGGTTTGCGCGTGTACTAAAATACAGAAAAACGCTGAGAAAAATACGTTAGTGACGTAAAGTGAAGGCCAGCTATTGTCAGTTTATTTGACATCAATAGAATGTTTCTATGTAATAAGATTACTTCATGGAAGGCATGCATTAATACATACCCATCTTGTTCCTTTAAGAGTTTCGCATCAGGTGCTCTACAAATAAACAACAACAAACGTTAACAGAAAATTCTCAACAAAAGTAGTTAAGTACCTAAATGACAAACTTACAAAATTTTTGTACCTTTCAGCCTCTCTAAGCCATAGGGGTGTCTTCGATATTTGCACTGCAAACCATTTTGAGGCTTTATAACAGAAGTTGCAGCAAAAGCACTGGAATAAAACTGAATAAGATCAATGACAGATACTAAATTTGTAGGGGAAAAATTGAAAAGGCATTACAACAACAAACAAAAATACCTTCCGCTCAGTGATGTCATAAACTTTATTTGTCTTTGTGGAAATTTTATATTTTTGCTTGGGGACCTATAGAGAGACAGAAACAAATTATTGAATAAAAGTATTGAATAAAATAGTATTTTCATTTGAGTGTTTTCTAGACACATGTATATCCCAGTAACCATATTTGGTTGTAAACAAAGTTGAGTAATTATGTTTTCATCCTGTTAGGTAAAGAGTAAAAAGGGTCATGACCTTTAAATATCAGAAGTTCATGCATTTTCAAGATGGAAATGTAGACACAACGCAATTGTTGTTTTACTCAGAAATGCCCCAATATTTGCCAGAGGTTCTAATAACAATGACACAGCATTGTATCGTCTTCCATCATGTACTCACGTCATCAAGTTTGTTGAGACAAATGGGGTACCCACAGAGCTTGGATAATGATCTTTCCTCCACTACATCCTTATAGTTATCTGCAGTGATCAAGTGAGCCTGCAAACCATAATACTGAAGTTTTTCAGATTGATAGGTAGGCAAAACATTCACACTCATAAATGCAATACATACAGTATACCTTCTATACATTAATGACAATTTTTTTGTCAGAGCCCACTGGAAACATCAGCCATGCGGCTGCTGCACAAAGGTTTAAAAATCTTTTCTAAAACCTGCGCGTCAAGCCCATTGACATGGCTTGGTTTTCTAACAAATTTGTGTAGGTTATGGCATTTCCGACCATTTAGGCCGTTGCCATCATTAAACGGAAGTAACTAATACCATATCCGTGACCTAGCTCATATTTGGTTGATAAAACCTCAATTTAACTGCATTGTCACGTTCACAAAGCCAATGTCTATCTTAAGAGCATTAAAGGACATTATGCTGACCTTTAGTGGTGTTGCCATAATGTGCAACCAGATATTCGAATGGTTCGAGTATTTGTGTTTTTTTAGAGAATATTCAAACGTCATTTTTTTTTTAGGAATTTTGACAGCCCTACTATGCATCGTCATAAAACAGTGCGAAACCTACATCCTTGACACATTTTACTATATTGACCAAAAGACAACACATTATTCCTGATTGTAGATTTTGATGTAAGTCTGTGCATGGTCAAGCTAATTACATGCAGTAGTACAGAATAACTCACACAATTAATAAGAAAGTCTTCAGATACAGCAGTCTCGGACAGGTGCTCCACTACTTGCTGGGCCCTGTGCTCATGTTCCAACTTTTCTTTTATTTTGTCCTTCAAAAACTCCCGCCTAAAAAGAGGAGTAGATTTTACACATCAAGAAAGTAAGTCATCTGCAGGTGTAAACAATGACACTCTATTTGTACATTTTATTGATAAACTTTAAACCATCATTAAGACTTTGCAATTATTATTTTCTCACTCTCTCTTTTTAGAACACATTGGTTGTTTTAATTTGTGCTATACAAATTACTAAAACATTGATGTGATTGGCTTATGACGCTAGATGTGTCCTCTCGTTATACCTCCATCCCTCCCTCACAAGGATGTCCCCACACTTTGTTTATAGTATAATGGCAGTTCCAACATTTAAAACTAGGCATTGAAAACTTAGTAACTGTACAGATAGCTATTTACCCCCTAGCTGTGTGCCCCCAGAACTTACAACTAGCAAGTGGTTTTCTCTGGCCAGCATGAACATATCAAAATTCTGTTCCCTGGCAAATGTTCCAACTTTTTATGATGTTGCAATGTACTTTGTGTCCTTATCCCACCGAACTTCTCTTTTAATCATGACCCTGACAGTGTTTATTCTAACTCATAACTACTTTCTCTTTCACAAGAATTACTACTCACAACTGCAACTCCCCACTGGCTCCAAGTTATGCAAATCTACAAATCCATGTTTATAATAACAACCCCTTTAAACACTATGTTTAACGCAGGGTAAGTATAGATGACTGCTTCTTGATATGGGATGGGCACAAGACTGAGTTATTACAATTCATCAACTTTTTAAAGTTCAGATTGGAGACAATAACATTGTCATCCATGAGGAGTTTACAGTCGATTCACTTCTTGGATGTAGCCGTGTCTAAAAACCAGATTGACACCACTGAATTTCGTAACATAGATTAGAACATATTGTTAAGTGCATCACTCAAACGGGGATTACCCCTGAGCTAAATACAGGGTTTGGCACACCTGTGACATCAATCAAGAATTGGAGAGATAATCAATTACGTTATTGGATATTGATCTAGATCAAGGGGCTAATTTTTAGATATAGATTTTATATTTAGATTGTGGCGAGGTAAATTACACTATTCCAGGCTGCCATGGCACTGTTAAAGATGACAATTGTTCAGGATATCATATAGCCTACCTTTTATGTTCCAAAGCACCTGTCTTCGTCATGAGTCGCTCACCTGCGGGAAAACAATCATTTTCGGTACGACTTAATTGCAGACGCAATTGCAGATGTTATTGCTAGGGTTAGCCACACATTTTAGAATATGACTGAGAGCTACTGTAACACTACTCTTTTATTCTGTATCCCAGATAGCAAAATTCTGACAGTCCGCTGGTGTTTTCACTCATTGGTTCTCCAGCAGTCCACCAGTGCTCACCGTCATTACAGTAAAAGCCATGTGGCATTTAACCCCATGCAGTTAAGGGGCAGCAGGCCACCTGCGGACTGTCAGGGAACCGCCAAGACAAAAAGCCTCCAGGTGTACCTCCAGCATCTTCCAGTGCCGGCTAAAACTACATTAGAAAATGAGACTAAAATACTTTAGCCCACATATGTAACTCCAGCTAAGTCCAATATCCAATTTCATAAAGGTGGTGTATCCTAGAGATAGGCACCCCTAGATGGATCATTTTTTTCTTTTCACATTGCTTAATTGTGCCATGCTACATTAGGCTATAGGAGACAGAGCAGGTCGCATCACAATTAGGCTACCCCCTGGGGGGAAACTGACCCCTCGGCCCCCATTGACTTTGAGTTGGAAAATGGTGTCGCGTCGACTTTTGAGTCATGTATTAAAAAAAATAAATGATGCTTAAAAGTTGTTGTGTGACAAAATGTACGGTCATCAAGTGAAAGAACCCAGAACTTCAAGTTGCCAAACCGAAGTACAGAGCCTGTCAGGAGAAGGAAGTTGCTACAAGCCATCTGATGGATACTGTCTATGGATATAAACATCTATTAAACAGAAGACATAAAGCAGTGGGTCCTGAGGGTAGGTTCAGTAAGCACTTCATCAGTAAGGTAGGTTAAATATTTGTTGAAGTCAATATAGTTGGGCTATTACATTTGTTAAATAAATTAACCTAATAGGCTAAAGCATTTTGAATGCTTTTGGATGTTATAGCAGTTAGATAAGTAGCTTGTTTGGCTTAACATAGTAATTCAGTTAACATTATGTTGACACATTACCAGCTGAATATCATGATGATAAAGGTCTCGGTTTCCTGTCTATACAAGCAATAGCCTAAAATACTGTTCACTCCATCAAGCGATGTACAATGTAATAGTTTTAAGGCTCCAGAATATGCAATGCGAAACATTGTCACGTTTGCAAGTCTTTTCTGGGCAGATATGGCGTGATCCGGCAGCTGATTTGTTGCGCAATAATATCATGATTGATGTTTGACTTAGGCTGCCAATCTACTGCTATTTAAGGCTACAATTATGTCCTACAAATATACTGTCCTTTTGAGTTGTAAAGCTACGATTAGGTTCTAATCACAAATTTTTTTCCTATTCTAAATCTCCCTTGATTTAGGATACCAACTTGGGTGAAAACCCAAGGTGAAACCAACTCAAAATAAAAGAAAATGTGGTTACAGCATTGCTACTATTTTTGCTATCAGAAATCATTACCATGTTCTCAGGACGGACTGGGGTCAAAGTTCGGTTCTAGCAATTTTGGTAAAGCTTTAAATTACAGCCCAAGTACTGGGTAAGTAATGGGTAAGAATGGTGTAACAAAAAGTATCAAGGGATAAATTATTGAGTACTTACAGCGCAAATTTGCTGGAATAACACACATTATGTGAAAGTTATCTGCTTAATCCACTTACTTTGTAATTATGGCAATATTACACAAAGTTCTATTTTGTTACGTTGTTCTTACTTATACTTGCCCAGTACTTCACAGGCTGTAAAATAAAGCGATAACTTGTGTTATTCCAGCAAATTTTGGCTGTAAGTAAGTACTCAGTAATTTATCCCTTGATCAGGGGCGCCGCTGGGTCCAAAATTATGTTTGTCATATGGCCCCAAATTTCTAGCAGCACCCCTGCCCTTGATAACTTTACCTTTTTGTTACACCATTCTTACCTACTAACTCTTAGCCAGTACTTCAGGGGCTGTAAATTACAGCGTTACCACATTGGCTGTGTACTTCATGTACAATATCCTTCCTTTACATAATATGAAAGTCTGGGTACATATCAATATGCTTCCTCAGGCTCGGTCCTCTGTCCTCCGTACTTGTGCCCCGGAAATTGTTCGAGGCTCGACATCATCGAGGATGTCTCAATTGTCTAATTGCTGCGAGAAGGAGAGAGGAACGAGGACGGAGGAGAGAAGAGAAAGGTCCGATAAGCGAGGAAGCATAGGTGTATCCTTTGCGGAGAAAACGCAGAAGCACGAACAGCGGGAATGTGCGTTCATTGGCTTGATTCGAGAGTCTAAAAAGTTTAAATGCCCTCCCGTTCTGTTAGCCTGGGCGATTGCCTATGTCATACAGTCTGGCCCAACGCAATTGAAATAGGTTTCCGTTTGGATATGACGTATTCTCTCGCCTGGCTCTCACGCCTACAACTTTCGCTTTCAGTATAAACAGATCTCTGGTAAGTTCTGATCTATTTTGACATCGTAGTGGCAATAAATCCTCAAGATCATGGATGCTAATGTCATGTACCAATTTTGTGAATGTAATTCGAAAGTGGGGGAGAGATTAACAAATGCCTTCCTATCCTGTAGGACTATAAAATTTTGAGACATCGCTCTAAACTGTGTGATGATTGGCTAAACCGTAGAGTAACCGAGGGAAAGGCAGCTAGGGGGGTTTGGTCCAGACTACGTGCGGAGATAAAATATTTAGCGGAGGTAGTAGGATGGCATCGCCAGGCTACCATTCTGTCACCTCAACATCCAGTTAAAAAACGAGTTTGCTATTTATGAAAAGGGAGTTCAAATGACTGTTTGGAGCAAGGGAAAATCATATTAGAAATAGAAATAATAAAAAGAAACATCTTCAACTTCAGCAAGAAAGATGATTGTTTAGTCGAGTTTATTATGATCTGCATTGTCCGTGGTTATAAGGCAAAAATAAACTGATGCAAAACAGATTGTGGTTTAATTACATTGTATTATGATGAATAAAATTGTTTGATGGTTGTTATAGCCTATATTTGATGAAGATAGCATTTATTTTCGTCAGTTGTTTCAGAGATGTCATCTGTAATGGACGTCTCATACTAGTGATGCATGAATCAGGAGGACATCTCATTTCTTATCTGTCTGCCCTCGATTCCTCCATCCTCCGATCGTTCCTTCCTTGTTTCCTTCACGGGAGCAGTGTTGGGTAAGTTACTTTAGAAATGTAATGCGTTACAGTTACAAGTTACCCCGTTGAAATAGTAATTGTAGTGTAACTATTTTGATTACTTTAATAAAGTAATGTAACTAATTACATTTGATTACTTTTTGATTACATTTCGACATTTTTGATGTTTTTTTTTTTGTTTTTTTTCAATCGTCAAGCAATTCAGAGTTTTTGAATCCTGGCAATGTTAACTGTCACATAGTCCTATTATTCACCATTGACATTGCAAAAATTCTTTTTAACTCCCACAGAAGTGTCAGAATTCACTATGAGCAAATAATTAAAATACTTGGTGAACATCACTGAATAATCAGGTGTTTGTCTGAGATTGCTCATAAAGTATGTGTGCACCTGATCAATAGAGCTCATTTTTATATCCGGCAATGGGCTACAGGCCTATGTTGTAGTTTTTGTCTGACAGTCAGGCCTCCTTGCTACTGAAACTTAGACCGCTGTAGATCAGGTAATAAGTGAGTAGTGTTGCCAACATGACAGTAGAAACAAGTATATTAGCATAGTGTATTTTAGCTGTAGTAGTGACATTTAGTTGTAAATAGAGGATGTTGTATTTACATGAAGCACACTTAGCCAATGTTTCTGCAGATGATATCGGGATCAAGTAACTAAAATTGTAATTCCGAATATTTCTTGAAGTAACTGTAATTCAATTACACATTTTTTCAAAGTAACTGTAATTGATTACTGTTACTTTTATTTTGTAATTAAATTACGTAATTTCGTTACATGTAACTCGTTACTCCCCAACACTGCACGGGAGGAGGGGCTAGGTCGGAGGAAAGGTTGGAAGTGAGGAAAGGAGGACGGAGGAATTATGTATTGAGATGTACCCTCTGATACTAGGCCATAGAATGTGTATATTTCTATGATACTAGGCTATTCCTATCTCATTGTTCTCCGATCATGTTTTAGTTGGCAACACCACCTACTTGTTGCTGGCTTCGGAGCAAGAGAGAGATGCAGCAGAGCATCTTTCACCCATTAAAAGAATTGACGCCGTTAAAATGGGTTTGCGTTAACTCTGTTTAACGATAACACTACATAAGTTACACAATAACACACACATAGTTAAGTTGAGGCATAACGTTAGCTCAAAAGATGTTGGTGTTAAAGTTGGGTAGTTAGTAGTACCAGAGAGGATTCAAGCGGAGCGAGAGGCGTCAATGGTTGTTCAGTTCCTGGTTCCTGGTCCTATTTTTGCAGGGGGGGGGGGGCAAAATCCCCCTTTGTGATGTGGTCAGTATTCCATGATCTATGGTAGTACCAGAGATGGTTGATGAAAGCGAGACCTTTCAATAGGAGCTCCTTCCTGTTTCCATATGACGTTGGGTTCGAAACTGACACGCCCCTTTAGGAGACTAGCGGAGTCTCCCAATGTGCGATGAGACATGAGAATGAGATATATGAACGGGATCTTGGAACATCGACCTGCCCTTAATCCTGTATCATTCGAATGTAATTCTGACGTTATTTTCTAAAAAACACAAGCCTTTCCAACATGTCTACATTAAAAAAGTTATTGTTTGACTATCAAATAAAGTACAAAAATAAGTTTGTTTGTGGTCTGTGTCTGTGAAATGTAGAACTATCGCGAGATTGCACACAGGCAACTCACCGTGATCTGTACGTCTTCTGTAGAACATTTAGGAGACCAGAACTGGAACCCGATTTTTAACGTTGGGGAAGCCTAGAACGTGTCATCTACCCCTAATACAGTATCTCTGTCCAGAGACGGTTGATGTAATTTGGTGCATTCCAGGGAGCTGGGAGGTGGGACTTATGCCACTTGAAGCCTACGAGGTCCAACCTTAAAGTGTTCCAGGCAAACAAAGTGGCTAAGGATTGTAATAGGCTCTTATTTGCCTAGAGGCGGTTCCACTTTAGGAAAGTATGCCTCATCATTTTGTTTACAATTTCATGCCTACCCTAAACTTCATGCAGAGATAATATAGCAACACATAGTTGTCCTTGTAGAGCATATTACGTTATATTACACCATTTAGTACATCTAAATGCTGATAAATACAGTCTGTGGTCTTTCAGTTTGTGTTAAAAGTTTCTGTCTGTGGGCACCGCCATTGTTGTGTGATGTCATTCTGCTGCATCACTGAGAAGTCGGGGTAACGTTACATCGAAATGCTCCCACTTCACAACTAGAATCTCCCACTTCAAGTGGTGTTCCAGTGCACTTTTCGTAGTAGGAGGTCTGGAATCTCCTACCTCCCAGCTCCCTGGAGTGCACCGAAAGTACTCTACTACGTACTACTCTACGTTCAGACCGCAAGCGATAAAAGTCTCAAGTGTTGCCTAGCGTTGGATTATTGAGCAGAGCTTGTAGCTACGTAGGAAGGCAAAGCCAGGCTCGGAGTATACCAAAACAAGACGATAGGACACAATCTGTATTCGCAGTAGAACGACACCTTTTGTCCGCGTTTAACGTTAACTAATCCATTGCGTTACCGCAAATAAACAAACATTTATTGGATTTTACCTTGGCCAGTCTTTCTTCTTATAACTTTGTTCTCCATGGCTGTCTTGATTCATAGATTGACGACACACATAATGCACACACGAGGAATGGACTTCACACTACTAAAATACGGGGCGTAACTGAACCTGACCTGACTGAACCACAGATCCTTCAGGAGCCAGATATGTCGTGGTAGTTCATAGATACAGACGGCAAGTACGGTTAACGCCCCCAAAATGTGAGGGTGGAGTCAGCGTGGGGGAAAACAGAGGCCAAATTAACATTATAGTGAATGGACAAGGTAGAGAAAGGTGTTTAACAATAATAGATAGCTTTATAAAATTGAACAAAGTCAATATTAGGTATTTTATCTAATCATGACCTGTTTGCCTGCTTTGGTTAGACAAAAAAAAAACTTTCCATGGTTTGTTTATTGCAGTAACACAGACAGAAATGTCATGAGCTGTCTCCTAACTGTCATAACTGAGGCAACTTTCAATCACAAGTCTGATTAGCTCTGTTTAGCAAGCTAAAGTTAGCTACATTTACTATAGTGATGAATGAGGTTGGCTAGTTAGCAAGCTAATGAAGCTAACAAGCATCAACTAAACTGTCCTCAGTATCGCATTTGGAGGTGTGTCAAGTTCAGAATTCACATTGGACCATCTGAACATCATTACTAGCTTAAGGCATTGCTCTCAAAAATGTGTCAAGGTCCTTGTAGATGGTGCTCAGTGTAACTTCTAGCTTAGCATCTCATTGACTTCCACACTGTGTGACCCTGCTTCTTCCCCCATGAGGGACTATTTTTCTCTACTTCCCCCACGGCGGAGCTACATTTGTGGGCGTGGTCAGACTTGCCGTCTGTATTCACCTTATGCAGCCCCGCCCCTTTTTGTCTTTTTTTCTTCCGCGTTTGCCCTCCGATTGTCTTGAAACTTCCGTTAGACGCTGCCTCTCATTCAAATCAACGTAATTTTCACGAAATACCACGATCACAAAACTCCTTATTGTAGCCGTAGAAACACCGTTTTTACTGCTGAAAACATCATTTTTCATCTGACGACGAACTCTTCTAACTATATTGATGGATGTAGTGAGCACAACTTCATAATAAGACCACTTATATTAGACCGTTAAAACACCAAATATCACAACGCTAAGTCAATGCGTTGCTAGACCGGATGTTGAATGACAATCGTCATGGCAGCGCCCATGTTTACCCGCGGAATAAGGTGAATAGATACAGACGGCAAGTCCGGGCACGCCCATAAAATCAGCTCCTCGTGTCCCCCATGTGGGGGAAAACAAACCCTAAATTAGTGAAGGAGTCAATGGCATGCTAAGCTACAAGTTACACTGAGCACCATCTACAAGGAGCCAGACACATTTTTGAGGGCAATGCCTGAAGGTAGTAATGATGGTCAGATGGTTCGATGTGAATTCTGAACTTGACACCCCTCCAAACGCGATACTGATGACAATTTAGATGATGTTTGTTAGCTTCATTAGCTTGCTAACTAGCCAACTTCATTGATCACCACAGTAAATGTAGTTAACTTTAGCTTGCTTAACTGAGCTAATCAGACTTGTGATTGAAAGGTGCTTTACTTTTGACAGGAGCAGAGACGGCTCATGACATTTCTATTAGTGTAACTGCAATAAACAAATGATGGAAAAATTATCTTAGTCTAAACACAAGTAGGCGAACAAGTCATGATTAGACAAAACATCTAATATGGACTTTGTTAAATTTTACTTAGCAATCTTTTATTGTTAAGCAACTTTCTCTACCTTGTCCATTCACCATAATGTTAAATTGGCCTCTGTTATCCCCCACGCTGACTCCACCCTAGCATTTTGGGGGCGTTAACCGTACTTGCCGTCTGTATCTATGTCTATGGGAGCAAATTGGAGTCATCCGAGCTAGCAGCCACTAGCCTGGCCACGCCCTCCCAGTGAGATGCCGCCCTAATCAGTGGCAGCTGGCACCCCAAGCAGTCAACCTCCTTAGATGCAAAATAAAGCTAGATAGCGCTTTTTTTTTTTTTGTATACCGTGGACATTGATATACTGTATGTATTGTATGATTTTGACATTTTGACAAAATAAAAAAAAAAAAAAAACTTTAACAGACTTGGTGCACACCTGATTAAAAGTTCATTTTCTACGGAATGGAGAGTCACATAGTCTTGACAATAATATGAAATGGGGCAGGGGGCTTTGCAGATCACCATACCATGCCCCAAATGTACATCCATTACTCAGAAAAATAAGGCTTTTAAAATTTCGGTGGAATTCTTGGATTCTGCCATAGACTTCAATGTTACAGAATGAGCTTCTCCACTGCATAAATGCTAGCACCGCCCAGAACTACCTTATTTGGCATTAGCCTCATGACTCCAGGAAGTGGGTCCTCATGATTTATCTCCGTAAAGAAGGATCTCTGACTGAACCGTCTCTGACCAGTACAGAAATACTTCCGTGTTACATCGTCTCTTATAACTACGGCAAGTATGCGCAATCAAAATAGTATTAACTTTAACGCTTTCTCTCTCGTTTGGGATGGCTAGGCTTTGACAAGTACGTGTTGTTTTTTACAAAACAAATCTCGATTTTGCTGTTGCTTTAAGAACCGGTTCTTCTGAAAATAAGGGGATCACAGTTCCATTTAAATTTCTATGATTTGGCTAATAACAAAGCTGTAGCGTAACGCCAACGCTATTTCCCGGGCTAACGTCCTGATCACAGGTACTGCAGGAACCTAGTTAGCTTGTTATCCCTTTTGCCACATGTGATGTATCGATAGCTTGGCACAGCTTCATCAACCGTCTCTGATTCAACTATGCCTAACATTGCAGAGTCTCGTGGTCGTGGAAACTTAACCTGTATAAATAATATTAACGTAATCTATACGTTTAAAGGAGCTATTTTATTTAGAAAGAGAGAGGGAGAGAGAGTTTAGAATTTGCCAGATTACTTGTTCTATTTATTTTCAATAAGGACTGTCAGCTGTCTGTAATTGTGCGATTCATGTGGCTTTAGTTCAAAATAAATAGTTCAGCTTGTTTAACAATAGTTGGGTATTTCTGAGAAATGTTGTTTTGCTTGTTTTAGGTATTCCTCAGGAGACAATTCAAGAAGGATGGCTTTAGAACAACTGTGTGACATTGTCCAGAGATGTGTAAGTTGGTTTAGTAGCCTACTTGGAGAGAGGGGAAGTTGTATTCTTTACAACAGAAACTTTAGGTCTAGATATTGGATATAACTTGAAATGTTTTTATTTTATTTTCAGCAATCAATCCAAAATGATGTATATACCCCAGAGGATTATGATCTGTTCCAGTCTTCTGCACAGACGTGTATAGAAGAGGGTGACATTGCACAGGTTTTAAGCATTATAGTGGATGAGAAAAATCAGGTAGATGTAGGCCTAACACAACCATTAATTTACATGTCATGTGATTTCAGTAAGCCTGTGTTCCTAATTATTATATTCTTTGTTTTCATAGTGTATAGTGAGATGCATGGGCTGGAACCTTGTGGGCCCACTTGTGCAGATTCTGCTGAAGAAGGAGGAAAACAATCGTATTCATAGTCATGCCATCCTCACACATCTATTGGAGGTCTGTAACTTTAAGACACAGAGAAAGGAAAAGGAAAATAATAATAATAAAAAAAAATAGGTTCTGGGCTCCGCCATTCAAACAATCAATTATTAATAAAAAGCGAAATTAAATTTGGACACTGGGGTCAAAGCTCCTGGTCATGAGACATCAGAAATAATATGTTCTCTCTTACTGTCTCATAACTTTTTTTTGTCAGTTTGGTATCTCTGACTGACTGGTATCCTACAATATCTTTAATTAAAGGGCATCTTCAGTCATTTTCAACAAGAGCTCTATTGCCCAAGCTACTTGAGATTAGCCAATACTGAAGACGTGAGACATTTTGGTCCAACCATATAGGTTTCCTTGAACAGAGAATAATCACTTACAACCAAAGATTCTAGAGTGAGTGCGTAGCACTCTAGAATCTTTGCTTACAACTATTCCAATGGGGCAGAATTTTGAACTGTATAGACTTGTTTCACACCTGAACATTCCGACATTCCATGGTAGTAAACTGAACATTCTATCATTGAAATGCATTGGATTTATGCCTCTTTCTGACTTGAAAAAAATGGGTAATAACATTTCAAACATGTTTAAATTCACTTTCCTTCAAATAATACACATTTGAAGCATACAAATTGGGAGGTCCCGAATAGATTGAAGCGCCATGCACATAAATGTAAAACCACTTTTATCTACTTGGGACCTCCAAATTTGCGTGCTTCAAATGTGTATTATTTGAAAGAAAGTGAATTTAGACTTATTTTAAATATTATTACCCATTTTTTTCAAGTCAGAAAGAGGCATAAATCCAATGCAT
>JAODXP020000004.1:9819502-9912121 GCA_027497455.2 Sardinella longiceps | reverse complement strand
TGTGTCAACTACGCCAAAATTGCTGTTTGTATACAGATTACTGGCGAACGAGCGTGAACACGGTAAGTATAGTAAACGTTTACCTGTTCTTATAATACTCCACACGTCCGCGTGTTGGTTGATTGATTCATTCATAGCCTATGTTACAGCCTGTGAACGTGTTTGAAGGCTGAAACGTAAAATTAACTCCCCGCTGCTGTCTGGGCTTCTAACGTTACCCGTATTAGTCCACGTTCGCGTGGATCGGGAAAAAGATTCTATTTTCTGTTCATTTGTAACCAATGAGAGTTGACTGCAGAGGGCAGGTTTACTTTTCTTTCGTAATCGTAGCCTACATTGAATTGCATTGGTAGGCTGACTGAAGTGGTTGTGAGCCTCAAATTAATTTGTTAAGTTTTTCCACCTGCTTGCAGGTTTGTTCTATTTTCTTCTGCACTGTGTGTAGCCTAAGTGACAGTTAAGTTGTTTAAAGAATTGTAGGTCTACATCTCTTTTTTGATTCAAGCCTTGATATATCTTGATTTTGTCGCAGTATGATTGTGGTCTGTATGACTTAATTATTGTGTAACCTATTATGGCTTAAGTGTTATAGTAGCTGCTTTCCTCTATTGGCATCGGCTAGCCTACTGGTTATAACAAGCTGGGCTGAGGCGCTCATTAGCGGCCATTTTCAGCAAGTTGTGCTAACATTTTTTTGTTGTCTGATATCTACAGCCTTTATTATAGGCTAGGCAACAGTGAATTGAGCATCTGCTTATTCTGTATTGTTTCAAATTTATACAGGATTTCATAAATCAAATAATTATACAGCCAGAGCTGTCTTATTCTTTGGCTGCCATTACAGCACTGCCGAAACACTCTTATTGTGCTGACAAGCACATTGCTGCCCCTTCACCTTGATGTTGTGCGCAATAAGCTGTTCACATTGCCCCCTTAGCCGCTGTTCGCAGCAGGCCAGGCTATTTTGTTCATTGCGTTATAGGCATTGCACTTTTTCACCTGCCCCCGTAACCTCTGTTCGCAGAGGTGGGGTGAGCCGCCCTTTAAACACACTAGTACTCCATTATTCGTATTGGAGTGTGTGTGCAGTACAGTACGCTGATCCTACTCTCTGCTGGAGACTGGACTTGGTAAAATTTCAAAGGCTGCTTGGCACAATAGTGGCGGCAACAGCAGTGGTGCCATTGGGTCTCCTCCGGGCCCAACCTCTCCAGAAATGGTTGAATGCATTAAATCATCCAGTGTGAGACAGATGGGTGAAACTCAAGGTGACTCATGGAGTCCAGCTCGGAAACATCCCCTCTCTCAGGACTCTGGTGTCCACAGACGCTTCCCTAACTGGGTATGGTGCAGCTTGGGAAGGCAGGATGGTGAGGGGTTCCTGGGAGCACATAAATGTGCTGGAGTTGAAAGCAGTCCATCTGGCCCTGCAAGAACTTCTCCCTCTCATTAGAGGCAGACACGTCCTTGTGACAACTCCTCTACAGTGTATTTTCAAGATGACGTAACATTACAAAGCGTTTACTACGTCACCCATAGGGATGAATGAGAACTGTTACGTTACGTTACAAGTGTGTTGACAGACAGCTGGATCCAGCCTCATGTCCAGTGTACTGTGCATGGAGGTATTAATAAACCTGGAGAAACATACCAAGTCCCGCCTCCCATTCATTTCAATGTGGAATGCTAGGCTAGGGAATTCATCCGAAATTGAACAAAATTTTCAGTTGTCAAGATGGCGTTTCATGGAGCTCACTTCCGACTCCATTTCATTTGGCCAATGAGGGCCCATGTTACTAATGGAAATGGGCTACAGATGGCAAGTCTGGGCACGCCCACAAAAGTTTGTGCACAGGGACAGAGCCCGTTTACGGCGAGCCATGGCACTCCTATTAACGCCATTCAACCTGCAATTCCAATTGCAAATCCGCTAGGGGGCGATCGCGAGTCAGTGGAAACTGAGTGGAAAATCAATGGGCACCTATGAGGTATAGGGCTAAATGTGTAATTTTCACATATTTAGGGACAACATATCAGAGATTGCATTTTATTTTAAGCAACTTTGACATGGATGTCAATCAAAATGAAATGTATTAATACATATGACCATTACGTTTTTCATCTGAGCAGTTTTTTTCCCCTGACTCACTAGCATTCTGCTACTCTATTCTGGTGAATGGCCATAGGGAAAGACTTGCTGTGTCACGTGACAGACACTTTGGAAGGGATTTTACAAATGAACAAAAAATGCTAAAAATATTATGTGTGGACTGAGAATTAAGTCAAATTACTCTGAACCGCATGCATGAATGCATTTATTCAAGAAAAAATTGTATCTAAAGAAATACAGCATTTGAGGGTGCAGCTGCATAGAACCCAATTCATTCTTCACTGACTCGCGCGCGCCATCTAGGCGCAGTACCACCGGAGTGCTAATTCTCCCCTATTAAAAGTTCTCTGACAGGGAGCTCGTTAACATGAGCTGAAAGTGTAGCATTAACCAATCAGCATATGTCAAATGGAGTCGGATATGATGTCATTTCTGGAAAATGGCGACGAGGAAGTGCAAGGCTAACTGGCGAAGCTAATCAGCCAAATCCTGACCCCCTGGTACTGTGTCATTCATTTCCTTTAGTCTCTTCTTGGTGCAGGATAAGCAGCTAGCACTGAAAGTTTATATGGCTGCTATTTCTTTCTTCCATCATGTGGTTGATGGCCTCACCATGGGAAAACACCCATTGGTGTCTCAGTTTCTTGAAGGTGCACACCGCATCCGTCCTGGCAGGACTCTTGAGAGCACCGTCCTGGGACCTGCCCACAGTGTTGCAGGCGCTGACAGTAGCCCCATACGGACCTTTGAATACGTCGGCTGACTTGAAGTATCTTACACGGAAACGTGTGTTCTTCCTGGCGATCTGTACCGCCAAAAGAGTTGGTGAGTTACATGCACTCTCAGTCAGCGATCAGTGTCTTAGGTGGAAGACTGACTACACTGGGGTGTCGCTATGGCCTAATCCTTCCCAAGGTTCTGAATCCTCAGATCTTGAACCAGGTGATTGAGGTCAGTGCTCTCACAGACTCTTCACTTGGGTCAGAGAGCATGAATTTGGTAAAGCTTGTGCCAAGTGAGAGCATTGCGTATATATGTGACACGTACGCACTCGATCCAGTCTACCTGAAAGACATCATCAAACCATATGCTAACCTCCAATCGCTCCGCTCAACCAAAGATCGCTGCTTGGAATGACCAGCACCGCGCACAGGTCAATCTAGGCTCTTCTTATGCATTGTTCCTAACTGGTGGAATAGTCTTCCCAAGACTATTAGAACAACAGGCACTCTCTCTACTTTCAAGAGACTCTTGAAGACCAAGCTCTTTCAAGAGTATCTCTTGTCCTAGTTCGTTAAATTACTTGGAATGCACTGATCAAGTACTTCTAAACTCTTGCACTTGCTCTCCTATTAGCAAATGGCACTCCCAGTAGGCACTTACTTGTACTGTGTTGCAGCTTGATTGTTATCCCTCTTTTGTAAGTCGCTTTGGATAAAAGCGTCTGCTAAATGCGTTAATGTAAATGTAAATGTCAATCAGACGTTCTCATCTGCAGCTATTCGTCTGCTATTGCGGAAATAAACATGGAGAGCCAGTCTCTAAACAGAGGTTTTCCCATTGGGTGGTCGACACAATCTCCCATGCCTATGGCAGTCGGAATCTTCCTGTTCCTGGCAACCTAGTTGTGCACTCTACCAGGAGTACAGCTACCTCTTGGGCTGCACTTGGAGGGGTTTCTGTAGCAGAGATCTGTGCAGCAGCTTCCTGGAGCACACTGCGCACATTTGTACGTCTTTACAGAGTCGATGTGGCTGCTTTAGCACCACTGGGCTCTGTGGTTCTTTCTGCTGCTAGTGGGACTTGAAGCATGCGCTATTTTTCGCTCTTCTTTCCTCGCGAATGGTGCTACCATTTAACCAAGTCATTTACACTTCAAATGTTTTATTAAACAGTAAATTACAGGTCTGCCTCTTATATTCAGTGAACAACTAATCTTTGGCCTTCAAATAATGACACAGGCTAAATTCACATATTATTATGGCAATCCCCTCGCGGACCACTTGAGCTTGCTCGCAGACCACCAGTGGTCCTCGGACCACACTACGAGAACCACTGGTCTAATGGCACTCCTTCCTTTCATTCTGGTCAGGCATGTTCTAGTGCGAACTGTTCAGCCGTTTCACATCAAACATCAGGGAGGCATGAGATCCTGGCGGTGCCTCAAGGCCGCCAAGCGTCTCCTTTTCTGGGCATTCCCCCACTTGGCCTCACTAAGGGCAATTTACATTCCGCGTGTTCTGAATCGATCAGTGGATCTCCTCTCCAGATATGCGTTTCCTCTGATACCCTTGCTCCCACTGGTCCTGAACAGTCCATCTGGGCGCATAAAGGGTTCTGTTGGTGGCCCCACGTTGGCCGACGAGGCATTGTTTTCCTGCTCTCCTGCAACTTGTTCATGACAAACCTTGGCCCCTGCCAGTCAGAGCGGACCTTCTTTCACAAGTGGGGGGTCAAATTTGGCACCCCAATCCAGTTGTCCTGCAGTTGTGGGCTTGGCTCCTTCTCAGTCCCTGCCTCAGGTCCCTGAGCTGAGTGAGGCAGTTCTGTTATTCTCTTCATGGTGTCAAGAGCGAGGCTCTGACCCAAAGACATGTCCAGTGGTGCTGGTGTTGCATTTCCTTCAATCTCTTTTGGACACTGGAAGGGCAGCCAGCACTTTACGTGTCTATGCTGCTGTTATTTTTGCATTCCATGATCCAGTAGAGGGCCTGTCTATAGGAAAGCACCCGATGGTGTCACGGTTTTTAAAAGGCGCTAAGTGTCTGCGGCCAGGAAGAGTTCTGAGGGCTCCGTCTTGGGATCTTCCCTTGGTATTGAGATCCTTGACCTCAGCCCCGTATGAGCCACTGGATCAATCTGAGATCAAGTTTTTAACTCATAAGACTTTGTTTTTACTAGCTTTGTGCTCTATTAAAAGAGTAAGTGAGCTGCATGCACTCTCTATGGCCTCGTTCAGATTGGCATCCCAAATCCGATTTCTTGCATATCCAGATTGTATCTAGAATTGATTGCGGATGGTCTGAACAGCAGAAAACCACATGAATTCTGATTTTTTCGAATCTGTTACGCCCTACATACCCATGTGGTGTCAATTGCGATTCATATCGGATATGGTGCGATCTGAACAGCTTTTCCACATGGGATAAGATTTCACCGTGTCACTTGCGTCATTTGTCACGTGACAAAAACATCAACACGTGGAATGCAGATGGAAGGAAGTGAGAGATTAATGTTAATTCTCTTTTTAAAAAAAACGGTGTCGTTTGCTATAACAACGTGTCAGTGCGCGTTATGGATTTGCTGCAAGTTCCATGACCTGGAGTTTACCTCGCGTGTGGAAAGCAAGGTTTACCTCGCGTGTGGAAAGCAACGTCAGTGAAAGTTTTCAACCACGCATCAGAAAGGCAACTAACAGCTGTTTTGGATGCATCGATGCTCTGAAATAAAGATGAGTAACGCTATTCTTCCATCTCTGATACTTCCTTGTTACTTGTAGCTGTGTGCTACGACCCCACTTAACCATCTGAGAGAGAAACAACCGACATTCTACCCTCCGCGGTTTTGTTTATTATTTGTGGGCATGATGCGTTAGGGTACCATAGTAACCCACGTGGATATGGCAGGTGATTAGCGGACATGGAGATCCGATATGACAAGCAATGTGAGCTTACTTGAGTCAGGCTAATACTCCCATCATCATTAACACTTTAACATTCAGGATCATATATATCATCATTTAGAATATGTTTATTATTTACCTTTATATTTATCACTCATGTGGACATATAGCCTAAAGGTTACACGGGACTCATCATAAGAGAACAGGATTGGGTGAGAGCCGTCTGGCCTTTCCCCATTCAATTTCTCATGATGCGCAAATAAGCGCACACGCAGGCGCATGCTGACAATAGCTTCAGTGATCTTTCCACATTTCTTTGAAATACTCAAAATCACTGTATGTTTGAAACACTTTAAATAAATATCATTACTGACGTGCTATTTGGCTATATTTTCTTAAATCTCATTCATAGCACTGGTGATTTGCAAAGTCAAGCTAGCTAGCAAAAGTGACGGTTCATTTGAAATCGTTTTGATCCTTACGGGGCTTTGACGGATAATGTAGCCGAAGTGTATGGCATTACGCAAAAACTAGTGACCGGATATGAAAACATGAAGTAGGCTATGCCCTCAAAAGACAGAGTGGAAGTAATTTAGACATCTAAATGGGAACTTTTTAACAGATGACAGACAAAATTCAACATGTTGATTGTTGTTGATGTTTTGCGGCTCCCCTCTTGCACTTCGGCAGAACGGTTTGACAATAAATAGGCTGTAGGGGTTTAGCGAAAGCGATAGATAGTCTCGATGGATATTCTCATTCGCAATGACCTGCTTCACCCACTGTCTCTGGTGCAACATTTATCCAAATGGGTGTTATAAGTCCTTAATGACGTGACAGACAACAAAAAAGGGGGGACAGTTTCACTCACAGCCTTTTACCTCAAGTCGTCTAATCTTCATAGCCTTTGTTACTGTTCCTTTATTTGAAATGAACTAATACCGAACTTGCGAAGAGATCTGGCAGGTAGCCTACCCAGATTGATTGAGCGCGCGTGAGGTAGGCAGGCATGACATCATCTGCAGCTTATCACTCAGGTTCCACTCGCAACGCAAAATAATAAGTCCACAGGAGTTTAGTAATTTAAGGAGTTAGGATGAATGTAAACAAATTGAAAAATTCATATTTGGATGGGGGCTTAAAAATTTACTACCTCGTCAGATGACGCTTCTTACTTTTTACTACTTTTTACTGGCCTTAATTTGACCTGATTTCATTTACTACCTTTTACAACTTTTTACAAACCCGCGGACACCCTGATCCTGTATTTTGGGAAAAGATTTTTTCTAAAAATTGCGGGCACTTTCATAGATGCAAGTCCAGATTTGACCCATTGGTGGCACTATACTATGTTGATCTGAAACTTATTGATAGGCTACTTCATTTCACTTTGGAAACAAATTGTGGTAGAATTACATCAAAATAGTTACTAGACAAAACTGGTATTTGATCACTGAGATTTAACAAGTTCCCAGTGGCAAACCAAGGTAAGCAGAGCTGGATGGGAGACCACATGGCCTGGCTTGAATTTAGCATAAATGTCTTATATTCAAGCAAATTTGTCTTGTTTTCAGCATTTTTTTGTTGACTAGTTTTAAGAAAAAATGGCTAGTTTATAGACTTTAGATCTCAAAAATAAGAAAATTAATCTTAGTATTTTTTCTTGTTTCAAGAAATGTTGCTTGAAATAAGTCTAGACTATTTTGCTAATTTTAAGAATTCTATTTTTGCAAATTTTAAGAATCCTTACCTAGAAAATTTTGCTAACCCCATTGGCAGATTTTTTTTTTGCTCAATACAAGACAATATGACAGGAATTTAAGAATTTTCATCTTATTTCTAGAGGGACATTTTTGCAGTGTATGAACTGATAATTTTATTAATCAATAAGTAGCCTAATGACAACATTCAAGTAGAAGAACTAACAGGCTACATTGAATAGACCTACAGAGCAGGCTAACTGGCATTTAATAAACCTACGTGGTTAAATTTGCTTCAGCTATAACTGTAAAATTTCAGCTTGTAGCAGACTATGGTCATATTTCACCCATAGTTATTGTCATGTTTCCCTATCCAGCTTCTGCACACTGCTGGTAGGTTGCTGGTAGGTTTGCATTTGTTATGCACCTGTATTGTGTTATCCTTACTGCAACGCTGTCCCTTTAAGGACGAATTCTATGATTGCTTTTTATGGGATATCCAGCGTTGTTATCATTGTTATCATCATTCAGCGCCATGTTTGAATTAACGGTTAAATTGATGATAAAATTAACAACATGCTGTTGCATGCTCAGAAGTAGAAATTGCCTGTTGTCTCTTCGTACTGCAATTTCCACAAGCTATAGGCTATTTTATCTTTCATAATTATAGTAATTTATATTATTAAATTAGAATAGACTAACAGCATGAAGACTAAACACACTGGCATATTGACGCTGGTCTCAAGCTAATGCTAATATGCTAATGCCTGTCTACACAACACGACTCAACTCGACTGGCAGTGATCATCTGACTGCAAGATCGCCTAGCTGAGGATCATGCGCTACGAGCCATATAACATCTAGCAGGGCTGCATTCAAGACCATCCAGCTGATGACTTCCCCTGTGTCTGTCATGTCTCCTCCCTCCCGCTGACCACCTCTGGGTGTCCGTTGTGAACGTGGATCTAAATCCCATCAACCTATGGACTTTATGCCTTTATCTGATCTTTTATTTTATTTAAATTTATTCACTTTTGTTTACTAATCTTGTTCTTCTTGCCTTGCCTATCTTTCTTCTCTCACATTTCACTACATTGTCTTACAAAAGTATTTCTATCATGTGACAAATAAACACTGAACTGAACTGAACTGAAGTTGGGGACTGTGTGTCTCACATACCGACTTTTTCCATGCCCGCAGTTTTTTGCTGTTATTGTGACAGCCGATGACGGCACATGTTATCCCAAACCCATGGCGTGTTCCAATACCCGTACTTACCGTACCTACAGTGCTTAGTTTGAGTACGAAGTGCGTTCACACTCAGATCATGGCGAGCAGGGCCGTTTCAAGATACTTAGGGGGCCCCAAGCAAACAGGACATGGGGGCCCTTCACTCCCCGTAAATACTTACATGAACCACATTGTTATCATTTTCAAACATCATCAATATAATTATTTGTATTGTACAGTTGTCTAATTCCAGTTTAAAGTCATTTTTTGTTGAAAAACACCACCAACATAACTACTAAAATGATTAAACAGTCAATCTTGGGGGCCTGGTTTGCCTGCCTTGTTGCGACGGCCCTGATGGCGAGTGTGAAGTGTACTGTGCCGGATGGTGCCCTCAAACGGTCATAATCGCAGAGTGTGGATCGGTGTACACTTTTCGCACTCAACGACCGTCATCTTAGCCAACTCGTCTTGATTTTTTTTTTTTAAAGATGGCTACCGGAAGTACCGTTCGGCGGCTATCAATAACACATTACCGTTAGGATACATAAGGGGTATACTTTCAGGTTGTAGAGGACTAAATGAAATGAAATATAAATTTATTGTGTGATCCAACATTATGCTCACATTTCATAACAGTCCATATTGTATTCCTTTAAATCTTTGTTGTCAATGTTGTAGGCATAGGCAAGGGACAGTGGTATCACATTTGTGTGACTTTTAAGGTGTAGCGTTAGCGCTCTTTTTGAGCCTAGTTCATCAACCATTCTTTGTTCAGGGGAACTTGACTGAGCTCTAGGCTCTTTTACAGCAATGCTCTGATAGGAAATAACAATCATAATAATAAGACAAAATAAACAAAGTAATAATACAGATTTCACACACAAAAAACTAACAAACAAACAAAAACTAACCTTCCTGTGAGCTAGTTGAGAATCTGGAGCATCACATTTGTGGGTTCGATTAAACTCCCAAAATGGCCAGGAAAAGAAAACTTTCTTGTGAAACTCAACAGTCTATTCTTGTTCTTAGAAATGAAGGAAAGTTTATTTGTCACATACATAATCATGGCAGTGCACAATTTGCAGTGAAATGTGATATTAGTAGACTCCAAAGACTGTAGGTAAAGAGAAATAGTAAACAATAAAGTAAATAATCATAGCTAGAAATGTACATTAATAATTACAGCTGTAGTGAATTCCATTAACAAACAGAAATTCTCAGGAAATCAGGCATGTTAAGTAGTCTAATAGACTGGTGGAAGAAACCTCTTCCTAAGGCTTTAGTTTTGGAAATTAGACTACAGAACCTCCTGCCTGATTTTAGTAAACTGAACAGGCAGTTGCTGGGATGAGAAGAATCATTAATGATTTTGATGGCTTTGTTTTGGCATCTCTTGGTGTAAATGTCATGCATGGAGGGAAGAGAGGACTTGGAGATGTGCTCAGCCAAATGCACTACTCTTTGCAGTGATTTGCGATCCTGTACAGTACAACTTCCATACCATACTGATATGCACTGAGTGAGAATACTTTCTATGGCCCCTGTATAAAAAGTTCTTAGAATTACAGGGGGGACCTTCAATTTCCTCAGCATTCTCAAGTAATACACACTGCCTGGCCTTTTTCACTTGAGCATTAATATGATTAGTCCATGTCAGTTCTTCAGATATATTAGTTCCAAGATATTTAAAACGGTTACATGCCGCCATTCCGACATACCGCCACTCCGACATACCGCCACTCCGACATTGACGTCTAATTGTCTGAGTGGCGGTATTTTCAGTTATAGCAAACGTCCCTGCACTCCGACATTTTTTTTTCTTAGTCGGAGTGGCGGCATGTTTGCTATTTTTCAACATACCGCCATTCTGACATGAGGGAGCCTTGCCTTATCATGGCTGATGAGGCCAAAAAAGGTCATGGCTGGGTCATTATTGACAGCCAAAAAACTCAGAATTTCTATAGCATAGGGCCTATTCAAATGGATACAAAATAAAGATTAAAACGTCTCATACACCCTTCGAATTGGAGGAGCCTCAAGGCACCTTTTGGGGTTCCTCACATTGACTGTAAAAATTAGGTTCCTCACCATTGCCACTGTGGAGGAACCTTTTCTGTTCAGATAGGTTCCTCGAAGAACCCCTTGAAAAGGTTCCTCAAAGACCCCTGAGGTTTATTTGTTTTATTTTTATTATTTTATAGGCTAATAATAATAATAATAATAATAATACACAAATAGGCATAACATTTTATTTTATTGATACAGCAACATGTTACATTTCTAGCAAATAACAACAAATACCGTATTAGTATAACCCAATATGTCCATGTAAATGTTATAAAATGTAGAGACCATTGAATCTCATTACAGTAATACATAACAAAACTTTATGGTTTACAAAATGAGAAGCAGAGAGTAATAAACAGGATGTTTGGAGGAGTTTGAACATACTGTAAAGGTCGATTATACACAGTCATTTTAGTTGTAAGTTTTGGGATTTTAGGACGTACTAAACATTTAATTGTTAAAAATATAAACACATTTTTTTTGCATATAGAGAGAGCGCCAGTAAGCTACAGACAGTGTGTGACAGAGACGACAGTTTAGACAATGCAGCATTCCTTAAAAAAAAAACAAAAAAAAAATTGCCATTTTGCTGACTGTGGGGGGTGAGTCCAGACGAACACCAAAAGCCTCTAGGAAGGGGTTGCCGGTACTAGGTCAGGGGTCAAAACCTCTGGGTCCTACGGTAGACAGAAAACTTACATTAAACTTCTGAGGCATTTCAAAACAGAATTTTAACCAAATAAAAATAAACCACACCTTGTTAATGATGTATAGGGCATTTGGATCCTCCCTCTAATAGATATGGTAGAAGTAATGTTGCGAGGATCACTTGAAGACCTAAAAATAACATGGAAATAACATTAGAGATACAACACTAACTACAGACCACAACTCTAATTCAGTAACCATAGAAAGGTGGTAATGGTACCTTTCCAGCCTCCTTGTACATCAGAAAAAGATCCCGGCCCATGGACTGGTGACTGAATTCTTCTAAGACTTTCATTGCAACAAGTCCCATTGCGAGGATCACTTGAAGACCTAAAAATAATACAGCAAAAACATTAGAGATACAACACTAACTGCAAACCAGAGAGGCCTGAATACATCATCATAATTTCATGCATCTTTATGGATATATTTGTGTTTTACCAAGATGGAAAGGTGGATATGTTCAACTTTGGATGTATAACGATAGTGGAGATTTCCTTACATGAAATACACAGCCGTTAGCTTGTGCTTTCCTCTCTTTGCTCCAAGGGGATTGACGATCACAAATTTATCAACATAAGCGTAGCCGAATATTGTTGTGATTATAAAGAAGTGTTGCAAGGATCACTTGAAGACCTAAAAATAACATGGAAATAACATTAGTGATACAACACTAACTACAGACAACTCTAAAATCAATAACAATAGAAACGTGGTAATGGTACCTTTTCGGCCTCCTCATACATCAGAAAAAGATCCCGGTCCATGGACTGTTGACTGAATTCTTCTATGACTTTTCATTCTTCTATGACTTTTCCCATTTCTGTTATGACATAGTGGTCCACATCAACACTGAGTTGATGTATGGTAGAAGTAGAGTTGTATGGATCATTTGAAGACCTAAAATAATGTGACAATAACATTAGAGACACTAACTGCAGACCACAATATTGATTCAGTAATCATAGAAAGTGGGTAATAGTACCTTCTAAGTGGCTAATAGTACCTTCATTCATCAGAAAAATATTGCGTCCCATGGAATGGTGACTGAATTCTTCTATGACTTTTCTAGTGACAGGTCCCATTTCTATTATGACATTGTGGTCAACATCAACATTAAGCTCATGTGTGGTAGAAGTAGTGTTGCAAGGATCACTTGAAGACCTGAAAATAACATGGAAATAACATCAAAGACACAATACTAACTGCAGACCACAACTCTAATTCAGTAACCACAGAAAGGTGGTAATGGTACCTTTCCAGCCTCCTCGTACATCAGAAAAAGATCCTGGCCCATGGACTGGTGACTGAATTCTTCTAAGACTTTCACTGCAACAGGTCCCATTTCTGTTATGATACTGCGGTCAACGTCAACACTGAGCTGATGTATGGTAGAAGTAGTGTTGTGAGGATCACTTGAAGACCTAAAAATAATACAGTATGACAATAACTTTAGAGACACTAACTGCAGACCACAATTCTAATTCTGTAACCAGAAGTGGGTAATGTACCTTCTTGGCCTCTTCATTCATCAGAATCATCTGTTTTGACTGTTTTGCAGTCAGCTTCAACACCTGTGTGAAGCTGGCCCCCCCTCAAACCCAAAATGCTGAAATAACACTGCAGTTCGTTTGTGCTGGTTTGTGCTGTAAATATTTTCGTTTGTGCTATTAAAGCTTTTGAGTAATTTAGAAACACATTTTCAATACAAACGAACAGTGTTTTTTCAGTATTTTGGGTTTGAGGAGGGTGGGCAGCCTCAGGCATGTCCCGATAGAGACTGTTTGGAGTGGTTTGGAGTGATTTGGACGTGGAGGGGGGCTGCGTGACGTCACATGTCCAAAAATGTATTTTTAAATTACTCAAAAGTGTTAATAACACAAACGAAAATATTTGCAGCACAAACCAGCACAAGCGCAGCACAAACGAACAGCAGTGTCATTTCAGCATTTTGGGTTTGAGGGGGGGCCAGCTTCACACAGCTAACGTCAACATTGAGCTATTTATGCAAGAAGCTTTGTATAAAACACACAAAAAAAGATAATACATTCAATTCAAGGGGATTTAATTATCACATAAATTGACATATTGAGTGTATCAGTAGTGAAATTACATTCACCAAAACAACTTACAACATACATGTTTCACATTATCCAGAGTCAACCAACATCCCAGTTCTTTCAGTGTATAGTGATGTTTCAAGATTCAAGATTCAAGAGTTTTATTTGTCACATGCATATTTGTAGTTACAAAGAGCAGTGAAATGTATATTGCGACTATCTCCATGTGCAACAATTATATAAAATTTTAATAATTATGTACAATAAATAATAAATAAAATATTACAGCAAGTAGCAGATCTATGAATTCATAAACCTTATGGCTTGAGGAAAGAAGCTCTTTCTTAGTCTCTCAGTTCTGGATTTCAGAGAACGGAACCGTTTTCCAGATGGCAGTCTTTCAAACATGTTATGACTGGGGTGGTGAATGTCTTTAATAATCCTCTTTGCCCTAGAATGGCATCTCCTGGAATATATGCCCTGTAACCCTGGCAGAGAGGATTTTGTGATCTTTTCGGCACAGTGAATTACTCTGTTTAGGGTGATTTTATCCTGACAGGTGCAGTTTCCATACCAAGTAGATATGTTCCCAGATACAATGGACTCTATGGTGGCAGAGTAAAAAGACTTCTGCAGCTCAGTAGAAATCCTGAACTTCCTAAGCCGTCTAAGATGGTACAGACGCTGTCTTGCCTTTTTCACCACAGTGTTGATGTGTAGTGACCATGACAGATCCTCAGAGATGTGAACTCCAAGGTATTTAAAACTGCTGACTTTCTCCACTTCAGCACCATTTATTTTGAGTGGAGAGTGTAGCTGTTTCTCCCTTCTGAAGTCCACCACTATCTCTTTGGTTTTGGAGACGTTGAGCTCTAAGTTGTTCTCTTTGCACCATGTTGACAACACCTCTACTTCACTTAGGTAGGCTGACTCATCATTGTTGGAGATGAGTCCAATCACCACAGTGTCGTCAGCAAATTTCACGATAGAGTTGGAATTGTGGGTGGCAGAGCAGTCGTGGGTGTAGAGGGAGTAGAGCAGTGGACTTAACACACATCCTTGGGGGGCACCAGTGTTGAGGGTGATTGAGCTGGAGATGAAACAGCCAATCTTCACTGCCTGAGGTCTGTCTGACAAGAAGTTAAGGATCCAAGAGCAAAGGGAGGGACTTAGGCCAAGAGTTTTGAGCTTGATGATGAGTTTAGAGGGCACAATGGTGTTAAAGGCCGAGCTGTAGTCGATGAACAGTAGCCGTGCATAATTCCCCTTCCCTTTATCCAAATGAGAGAGAGTGGAGTGGAGCACATGGGAGATGGCATCATCAGTGCTCCTGTTTGAGCGATAGGCAAACTGAAGTGGGTCTAATGAGCCAGGGAGACTAGCACAGATGAGGTCTTTAACAAGCCTTTCAAAACACTTCATTACAATTGAAGTCAGCGCTATAGGGCGGTAGTCATTTAGACAGCTGGGGTTGGCCTTCTTAGGTACAGGGATGATAGTGGATCTCTTGAAGCAACTGGGAACAACTGCATTGGCTAAAGATTGATTGAAAATTGTGGTGAAAACAGGTGCAAGCTGGTCAGCACACGATTTTAGGATCTTGCCAAGGATACCATCAGGGCCAGGAGCTTTTCTGCTGTTCACTCCCTTAAAAATTCTCCTAACATCATGCTCTGAGACAAGCAGTGGAAGAGAGTCAGACACTAGGCATACGTCAGCAGTGCTGTCAGCGATAGCTGCGCTAATGTGGGTGTGTTCATTATTACTGACCTCAAAGCGTCCATAAAATACATTGAGGTCATTCACCAATTGCTGACTCCACTGTTTTGGTTTACACTTGTTCAAGAGCTCAGCACTGATGAGTTCAAGAGGACTTATGCTGTTAATAGACTGTTAAACTCAGGTTGTGTTTGCTTAATACAATGTACAATATGATCTGCACTTGTGGCTTAAAAGTTAAAAGGCTTGAAAGTAAAGTTGTGGTTATGCCATTTCTGTTTGCTATTTATCCAGGGTAGCCGCGGGGTCTTAAAAGTCTTAAATTAAATGTTCCAAAATTAAGGCCTTAAAAAGTCTTAAATTCCGTTGCAAAGTCTTAATTTTCAAAATTAAAGTCTTAAATATCATAAATGTACTACTTTCATAGTCAACCTTAATGCAGCGTCATAGAACTTCTCATTTTTTGGAGTAGCCTA
Organism: Sardinella longiceps; assembly: GCA_027497455.2. Classification (NCBI taxonomy): domain Eukaryota; kingdom Metazoa; phylum Chordata; class Actinopteri; order Clupeiformes; family Clupeidae; genus Sardinella; species Sardinella longiceps. The sequence goes on along the minus strand of JAODXP020000004.1, from coordinate 9,896,426 downwards.
TTTGCAAACTTTGTGCCGACAGTCATTTTAAACAGGCTACGGCCAACCTGTGAGCGCCTAGCATGCTGTATTCGCGTCATTGTATCAAGTGAAAACACGCTGGCAGCAGCAGCCCCCTCCTTCCCTCTATCTGTCTTGAGTGCGTCAGGTTATCAGCCTCATTTGGAAGGTAAACGGTCTTAGTGGGATATGAAAAACTGAGATTATGAATGAAGTTAGTAATAATGGTAGTAGCTAAACGACAATCTGTAAGATATTTGCCAGCTAGCTTGTGTTTGCTAGTCAATGTTATTTCAGTTGGAAAAGTTGACCGTGTTTTCGTCAAGCGTCCTTTTTTTTTTTGACTCATCAAGAGCACACTGCAGTTTATGCGTGGTGGCTGCATGGTTTATTATGCCATACAGGCTATCACGCAAATTCAATGAAAGTAGCCTACAACTAAATTAGCAAATTGGATTAATCCAGATATTTGCCTGTTAATACAAAATGCTTATATCCTTGATATAGATAAATGCAACCAAAACTGAATTCCAAAAGATAAAACAACATTGCTGTAGCATTTGGCTATGGGCTGCAGTGCAGTCATATTGCACCAATATGTGAGCTTTATAAATAAGCTAATTTGGTATTAAATATAGGTTATCTAGAAGTGTAAGCTAAATTTAAAGTGGCAGCAGCAAAAATGTCAACAGAGTAGGCTACTTGCTGTAGGCCAGTATGAATACCAGTTGTCAGATATACAATAAGTAGTATAAAAAGTACAAGAAAAGAGTAAAATAGCAATGATTATATTACTATATAAAAGAAAATGATTATGATTATGGTTACCTTAATTAAATAAGGTGAAAGGCAGGTGAAAGGCCAGTCATGATCAAAGAACAGAATTGTCAGGCAGTGATTTTTGTATTTAGGCCTATAGCTACATGAAATGTTTTTTTTTCATGAAGCCTTCAGCTTTCTGACTAGAAAAATAGGGGGAAATATTCAAAAGTGGGGTCTGTGACCCCCAGGAGGTCTGTGTTGGTGTAGTTAGCTAAACTTTACTTTTTGTTTGTTTCTGTCTTTAAAAGAAAAGTCTAGTTAATAAACCTTCTATTAATAAGACCTGACCTTACTCTAGATTACATCAATATTGATGTGGTTTAATCAGCTGTATGGCTTTCCATGTTAAACTCTAGGTAATGTTGGGTCAGCCCACTGTGTTTCTGTAAGTTCTGTAAGTTTGAAACCCTCCAGTACCGATTGCGATTTTGGGCCGTTCAGGTCTTAATTTTCTTTGAAGTGGTCTTAAAAAGGTCTTTAAAAAGTCTTAAATTTGTGGTGGTCAAACCTGAGGAAACCCTGTTATCATTTTGTTTATTTTGTGTTGATTTATTGAATAAATAGGTGAATAAAGAGGTCAGTTTCTCGTTACCAACTAATGTGTATTATTCAAATGTACCTAATTCAGCTGGCTAGTTATTATCAAGAGTAAAACCCTTTTCAACGTGAGTCTGACAACAAAGTAAGTTGGTTAAATGACTTAAAACTTTAATACATGCTCAGCTAGGCCGGTATCGGTATCGGTATCGGGAGATATCGGTATCGGATCGGAAGTACAAATAAATATCGGATCGGATCGGAAGTGCAAAATCCTGGATCGGGACATCTCTAGTTTGATCCACATTAGCCATGGTGATAGATGGTCCTTTGTAGTCTGTGATCATCTTCAGACCTTGCCACACACTCCTGCTGTCGTTGTTTTGTAGATGCCTCTCCACTTTCTCTCTGTACCGCTTCTTTGCCATTTTCACCGTTTTCCGAAGTTTGTAGCACTCCACTTTATATGCCGTCATGTCTCCGTTTAGAAGCCCTTCGTTGTAAGCAGATGTTCGTGCATTTAGAGCCTTCCGAATAGATCTATCAACCCAAGGTTTCTGATTTGGATAGACTTTTACAGTTTCCGTTGGGAAGATTTCAGAAGCCAGCTGAGAGATGAAGCATGTCACTACGTCCTTGAATTCATCAATGTTGTCAGAACTCATCTCGAACATGTCCCAGTCCACATCGGTGAGAGCGTCTTGCAGCACGGCCTCTGATTGGGCAGACCAGCGTCTAACCTCTCTCAAAGCGGGAGCTTCCTGTCTTAACTTTTGTTTATATATCGGGAGCAGAAATATGGCAGCGTGATCTGACTTCCCAAAAGCCGGGAGAGAGATAGCTTTGTATGCATCTTTAAACGGGGTATAACAGTGATCTAATATGTTAGCTCCTCTGGTTGGAAACGTGATATGCTGGAAAAAGTTAGGCAGGACTTGCTTGAGATTCGCTTTGTTAAAGTCTCCTACCACGATCAGTGCCGCGTCTGGATGGACTGCAAGGTGCCTGTTGATACTGTCATGTAGTGTTGATAGAGCAGTGACGGTGTCAGCTTGAGGTGGAATATAAACTGCGATGGTGATGTTGACAGCTAGGCTATAACAACAATGATTAATAGTTACTGATGGGCGCAAACATAAACAAAACTAAAGTTCCCTCATCAGTTAGCACTGGAACATTATGCCAAATTCTCCCAACAGCACTAGGCAAAAAGAAAAATATAAGGCTATGGATTGATTCAGATAATTCATATAATACATATGAAATAAATGTACTTACCATCTGTACAATCTATGATCTTCATTTATTTAGAAAAGCTGAAGTTTTGAAGACCTCACTTTTTTCATCACTGGCGGTTTCAAGACGACGTAACGTTACGAAACGTTTACTACGTCACCCAGGGGGTCAGGATTTGGCCGGTGAAGCATTCGATTCAGTTCCCTGATTGGAATGTCTGTTCCCCCTCAAAGCTCTATCAGAGAACTTTTAATAGGGGAGAATTAGCACTCCGGTGGTACTGCCAGAGACGGTTGATGAAAGCTGCGCCTAGATGGCGCGCACGAGTCAGTGAAGAATGAATTGGGTTCTATGCAGCTGCACCCTCAAATGCTGTATTTCTTTAGATACAATTTTTTCTTGAATAAATGCATTCATGCATGCGGTTCAGAGTAATTTGACTTAATTCTCAGTCCACACATAATATTTTTAGCATTTTTTGTTAATTTGTAAAATCCCTTCCAAAGTGTCTGTCACGTGACACAGCAAGTCTTTCCCTATGGCCATTCACCAGAATAGAGTAGCAGAATGCTAGTGAGTCAGGGGAAAAAAACTGCTCACAGATGAAAAACGTAATGGTCATATGTATTAATACATTTCATTTTGATTGACATCCATGTCAAAGTTGCTTAAAATAAAATGCAATCTGTGATATGTTGTCCCTAAATATGTGAAAATTATACATTTAGCCCTATACCTCATAGGTGCCCATTGATTTTCCACTCAGTTTCCACTGACTCGCGATCGCCCCCTAGCGGATTTGCAATTGGAATTGCAGGTTGAATGCCGTTAATAAGAGTGCCATGGCTCGCCGTAAACGGGCTCTGGCTCTATGCAAACTGACTCCACCCTCAGAAACAACCCAGCGCACCTGGCTTAACGGAAAGCGAAACAGGACAAACTTAATATCGCTAAAACCAAGAACACACACGAGACATGAGATTTTTTTGGGATCCATATCGCTTGCCGTACATCCAGATGTTCTTCGACTAGTGTAAAGTAGCGTGAAGGGGAAACAGGAATGCAAGGGGAACCAAATCGAATGCTTCACCGGTTAGCTTTGCCAATTAGCATAGCACTTCCTCGTCGCCATTTTCCAGAAATTACATCATATCCGACTCCATTTGACATATGCTGATTGGTTAATGCTACACTTTCAGGTCATGTGGGCCGAATTCAACAGGCGTAACGTTTTGTAACGTAACGTAACAGTTCCCATTCATCCCTATGGGTGACGTAGTAAACGTTTTGTAACGTTACGTCGTCTTGAAAACGCCAGTGAACGAGCTGCCTGTGCACAAACTTTTGTGGGCGTGCCCAGACTAGCCATCTGTAGCTCATCTCCATTAGTAACATGGGCCCTCATTGGCCTCTGGCCTAATGAAACGGAGTCGGAAGTGAGCTCCATGAAATGCCATCTTGACAACTGAAAATTTTGTTCAATTTTGGATGAATTCACTAGCCTAGCATTCCACATTGGAATGAATGGGAGGCGGGACTAAGTATGTTTCTCCAGGTTTAATAAGCTCGTTCGTGTTCAGAGTCAGAGTCAGATTCAAATAAGCCCATTTTCATTGAGTACAACGTGGTTGGTGTCATATTTGTCATGAGGAGTTTCAAACCAATCGGAATAATGAGTTACGTCATGGGGGTGGGATGCATCAGGCGTGTTTGAGATGTAAAGCCGCCTACAGCCGCCTTCAGCCGGCTGCAGCCAAGCGATGCATTGTGGTTAGACGCGGTGTCCGACTTCCGGCTGACTTCACCAAGCTTGTGAATGCGTCACCAAAATACGCCCACCGCACGTCACTCAAAACTCGCGGTAACAAGGCGCCTGCAGCCGAAACCCGCATCTCCTTTTTCTCGGCTGCAAGAGGATGCATCCCACCCCCATGATGCAACTCATTATTCCGATTGGTTTGAAACTCCTCATGACAAATATGACACCAACCACGTTGTACTCACTGAAAATGGGCTTATGTGAATGAGCTGCTGCTAAGCAGTATGTAAGTTTTGCCCAATGAAATAGCCTTATTGCTCTCCAGCATGGCTTGGTTTGCCATCTCAAATAAGCATTTCATACCACATTGCTATTTTTAACAAAACACCTTCAAACACAACTCTGTTCCTCTTGTATTGCAACAATAATTTATTAAGCAACATTATATGATTTATTTCGCCAGTTATCACGTTCATTTTAATGATGAAATGAGGGGATTCAAGCTGTTTTCAGTGCAAACAAACTTCCGTGATATCTCCTGACATCACGTCCATGTTCACGTGTGTTTGGCTACAGCCAGCTGCAGCTGTGTTGTCCACCTTGTCCCCCATGTTGTCCACCTTGTCCCCCAAGCTAAGCTCGTTCGTGTTCAGAGTCGGTACGGCTACAGGCTGTAGCCAGAGCCAGCGAGATCTACGGAAATACGTCGGTGGGAGTGGAAAAGCATGGGGGACAAGGTGGACAACACAGCTGCAGCTGGCTGTAGCCAAACACACGTGAACATGGACGTGATGTCAGGAGATATCGCAGAAGTTTGTTTGCACTGAAAACAGCTTGAATCCCCTCATTTCATCATTAAAATGAACGTGATAACTGGCGAAATAAATCATATAATGTTGCTTAATAAATTATTGTTGCAATGCAAGAGGAACAGAGTTGTGTTTGAAGGTGTTTTGTTAAAAATAGTAATGTGGTATGAAATGCTTATTTGAGATGGCAAACCAAGCCATGCTGGAGAGCAATAAGGCTATTTCATTGGGCAAAACTTGCATACTGCTTAGCAGCAGCTCATTCAAATAAGCCCATTTTCAGTGAGTACAACGTGGTTGGTGTCATATTTGTCATGAGGAGTTTCAAACCAATCGGAATAATGAGTTACGTCATGGGGGTGGGATGCATCCTCTTGCAGCCGAGAAAAAGGAGATGCGGGTTTCGGCTGCAGCCGCCTTGTTACCGCGAGTTTTGAGTGACGTGCTGTGGGCGTATTTTGGTGACGCATTAAGCTCGTTCGTGTTCAGAGTCGGTACGGCTACACGCTGTAGCCAGAGCCAGCGAGATCTACGGAAATACGTCGGTGGGAGTGGAAAAGCATGGGGGACAAGGTGGACAACACAGCTGCAGCTGGCTGTAGCCAAACACACGTGAACATGGACGTGATGTCAGGAGATATCGCGGAAGTTTGTTTGCACTGAAAACAGCTTGAATCCCCTCATTTCATCATTAAAATGAACGTGATAACTGGCGAAATAAATCATATAATGTTGCTTAATAAATTATTGTTGCAATGCAAGAGGAACAGAGTTGTGTTTGAAGGTGTTTTGTTAAAAATAGTAATGTGGTATGAAATGCTTATTTGAGATGGCAAACCAAGCCATGCTGGAGAGCAATAAGGCTATTTCATTGGGCAAAACTTGCATACTGCTTAGCAGCAGCTCATTCAAATAAGCCCATTTTCAGTGAGTACAACGTGGTTGGTGTCGTATTTGTCACAATAATTTATTAAGCAACATTATATGATTTATTTCGCCAGTTATCACGTTCATTTTAATGATTAAATGAGGGGATTCAAGCTGTTTTCAGTGCAAACAAACTTCCGCGATATCTCCTGACATCACGTCCATGTTCACGTGTGTTTGGCTACAGCCAGCTGCAGCTGTGTTGTCCACCTTGTCCCCCATGCTTTTCCACTCCCACTGACGTATTTCCGTAGATCTCGCTGGCTCTGGCTACAGCCTGTAGCCGTACCGACTCTGAACACGAACGAGCTTAATAGATACAGACGGCAAGTCCGGGCACGCCCATAAAATCAGCTCCTCGTGTCCCCCATGTGGGGGAAAACAAACCCTAAATTAGTGAAGGAGTCAATAGGCGTGTTTGAGATGTAAAGCCGCCTACAGCCGCCTGCAGCCGGCTGCAGCCAAGCGATGCATTGTGGTTAGACGCGGTGTCCGACTTCCGGCTGACTTCACCAAGCTTGTGAATGCGTCACCAAAATACGCCCACAGCACGTCACTCAAAACTCGCGGTAACAAGGCAGCTGCAGCCGAAACCCGCATCTCCTTTTTCTCGGCTGCAAGAGGATGCATCCCACCCCCATGACGTAACTCATTATTCCGATTGGTTTGAAACTCCTCATGACAAATATGACACCAACCACGTTGTACTCACTGAAAATGGGCTTATTTGAATGAGCTGCTGCTAAGCAGTATGCAAGTTTTGCCCTTGGTTTGCCATCTCAAATAAGCATTTCATACCACATTAACAAAATTACATTTTAACAAAACACCTTCAAACACAACTCTGTTCCTCTTGCATTACAACAATAATTTATTAAGCAACAGTATATGATTTATTTCGCCAGTTATCACGTTCATTTTAATGGTGAAATGAGGGGATTCAAGCTGTTTTCAGTGCAAACAAACTTCCGCGATATCTCCTGACATCACGTCCATGTTCACGTGTGTTTGGCTACAGCCAGCTGCAGCTGTGTTGTCCACCTTGTCCCCCATGCTTTTCCACTCCCACCGACGTATTTCCGTAGATCTCGCTGGCTCTGGCTACAGCCTGTAGCTGTACCGACTCTGAACACGAACGAGCTTATTGGCATGCTAAGCTACTAGTTACACTGAGCACCATCTACAAGGAGCCAGACACATTTTTGAGGGCAATGCCTGAAGGTAGTAATGATGGTCAGATGGTCCTATGTGAATTCTGAACTTGACACCCCTCCAAACGCGATACTGATGACAATCTAGATGATGTTTGTTAGCTTCATTAGCTTGCTAACTAGCCAACTTCATTGATCACCATAGTAAATGTAGCTAACTTTAGCTTGCTTAACTGAGCTAATCAGACTTGTGATTGAAAGTTGCTTTACTTTTGACAGGAGCAGAAACGGCTCATGACATTTCTGTTAGTGTAACTGCAATAAACAAATGATGGAACAATGATTTTAGTCTAAACACAAGTAGGCAAACAGGTCATGATTAGACAAAACATCTAATATGGACTTTGTTCAATTTTACTTAGCGATCTTTTATTGTTAAGCAACTTTCTCTACCTTGTCCATTCACCATAATGTTAAATTGGCCTCTGTTATCCCCCACGCTGACTCCACCCTAGCATTTTGGGGGCGTTAACCGTACTTGCCGTCTGTATCTATGCATCGCTTGGCTTACATCTCAAACACGCCTCTTGTTACGTTACGTTACAAAACGTTACGCCTGTTGAATTCGTCCCACGTCTTTGCTCGACGTAAAATGGAAGGTACCATTGCATCAATAATATGTATTTGAATAAACAATGTTTCTCGTTTACTTGTGTAGATCTGCCTCATGAATGAGTATCCGTTCATAGATGTTAGAATTATTTATGACAAATAAAATGAAAATATTGGCGAACAGACCAATGTCTTTATTTGATCACCCCCTTCCTTCTAAATAACTTTGCCCGACTCGTTAGCGGCTGTCTCTTTCTGCCCAGCGAAGTGCTGAAGTGAGGTTGCCCTCAAAACACCGGCCGCTAAAGTCACAATTCTAAAAGTGAGTGAAAAGAGAATGCTATTTTTCATGACAATGTGGAGACTTTTGACTTTATTTCTTGAATATACATTTTTTTCTTGTTTTATGACACTGCTCCGGCGCCACGTGGCTGAAGCTCTTTGAAAGGCTTCAGACCATAATGCTAACGTCGGTGCTTTGTCGTAACTACCCTAGGACTAGCTTGCTAACTACAAACACGCACTTGGTTTGCGCTGGAATCATAGAAAGTTGCAGCCAGATTTCTCCCTTCCAGTAACACTAACGGCCTATACAACACAGACACAAAGTCATGTTTAGACATCTAACTGATATTATGTGTAATAGCCCACAGGTTGGCTATGGTTCGCTGGCTAGGTACAGTCAGAAAGCTTTTGATAGCTAGACGCCATAGCAAGTAGAGAGTAGTGATTGAATGAGTCGAGTTGACAGGTTGCGTTGGAACAACGTTGCTGTAACACAAAGCACCGGAGTTTTATCATACCTGAATATGGACGTTTCACATCACATGGTCTTTTATTTAACATCTGAAGTCACGCGTAGTGAACAAAATCAATCCCGTCATGATATTAACCTTAATGCCGCTTGGACCTGTCCAAATTTAGGCCTAAACCAAAGCTCCTTCATGACATTAACTTCCACTGCATATGGCTTCAACATTATCAGCTACGTCAGTCTTTACTTCTGCAACATTGTTTCAGACGCATGCCTCACTCTGTATTCGAGTTTAAGTTGATAATCTCCGAATCAGCATTTCACTAATTTAACGTTATTTGCTGTCCGATGTCTCAAGACTTCGTATTTACCCTCGCAAAAGTGCACCCCACATCTTTTTTTCATTGCTCATAATTTTAATTTCAAGGGAGACCACAAAGCACTGTCGGCATTGTCAATATACACCTTGCAAGGTTAGTGGTTTTAAAAATGTGCTGTTTTGTGGTGGTGCATCAAGCTTGTTGTGAGAATTCAAATGCTCTGGGGATAGGCTATACCAAGTGGTTAAGTTAAATCTAGGTCAATTGGCACTGCAGTATTGGTAAATCTGATATGGATTGGGGTCTCTTTCTCTTCTTTTAACTAAACAAAGTGAGCAAGCAACTCGGCAGGTTTACCTTTCTAGGTAAACTACACCAGGTTATCACTTAACCATCTTCATGGAATATCCCCCTGGACATTGTGTGAAACGTGATATTTGGCAAGATGTGTGTCAGTATCTTGTCATATTTACAAGATAATGACATTCCTGTTGCCTAGAAGTTTAACGTTAGGCTACTGTTGACAGTTGCCTGATTTGAGAGTTAAGCATCTGCATATTGTTTGTTTGGATTGTAATTATTATATATGTGTGTGTATATATATATATATATATATATATATATATATATATATATATATATATATATATATATATATATATATGGGCAATTCCACGAAAGTAAACCTCACCTTAAAACTTCAAGTCTCATCTACACGGACATACAAATTCTTTAAGAAAACTTCCAATACAAAAAAGTATTGCCTCGATGTAAATAATCATCTGAGCAAGTTTCGAAAGGATATCTATTTGTTAAATTTTTTACCCTATTCAGCCATAATGTAAGTCAATGGAGGGGCTTATAATGGGCATAAGTGGGTGATAACACACACGAAGCTGCAATGCTATCAGTTATTTTTTATTGTTTTATTACTAATTCTGTCGTTAAAGGTTAAAATCCACCATTCCCAATGGTTTTGTATCGTTTTGGAAGGTTTTTCCAGGTGTCACGTCCATAACGTCACATCCATAACGCAATTTCTCCCAATGAAAACAAACTTTTTTACATTTAAATTTGAAATTAAGTCTTTCTCTGTCTTTACTGAGGTGTCCTCTTTGGTGTGAATGTAGTAATATTTACATTTCTGTAGAAATTTCACACACTACACAGCAAAAACTACTCTGTCTCAAAAGTTTGTCCGTTTTTCGTCACGTCCATAACGCAAATTGAAAGGCTCATATTCTTATAATGTAAATCATGATATTCATTTTTTTTTGTTTGCCTATATTCAGCCATGGAGTTTGCATAAGAATATGAACAAAATTGTGAAATACTGCTAGGTTTGCGGAGGTTATGTGGCATTTTGTTCATCAATAATGCATGAAAATGTCACGTCCATAACGGTGGAATTGCCCATATATATATATATATATATATATATATATATATATGAATATGAGGGGAAAACACTAATCCATGTAGTCAATATCTTGTCTTGATTTTCGTTTTCTGTGATGCTGCAAGTGTGTTAACTTAAGAGAATGTCTCTTAAAATGTATTCTTTGTTCTGTTATACTGTTACATTTTGTATTGGCCTTGCCCAAAGGTCTGTCTCTGCATTTTTTTTATTTTGGAAGTCGTGCTTTGAGTGTTTTGTTTTTTTAAGGGATCAATTGAGGCTCTGCTCCCAAAGCTTTGGGCCTGCCTAAGGCCAGTGACACTAAGCTGTGTGCAGCCCAACTAAGGTTTCATCTAACTTCAGCTGATCACCTGGCTGTTGTGCTTCCTGGCTTTGTCACTCATTAATAACTAACTTGGCATACACAAGATGTGACTAACCCAAACTCGAGACTAATTTGCTAGAATATGCCTCCATCTTGCTTCTCACCTTCTTTTTCACTTCACCTGCTTGATATGCTGAAAAACGTCAGATGTGCGCACAGAGGGATTTCCCCCGACCCATTTTTGGGCAGCGGGGTGATGCTGGCAGAGGAGACACCAATGGGCCAAGACCAGGAGGCTTTCGGCCAGGGTACGGCCCGGTGTTCTTCAACCCCAACCAGAATGGAGATGACCTTCATGGGGGACACCGTCGACGTACCCTCTCGGAGAGCCAGGTCTCAGCTCAGCCAGAGAGAGCCAGCCTTAGGGCTGAGGCAGCCCCCTTCAGCCCATCGACCTCCTCGGCTGGCCTGTGGGCGAACCGTAGCCTGTACGAAGAAGCAGACGGCTCTTTTCCAACCTGGCAGTCCGGCTCCCCTCCGACAACTACGTCCCAGAGGGAGCGCGTTCCCCGGGCCCTGGTGTTCCGGTCCAGACGGAACCCTGCCAGTGGAACCACGACCACCTTCACCTCCAGTGCGGCACATAACCATGGCGACCCAGAGGAGAATTATCACCGTCGTGGAGGTGGCTACCAAAGAGGCCGTGGGCGCCAGTTTACGTCCCGGACGCACTACCGCTCATCGTCGGAGCCAAAGCGGACAAGGCTGTCTGAAGGAGCTGGGGTGGGTCGTGGAGGACGAAAGAGAGGGCCATCAGAGACCGAGCGAGCTCCTCAGAAGAACCCTCGAAAGTACGCAAAGTACCCTGCGCATGGAGAGACTATTTCTGTTTGAAATTTTTTGTTTTTTGTTTTAACCTTACTTTTTTCTGTGTATGCCTGTCTTTTTTTGCTGTGATGACATGCATTGAATCTCTGTCTTAATTGTGATAAAGTAGTCCGTCTAATCCATATTTGTCACCTCACATGCTTTTTTCTTTACTTTTTATCTATTGTGACTTCAAGTCTAGTTTTGGTGTACTGTGACCGTAGAATTGTTCTGGCACATGGGAATGACTGTGGCCTTAATAAACCTTTAAGATGCAAAATATCTGCTGGTAAATTTAATTGTAAACTCCAAAGGCTAGCATACAGTAACTTTGTCTAGTATTGGAAGCAACTACACATACTGATGTTAAATCCATACTTGTTGATTGTACATGTTTGCTTTATGTGAGGTTTTCATTTTAAAATTCTCAAACATGGTCTTTTTTGTGGTTACTTTGTTGAAAGGTAAAATTGACAAAGACTGTTAAAAAAAAAAATGCAATCCCTTAAGGGTGCTTAGAGTTGGTACAGTATGTCTAGAGTCGACCCCAGTTGTCCATGTATGCATCTATGTTCCGAGTGCTGCATCAGAGTGCTTCTGTATTGAGTCATTGCAGTCCAATTCTGTTCCTCATTCAAGAATATTGACGGGTTTTCCTTCCACTAAATATCTATTGCTCCTGTCTTTTCTCTCCCCTCTGTCTGCAGAACCGTCAACATGAGCGGACTCCAGTGCATGATGCAGGAAGGCATCTGGTTCGACAAGCCCAGGTATGACGAGGCCGAGCGGCGCTTCTACGAGGGCATGAACGGCATCACCCACTCCACACAGCCGGTACGACTCCTCCCCTCACCCCCTTTCTCTCTCCCGCTCCACTCTGCTCTGTACTGCACTGCACGCCTCTCAACTCTCGTTCTCGCCCCAAAGGGAGACGAGACAAGTCACGCGCCTTGTTCCATTGCTAGCTTCCTACTGAATACACCTCACGCAAGAGAGACGTGTGATTGTGTTGGGCTTTTTTTGTGAGGAAGACCCTTTTGGTCTCGGGGTTGGGAGGGAGAGGGGGTAAAGCCACCCATGTTATAACACTACCTTTTTTTTTTTTTTTTTTTTTTTTCTTTCTCCCTAAGCTCAGGGCTGGTAGTGGTTCCCAGTGCTGCCCCTGGGATAGGCATTCTGTTCTCTGCATGTTCCATCTTTCCCTGTTCTGCTTTACCTGACTGATCTCCTCAGCTGACCAGGGGCCTGTACTATGGAGCAGGAATTTGGGGTCCCTTCCTGCCATAACTTTTAGTGTAATCCTGGGGTTTTCACAGTGGTTGTTTTGTTTTTTTTGTCACTTGTTTTGTCACAACTTACTTTGAAATGGAGTACATGGTTTTGGTGTAATGTAGACTTTGTCCACCCAACTTGTTTTTTGTTTGTTTGTTTTTTTTAAATAACAATGAATAACTTCCAAAGTTACATACTCATAAATACATCTTTTTTACATAAAAGCATCACCATGGAGGCCCATTTCCGCCACATAGAAAAAACAACAACACGGGTCGTGTATCTTGTAATTCTGACATAGAAATCTGACTTGGTATCTTGCTATTCAGACTTAGTATCTCAGAATTGTGAGGTACATGATCCGTTGTTCGGGCTTCCATATCTCACCTATTTCTCCCTGAAATTGTGTTGACATTATGAAGAATCCTATGGTTGCGCGTATGACGCCACTAGACTTAAGAATGGTGCCATTTAGATAGGAAAAAAAACACTATAACCTAATGGAAAGAATTGTACCTTTGCCTTGATGTTGGAACAGTGATGTATTCATGACTGTGCTTATTGAGCTTTCTCAAGTAAACCAATGAAAAGATGCCATAAAGTATTTGGAATGTGCTTCATAGTACAGGCCCCAGGTACTATGGTGGAAGGTATGGAGAGTGGGCTGGCTGAAGACCCAGGGATTGAATTGAGAACCTGGGAGTCAAAATGGTAGTTAACACCAGGGAGAGGAAGGGGTTAAACTTGATAACTGTCTGGTTATGTTTGTTTGTTTAATTCAAGCGTTTAAAAAAAAAAAAAAAAACAACGTAGGGGTAAGGAATCGTTGGGTTTGGTAATGGATGTCGGCAGGTGTAATGGTAAGCGAGACTGTGTTAGGCTAGCTAGGCTAAGGATTCAGGAGTCTTCTGAGAGGAAACGGAGCCTTGCATAGTATGCCCCCAGTTACTATCGCCTACTCTCTTTTTCTCTTTGCTTTCTAGTCATTCCAGCATATATCAGCATTGAAATATGCAGAAGCTGCTTCTCAAATCTTGTTTCTCTCAGTGTGATTGTGTGTTTTTGTGAGTATGTGTGCGTGTATGTCTACATGGATGTGTGCATAGGTATGTATGTATATTCGTGCGTTTGTATGTGTGTGTGTGTGTGCGTACGTGTTCATGTGCGCGAGCGAGCGTGCGTGTGTGTGCGCGTGCGTGTGTGTGTGCGCGTGCGCGTGTGTGAATGTTTTGTTTGCTTGCCCTCTCTCTTTCTCTCTGGCTTTGCCTGCCTGTTTGACCCCCTCCCCCCATCTCTGCCCCCTCCTCCCCTCTCCACTGTACCTCCCTCCCTCCCTCTCAGCCTCAGGAGAGAGAAGCTAGTGCCATCCTGCAGGACATTGCTAAAGCCCGCCAGAATATCCAGAAATCCCTAGCCGGAGTGAGTACTGTTACCTTCATAGTCAGACAAAAAATAAGAAAAACCCTAATCAGACGTGTACGTTCTCCTCATAGGCTATACGTTTATTTCTTTACCTTTTTAATTTATTTTATTTATTTTGAATTTTTTTTTTTTTTGTGTTGAAACCCTTCCCGAATGGATTTGAGTACTGAGAAATAGCAGTGTTGAGACTTCCCTCCCGTTGTGTTTTAATGCCGCAGCCAGGAATGTCTAACTGGAATCAGACAAACGCTTAGACCTCTACCCACCCCCAGTCCGTAAAGCCCAGCAGCTTTATGCTTATGATTGGATGCCCCATCCCTTCGTTACGTCCCTTGTCCTGCGTGTTGGATTGTTAAAACAAGTTTCAGAAGTCAAAACAACTCTCTCCCCTACCTTTTTACTTGGGTACAGCTTTTAACCTCTGCAACCATTTTTAGAAATGGTTGCAGTTTGACTCCATTTCCTGTTAACATGAAAGGAAAATTCCCATGTACCCCTCTTAATAAGTCTAACACTGCTAACCCCTGTGTGACTGCAATGTGAAGGTCCTTTGTCCACTTCTAAGACCAAAGGCACTGACAGATGCAAGGTTGCCATTATTGCTGCTCTCTGTTCGTTAAATGCAACATGCCAGACACGTGATCTTGCAATGAAATTGAATAGTGTGTTCGCAATTACGCACTGATGTCAATGAGGGAAGGAAGTCTTTGGGATCCACTTGGTAAAAACAACATCAAATGATTTGTAAGTTGTTTGTAGAAAATGAATACCAATTCCAATATGGAGTTCTACATTTAAAGTAGACGATGGTGGAATTGATAGAAGCGGGAACAGTGGTCAGTTTCAAGATGCATGATGGCACAGGCAAACACTGCTAAATTAATAATAAAGAAAAGTTAATTATAGAACAAAATACAGGTCAGATGAAGGCTTGAGACCAAGGCTGAAGTGAAGACCCAACAACAAAAGAGAAACTTGAATTTGTCCATCTTTAATTTTGGATCATATTTTGAGTTCTAATTTGTGAATAATGTGAAAGCTGTTTGATTTTTAAAGACACTGTGGCTATTCTCAGTGTAGTCTTTAGACTATAAGGTCATTTGAAGGCAAAGATTGATAATCGTATATATTGAGAGTTGTGAAGTTTAACAGATCATCACCCTCTGAATTGGATTTCGATCACATTTGAATTGAGTGCCCATCAGCTGTCCATCTAAAGATTTACTTTTTCAATGCCATTGAATGCAAGTATTTGATATTTATAAACTGCCAGTCATCTTTCATTTGCCTGGGCCTTTATCATTCTATGTCTGTGTTAAACACGACTCTGTTAGTGCGCAGTCAAAACCGAGGCCTAAACTTGGCATTCGTGAATCTTTGCCTTTTTAATGGATGTTCTAAATCTGTGTGAGCATCATCACGCCCATGCTCTTAATGGAGAACAGTGGGGGAAAATCACATACAGTAGCACTGGATTCGTGCTCCACTGGTGAATTGAGGCCACCATGAATTATTTGCAGTTCAGTAAAGCAGACATGGATGGTCAGTGTTATCTTCCAACATCTCTGGAGGCAGTGTTTCAATTAATGTATGTGATTTAGTGGTAAAGCTGGGTATGCTAACTCAAAGGAAGTAGAATTGGCTCCTTTGGCTTCGGTCTCTCCTCAAAACAAAGTCCTAAAACTTCAACTGGTTTGCCACTAGACCACGCGCTTGAAATGATCCCGTGCAGTGCAGTTACGTGGCGTGAATAATCTGATTATTTAAGCGAGTGTTCCATTTTAGTTCTGTTCATAAACAGTACTGTTCTTTAAATTGCACCTTGGAATCTCTATAATCAGATTATTCATGACTTTGTAACCACACGTTTTGGCATTAGACTGTCCTGCAATATACTGTGCATATGTTGGGAGTGTGTATGGGGGGGGGGGTGATGTAGGAATTCCACCCTCTTAACCTCCCACACACACACTCAAGGGGAGGGTAGAGCGTGCAAAAGTGGACCTTGCATCTGTGAGTGTCTTGTGACCCCCAGCTGTGGGATGACCCAAAGAAGGGTCCCCATCTAGCCTACATGGCAGAGGTCCATTAGGGACCTCCTACGGCGGCTGCATGACCCAACTACAATATAATATGCATGCTTGTGATCTGTGTATGTGTACATGTCTGTGTATGTGTTATATGGTTTATGTAACGTGATGGATGGTGCTGCGTCTGCTCATGCTGTCCTGTGACATGTTTGTGATGTGAGAGGGCGGTATGTGGAGATGTCTTGATGTCCTGTTCAGTTTACTTTCTTTTGGGGTGGGACTGATGTGTCTGGTTTGGGGTTTTAAGCAAGAGTGTTTTGGCTTAATTTTTGTATATTTTAATTTCACCTGTGAACTGGTGCTTTAAAATACAGCTCGCAAGAAATGAATATTTGTATTTTTGTTGTAGAATCTGTTTAATAACCACATTCTTTTCTCAGCTCCCCTTACATCTTGTTACATTTGCAGCTCTATGCCACAATGGGCCCGACTATGTCTGAGTCTGTTGTATTTTTATCCCCGTTGTAAATCTGTCCTGTTGAATGGTTTTGTGCAAATGAACCGTAGCTGAAGACAGCACTGCAGCCGAGCAGGGGTCAGCCTCGTCCCCCAAAACAGCGCCGCACTCGGACCGTAAGTCCTCACCCCCGCCCCTGCCCCTTATGCCCTGCTCGCCAGCCCCGTCCCACCCGCCCCCACTCCTGCCCACCGTCTGTCCAGATGGTGAAAATGAAGGAAGATGAGGAGAAGGAGGAGGTGGACGAGGGCTACTAACTGCACGTGTGTGTGTGTGTGTGTGTGTGTGTGTGAGACGAGGGTGTCCCAACTCGTGGCCAGAAGGCGTGCAGCCTCATCCACTACTCCACTGTCGCCCCATGAACTTGCACCCACTTGCCTCCATGTGGCCCCGCTGGGTGGGTCGACCCAGAGGCGGTTGGGGCCAGATCTGGCCGCTCTGCTGCCTGAGGTCCCAGGGAACTGGGTGAGGCGGTGGAGGAGGGTTGAGTGGCTCACTGACCGCATGCTGACCCGACATTTATTGCAGAAGGTTTTGGAGTTGAGCTGTGAAGAGACCTCCTACATTTTTAGTTTGTTTTTGTTTCATTAGTTGTTTTTTTCCACTCAAAGAGTGTACCTCATATAGTTGTGGAGTACAGTCGCACAGTCCTTAACTGATTTACGTAATGCATTTGTCTGTGTGGAACAGTGATCACCGTAAACATTGAGCCTCATACCAGAACCAGTTACAGCTGCTTTTCGGACCCCCTGATAGCAGGAGGGAGGGCAACACTCTGGAATATTTCTGGGGTTTAAGGGTTTCTCTCGGTTAGGTTTGCGAGTTTGAGACCCTGATGAGTCAAACATAATTGGTACACATGCAAATTGGCTTTTGCCGTTTTTGTGCCAAATTCGGTACTTGGAGCCTTTGTGAGAATTGTGAATTTTCATTAGTTTTCCTGTGACTGCTCAGGTCAGCTGCAACATTAACAAACATCTTGTGAAATGGTTTTGCTAGCAGATGTTGCTACAGCTGTTCTTGTAAGAGGCCTAATGTCTTGTGACTTGCACATGAAATATTTACTGTTGTGTACTCTCTTCTATGCCACCTTGAGTCCCACTCTAAGAGTAAGAGTAAGCGTGTAAGTGATTACATAAATTGTGTTTTTTTTTTTCTCTCTCTCTCTAAAGCATGTTGCTTCATATTTATTTATTTATTTATTTTGTAATTTTCTGGATCAAAGCCATATTCTTTTCATAATATGTCTGGCCTTTTTTTTTCCTTATTCTAAATAGGCCACTGCAACTGAAGCATGGTGTTATTGGTACCACATGTCCAGTCTTGCATGTCACTGTGTGTTATTATCAGTGTGCTATCGTTGTCACACACACACACACACACACACACACACACACACACACACACACACACACACACACACACACACACACACTCTCTCTCTCTCACTCGCACTTTTATGCCATAACTCTTGATTTGAATTTCACGTCGTTCTCCTATCCTACCCCCATATGTCTCATAGCCACACACATCCCTTCCTCCACACATCATCACTATGTCCATGTGTGCATTATGTGTTGGTGTTTACAGAATGCTCAGATCTTGTCTTGTTTGTCAATAGACCTCAACAAACAGCACAGGGGGCGGAGACCAGACAGACCTGGTGTCACGCATGAAAAGCCTGGAGATGGAGAACCAGAGTCTGCACAAAGGTGTGTGTGTGTGTGTGTGTGTGTGTGTGTGTGTGTGTGTGTGTGTGTGTGTGTACAAAGTGAATGGGAATCCAGTAGGCCTGGATGATTAAAGATGAAAGCAGTATGCAAGTGTTACATGGAATGCTTGATGGTGAAAAATGTGCCATTACAAGAGAGGATTCAAGTAGTGTGGATGAGGAAACAGGTTTTTCAGCTGATAGAAATAAAATAAACTGAAATTTATTTTTAAATGCCCAATTAAAACCTTATTTAGGCCGGTATTAAAATGGTCTTTTTGGCTAGGCTAAATGGCACTCTCTTTGGTAACCACAATTGAACTACAACGTCCTTGTTGCTGTTTGACAACCCATGTATGATTTGGTTTTGATTCACAAATGTTTTAGTGGCTATTGGAAAGTTCAAGATTTTCATATGTAGGGCACCACCACCATGCCTCATGTTGATGTTTGGCAGCACTGTGTGTGCATGGCCAAACAGCCAAGGCCATTCTGTCTTCTGTACTGTAGGCCACTTTGGGTAGTACATTAGATCAAAAGCAATTTATGTTCTGCCGGTGTTGAAGATTTATGATTTACTTCAGAATGAGCAGGTTAGGCTTAGTGTTTTATGTTGCCCTAGAATGCAATGTATATGGAGTGTGTCAGTACATGCATACATAAATAATGTATTCAACATTTGTTGTAATATTTGTTTGAAGGTTTATGCATATATGCATGTGATTTATTTGTGAATTTGTCTAAATTTAGATTCCATGCGTTATATTTATGATTTACTAACAGACATCTGAAGTAGCATACTAACAAATTCTTGTCTAAAATTTGATAAAGATAAAGATTGATAAAATGGAAGCATAAATATTGTAATATAAAAGATGGTAATACTTATTTAGATATACAGAAGGGTGTGTGTGTGTGTGTGTGTGTGTGTGTGTGTGTGTGTGTGTGTGAAAAGCTCCTGCTAAATATGCCATTGCTCTACATCCAAAAGCACAGCCTTTGGAGCTTGTTAATGAATGTGTGTTGAGTTCTGTACCAATATCTCTGTTCCTCTTGTGCTGAGCAGCTGTGAATGACCTGCGATCCATGATGTCCAAGATGGAGTCTCGTCTCTCTGCGCTGGAGAACGCCAAACCTGCTGCCGCTGCCTCCGCACCAGCTGCCAAGGTGTGTCTCCTGGGCCAGAGCCCACGCTAAGCAAAACAGCCAGCAGGCCTGCAGCTTCGAGTCTCTGCAGTTCCTACTCCACCTCTGCCCTGGATGTGGGAGGTGGACTCCAGTCGATTGGAGGCTTATGAGCACTCACCATTCTTACTAAGAAATCAGTTCTTAAAACCCACTTACGCAGTTTTTAAGAAGATTTTTAGTTACCAATATAGGTTTTTAAAGGTGACATAGAATGGATTAATGGAGTATTGTACCTTGTTCTCTGATGTTAAAAGACTATATTGAATTGTAAAGTCTTCTTTAAATGTGACCTCAAGAGCAAATTCAAGAAAATTCTTCGGAAGATATTGGTGAATGAGACCCATTGTGTGGAGCCCATCATGCGCTTTATTGCTGCCTTCACATTACAGCTACGCACTACAGCAACACTCCTCCTACCGATGCTGGACACTACACGTCTTTCAGCCGGAGCTCTCAACAGAGAGGGGGGAAATGGCGGTGAATCGATAGTTCACGTAACTTGCACTGTAACCTGTATTAAACCGCCCGTCACACTTGGGGGGCCAACTAAATACATTTCTGTTGTGTTTGACAGTTGTAAAATGTTAAAATATAGTGCAATTTCGCTGATATTGAAGCATTTCTAGACAATGTTTATGGCAGTTACCTAGCAACGCACTCTACCGTTGGCTCTGTCGTATCCGAAACTGTCGGGCGAGTTAAAAAAATTTTAACGAATCCGGAGCATTGTTGATCATTAGTGCAGGATTACAATGGGTCCCATACTTGTGGTTTTGCATTGTGCATTGGCTTGCTTCGCTAATAATGCACAATTGGGAATTGTTGAGGAAAGTAGACACATTGACGTCTGAATTTTGAACTGGTGTGTTTTAAGGGCATGTCAGTTACTATAAAAAAGACAACACATACAACTATGGTCTTTTAGATCCTGGCCTGGAAAATCCTTGAAAAGTTCTTGAATTTGTTATTATCATCATAATTTTTACTGGGAACTCCATGTGTAATTTTTTTTTTTCTTTCTCCCTTTTATTGATGCCTTGAGCAGACCGTGGTTGTGCAGGCACCCAAGAAGGTCGAGGTCAAGGAAGAGGAGGAGGAGGACGACGATGACATTGACCTGTTTGGCGATGATGACGACGAGGAGGCTGAGCGCATCAAGGCAGAGAGAGTGAAGATGTACCAAGAAAAGAAGTCCAAGAAGCCCGTACTCATCGCCAAATCCTCCATCCTACTCGACGTCAAGCCTGTACGTGGTGGCAGTGACCTTCTCACCTCTCTGTTGTGCTGTCCATTGTGGAGTGATTTGCTTTGGCAGTTTGAATGCATGTGGGATTTTTAGTGGGTGTTTTTCTTTCACTGCATAGCCTAGCATAGTCTCTTAGACTTATCCACGTCAGTGTGGTTTGGATGAATGAATGAATGAATGAATGACTTAAAAAGATACAGGAGTATTAAAGCATGATGGCAAACATACAGGTTCACTCTCACAAAGCTGTGAAGGCAGTCGCCTGACTGCTGAGCTTCCTTAAGCTTCAATGGTCTTGAAACATCCAGTGGAGAGTGAGTGTGTGTGTGTGTGTGTGTGTGTGTGTGTGTGTGTGTGCGCGCGCGCGCGCGCGCACGCGCACGCACGCACACGCTTGTTGTTTGTAGGGTCAAACTAGGGACATCTGTGGCTTTAATAAAGGAGGGTGTGTGTGTGTGATTAACTTTAGCACATCTGTTTGAAGCAGTGTTTTGACATATGCCTGATCTCTTCTACCTCACAGTGGGACGATGAGACGGACATGGCCAAGTTGGAGGAGTGTGTGCGCTCTGTGCAGACAGACGGTCTTCTGTGGGGCGCCTCCAAGCTGGTGCCCGTAGGCTATGGCATCAAGAAACTGCAGATCAGCTGCGTGGTGGAGGACGACAAGGTGGGCACAGACTACCTGGAGGAGGAGATCACCAAGTATGAGGACTATGTGAGTACCATCCATTTATTTTTTTTAAACATACATATTTTAAGTTCAGTGGCAAGTGTTGAGAGATGTGTGTTGAGCATTTTCACACTGTGAAGCTGATAATTAAAGTTTTGGATAGTTTTTGTATATTTGACTCCTAACAGTAGCTGGGATAAAATGATGAGTGCTCTTCAGTAGTCTTGTGAAATCTGGCCCCAATCCCAATAATGTTCCTAGGACTCTCCTGATCCTACCCTAGGCTTCACTAAATCTGCGGCCATTGACTATGGTTGTGATTGTATTTTTGAATAGAAAATATTAGCAATATTTAGTTTGTACTAGAAAAGATAATATGGGCACATTAATTGATAACAAACTTGGAGTTAATATGATTTGCGCTAATACAATAATAAATTTGCTCTCAATATTCCCAGTTTTTTGTTTTAAAACCGGAATCAATCAGTTTGGCCCTATTGCGGTTTCTGGCACAAACCAAATATTGTCAGTATTTTGTTCAAAAGCAGGATATTCCCTACATGTAACAATGGTCATTGACACATACTAAATATGGCAAAGCTGTTTGGTCAGGTAGATGGCCACAGAAATGACCATCATAACCAGTGATTTAAAATGTCCAAATGTAGAACAACCGTACAGTTCATTTGATTATCCTGGCTTTAAATTTTGATTTAAAATTATTTATTGAGGGAATTGTCACCTAGTCATGCTTGTTTTTTCGTTTACCTGTGGTGGAGTGAAAGTTGTGTAAAACAAGGCTTTGGATTGACAAACAGTGTTTGCATCAAGCATACTGTATTTAAATGAACCAAAACTGATGTAAATTTGAATGTCCCTGGGGAGCGAGACGCTGATGTGTACACCTGTACCCAGATGCTTATGCTTTCTGTAATTCTGGGCCAAAAAATGTTCTGGAAGCTTGAGCAAGTCAAGAACAGTGTAAAATAAAACAATAAAAATTATGTAAAAGAATGGAATATACATTTTTATAAATTTACTTTGCAAAAAAGATACAGGGTCAAAGTTGCAAAATGTTTTTCTTTTTTTTTTCTTGCTTTTTCAGGTCCAAAGTGTGGATGTTGCTGCCTTCAACAAAATCTAAGCCTCCTCTGGCTGACTGGAGTGGTGTGCTGGGGTGACTTTTGCTGCTTTATGTTTGAACGGTTTCAAATAAAAACAGTTTTGCGTTAAGAATTAATATGTGTGTTTGTTTGTTTTGAGGCCCCAGTCTATCCCTGAGAATGTTGCCAAACAAGGTAATGTAATTAGTAATTAATGTCGTCCATTCCCACGCAGCCATGCGCCAGCCTCAGGCCTTCTCAGGCTGCAAAGTTGAAAAAGGGGCAGATCTTTAAGGTGGAGCCCAGCCCAACCCAGAATGCCGGGTGTAATGGCTGTGTAAATGTAGTCTGCACCTGGTGCAGGAGAGTCAGGTTCTCTGTGACTCCATAGAAGGCTAGGACCCCAGCCCTGTGGTCCAGGTACAGCCCGACTCTCGTAAAACGTGAAGCTGGCAAATCCACCCTGGTTTTGTTGTGCTGGTAGCAACACACCGACTCCAGGCAGTCCAAAGTCCATGATTTGGCGTTATGCCCCAGCTTGCCGTCAGTGGTGCCCACATTGCGGCGGATGCTTTTGTAAGCGACCCCAACGGAGATTCCTCCCGTGCCCCTCCACTCGGCCTCCCAGTAGCAGCGTCCTGTCAGGCTCTCTCGGCACAGCAGCTGGGCCCAGCAGGTGAAGCGCTCCGGGTGCTCAGGATAGGGAAGTGGCTCCCTGCCTGTGGTCACCTCTCGAAAGCCCTCTCGCAGGCTGAGGAAGGAGTTGGCTGTGTTTGGGTCCAGAGTTACCTCACGGCAGTCTGGAAACAGATAAAAATTGACAAAGATTGTCTTATAAAAATCATATCTGTGAGCAACTTCATAAGCTTAAACAGAATCCTGAAAAATAGAGTCTAATACAACTAATGATGCGGGCATTGTTATATAATTAATACAATATTATCACAATTATTATTTCAAACTGCCCAGTGTTCTCTTGCATCTTGTAGGCAGGTTATAAGGGTGTAAGGAGTTCATGTCCACTTACATTGTAAGAGATCTGCTCTGGTCTTTGGAATACTGCTGCTTTGCATGGTCAAATCGTCTACTGTGGAGGGTGAAGGATGGGGGAGAACAGCTGAGCATGATCTGACGTAGGCAAATAAGATGGTATAGGGAAAACACAACATTTCCTCATACTGTACCTGATTGTCCACGTCTCAATGTCTGTGGTTTGGATGTAGATGAAGATGACGGTGTGCTCACATCTTTATTAACTGGAAAGAAAATTGATTACTTTCTGAAATACATGCATTAGTTAGACCAGGATGGCCAAACTTTTTTGCCTGTGGGCCAAATGCTGAAAACATAAGGAGCACCAATATTCCAACCAATGACAAGTGATCTGTAACTAATATTGATATTAAGTTAATGTAACAACAGGCCACATTATTTTTATATATCCAGGTGGGCCACATGAAAGATAGCCAAGGGGCCACAACTGGCCCTGAGCGTAAGTTTGGCCACCCCTAGTTAGTGGTCTCATAATGATGGGATTGGATGTTTGAATCATATGATGGTTGGGATCACTTGCTGACACACGATACTTTTTACTCCAGAACCACAAAGTAAGTTTTATAAGCCAAGAACAATTGTATAATTTTGTCTCCCCATCATCAGTGAAAACTGATCAAATAAATGAACGTAATCAAAGGCTCTCACTTATATCTGAAATGGCCATTAGTTCTCTCTTGATTGACTCATCCAAACGCTCCTTCAGGTCTGTAAGAGTCTTTCGCACAATGATCAGAGAGAAGTAAGGGTGCGCATCAAGACTGGGAAGATCTCCTGTATCTGGGGCGCTCTCCAGCGACTGGCTTCTCTGTGGAGGAAGTATGTAGGTCTCATGACAAGAGTAGTGTTATTTCATCCTTTGAGGTCACAACCCTGAAGCAGTTTGTAAGGTAAGCCCTTTATTTCATGCTGTCATAAACCAGTGCTCCCAGACATAGAATGGCATATCTGTTGTGTAATCTTGCTTGACACTGATACAATGATGTACTTCTAAAAAAGCGAAATTAAAACTTTTAAAAAATAGATAAAAATTCTTAAAATAGCCTATTGACCAACTGTCTGTTGAAATTCCTTTCTAGGCATACCTGGAGGAAGTGGATGTGATCATCAGTCTGGGAGAGTCTGTCCAGACGACAGTCTCTAATGCTGAGCTTTGTCATGTGCTGGTCCAGTGACTGCAAGATAGCCTCGGCCTGGGCCATCGCCTCCCTCTCCTGGGACTTAATCAGCTCCCTGACCTCCAGGCGTTTCCGCTCTATTGTGCGAGCCAGTTTCGAGAAGATTCTCTCGCTGTCCTCCATGGCTGCCTCAGCAGATTGCTGGTAGGGCATTTAGTAATGTGGTGTGTTCAGTTCATTCGTCATCATGTTTTTGCTTTCAGAATTAAATGGTGGCAAGTGCATTTTGCATAAATTCTAGATAATTGGTTCTCAAACTGGGGCCCAGGGACCCCCAGTGGTCCACAGCACGTTGTCAGGGGTCTGTGAAAAACTTTGTTACAAAATATATGAACTTGTCTTTTGGGGAGAGAGTGCTAATAAAAGGCTTTAGGCATATTTAAAACAGCAGGCCTACAGAAAACGTATTTCAGATTTTACCAAATAACTTTGGCCTATTTAAAACTGTTGTGGAACTGCATAAGGAAAATAAGTTTTAGAATTTCAAGAGTTCAAAAGCATCTGAAAGAACAAACGGTTATAAATTTTGTTTTGATCAAAAATTCTGCTCCAAGAGGGATCCCGGGCCCAATAATCAACCTGTGTTCTAGATGACAAGAATGTATGTAAACCATACCAATGGATGACAGAGATGATGGGGGAGGTGAAAGTGATTCTCCTACCTTCAGGTATTTGATAACATGCCTGATCTCCTTTTCCTTCTCTCTATTCGCTTGTCTGAATCTCTTACCTGCATCTTTCAGCTCTTTCTGTGTCAGTGAAAAATGAGATAGTTACAGCAGTTAGGGAGAGAAATTTCCTGTTGGATCACTCATTTTCATCAAACTGTAGCCTATATTGAGGGCTAACCTAAAAGGTCTAAGCAGGGCAGGACTTGGACCAAAAAATAGCCCTGGTATTTTTGGCTATGGCGGCCCACCATGATTTTATTCAATAATAACTTCATGGCAAGCTAAAATAACACTGGAAGTTGGACACATTGCATGAACATGAGAGATTTAATTGGACTAGCCCAATATCCTTCAAGAAAATTATTAATAAATTATGACTGCCCCAGCCCAAAAATGACCGTCAGCCCTCCGGGCATTGCCCTGTAACCCCTATGTTACTTTAAGTAACATTTTGGTCAAAATTGAGCTATACCGGTATATATCACCTGAAAGCTCTTGCAAACTTATAGAAATAAATTATAAATAAATTTAGAATTATTAAACAAAAACAAAAGTTAACTGTAAACACACAACACTCATTTTCATCAAACTGTATATGATATGTACATGATAGTAACAATTTCACTGCTCTCCTATAAGTGAATTTGGGTGCATGACAATGATGTTGTAGACCTGGTCATCATAAGAGGAAAAAAAAAAAATCTCTTTTCAGTGTACCGGTACAATGTTCCGCAAACATTGCTGTTTAAAGAACTGGGAACAAACACGTATGTGCCCAACCCATTGTGCATTTTGTTTGCAAATCTTGGTTGGGAGAAAACTAGATTTACAGTCTCTCAAAGACTTAACAGCCTTAAATTTATGAGAAATAAATAAAAAAAAAAACATTGCAATTATTTTTTTAACCACTGCCATAAACTTTGATGTGATATACTCTAATTAATTGAAGGACAGATTAATAAATACATTTAATGGTAAAGCTATGTTTACCTGTCTTTCAAGCCGCTCAGCATTTGCAGAGACAATGTTGTGACCTTTGTGTCCCTCTGACTTGCACTGAAAGCAAATACACTTTTGATCTGTGCGACAAAACACCTCCAGAGGCTTCCTGTGCTGAGAGCACAGTCTCTTCTGGGGATGCTTTGTGGCCTCCACCACCTTGTGGCCCGCCCCACGCTTGCTCTCCTTGTGTGCCCTGAGGTGGCTCTCGCAGTACGAGGCCAGACACACCAAACACGTCCTCACGGCCTTGCTCTTCTTCTTGGTGCTGCAGACGTCGCACTCCACGTCCTCCAGCGCGTTCACGTACGTCTGGGAAGCACCTGCTCTCCTCAGCTTTTCCACAACCTCGGCGAGAATGTTGTTCCTCCCAAGCACTGGCCTCGGAGAGAAACTTTCCCGGCATTGCGGACAGTTGTACAGCCCCTTGTCATCGCTCTTGTCCCAGTAGCTTTTGAGGCAGCCCATACAGTAGCTATGTCCACAGGGAGTTGTCACTGGATCCTTCAGGACATCCAGGCATACAGGGCAGCAAAACTGCTCCTCTTCCACAGAAATGTTGGTTGCTGCCATCCCTGTGTCCTTGCGTGCACACACTGATGATAACATCAGGCAGGAAGACAAAAGCCAGTTTGTGTGGGAAAGGGGCGTGGAGTTTGGGAGCACAGGTGAGGTGGGTCATGATCAGGTTTCAGTGCATATTGCCAGCAGCAGGGAGCCAATCCCAAGCCAGTTCCGAGACAGGTAGGGCAGGGAGAGATTTATCAACAAACATTGGCAAGTCATGCAAATAGTGGCAGGAGCCTGGGAAAGAAAAGAACAGCGTGTCCTCTATGCATGCAGAGTATCAGCCATTTCATCCCAGTAGCATCAATATGCTATTGTCAAGGCAGATAGCACTGACAACAGCTACTGATCAATGGCTGAATTTGACATACACACAGAATAATACCTGAAACTGTTAGAATTTATAGCGGTCACCAATAGTGTGCCCTTACAGAGTACTCACACCATGAATCAGAGTATGACAAGTTTACATAAACTACGTAAACTGAGTTTACTATGAATGAGACAAGTGTGTAAGTGCTACATTTTACATTATGGAATACTGCGTACTAATTGTTGGCACATGGGTAAGTAACACTCATAACTGATGCACAATAGACTTTCTGGTACTGGTATTTTTGTTACATGGTTTGTAATTTATGATACAAATAAACTGACAAGTACACTGCAATGTTCTTAAAGTACTTCAATTGACTTTAAGAACAGGAAGTGGTAATAAATGGGCAAAAACTAATCTTATACTTGTCTTTCAATCTTACATTCATCTTTTCAGACACAAATCGCTCGTGTGCAAGAAACAAACGTCCACATTGTGTTCACATCTCTGTATTTATTTAAAATATTTTTTTTTCTTGTACTTACTCAAAAACAAACCTTTGTGTCACCAAAAATGTTTTAGCTTAACACCTTCTTTTATGAAATAAAAACAACCTGACGCTCGTTTGAAAAAGATATTCACATGATTTTTTTTTTTTTTTTTTTTTCATATTTGTCATTTTCAAATGTAGCAGCAATGTAGTAACACAAACAGCACCATCACTCTACAGAACTAAGCATTCATCTGCTCTTCATGATTGTGCAAAGCATGGCATGTAAGACATCAACTAGATGTCAAAGCTCCATGAAAAGCTCTATGTTAGCATTTTTTACATATTCTGTTTTGTTTTTAAAAATAATAAAGATAAAATGATGCAAAAATAGCATAATGAAATCGCTTTAAAAGATTAAATAATAATTGTTAAATATGATATTGATATCTGTGCTCTTTCCAAGAAACGGAGAATTATATTATTATCAACTTTTTTTTTCTTTTAGATCAAAGTAAACATGCAGCCATCCTAGTGGCTAAAGGAAATAATACAGTTTGGCAGCCAGTGGGTGGTTCTCTCTCCCCATTACCTCCGCCTCCTTCTCTGTTGCACTCGAAGCCTGGTGGAGGGCCTTGAACCTAAGAAAAAGGTAGAGGTTGTAAACATGAACAACAGATTCTATCACAGTCATTATCATTCCATTTCTATTATGGTCTGTGTATGAATCCAAACAGTATGTCTATACAGTACAGACAATTATAGATCTTGATTGCCATATGTTGACTTGCATACATGTATGTTTATTTCATAGTGGACAGGCTTCTTGGTTCTCTCTTTAATTTCTGTTTGTTGAGTGGTTACTAGAAAATGTAGTTGGAGGAACCAAAGTCTTACAATGGTCCCGCTCTCCACTATTTATAATAATTAGACATCATAAGTAACATGACATCTAGTGGTCGATCAAAAGAAGTGCTTTTATTAATTTTACAAGTTGAGGCTTTCTAATAATCGCAAAGCACACACTCTGTCCCAAGTCTACCACTCAGATTCATTTGGAGGCACAAAGAGTGCTCTCAGAGTGACACAGCATATGAAAGGGGATGGAAAGTAGGCAAATGCAAGCAAAAGCCAGTGAAAACCTAGCCTTAGGAGAGTAGCCTGATACAGTGCTGTGGCAAAAAAATAAATCCTAATCAGTGGTACTGCATTGGTGCTTGCCTGCCAAACACTCAACAGCAGGAGACTAGATTTAGAAAATAGAAAAGCGTAGATTTCAGGTGGGAGGATTGTAAGTATGGGACATACAGTACTATAGGAGAACAATCCTATTGACTTTGATGGGTCCAATTTATTAATATGACTAATACAACTGCTATTGTCAAAACAACTGGCTATTACACAAGTAATGATTACAGGATCCTTGGAAAGGTTGAATCACACAACAACATACCAAATGTTGAGAATGCAAATCCACCAAAGTTTGGTACTGCAGGTGCACTTAGGCCAAATGTTGATTGTGCAGGAGTTTCTGAAGGAAAGTAGAGAGAAAAATTGTGTAAGATAACAGACTTGAATTGACAGAAATAGAAAATGTTATTTTTTCATTTAGGTTTATGTAAATAAATGATGCTGAATGAATGAAAGAATTTTGAACAGCATAGTCCGAAGAGAAATGCAAAAGAGCAATTTCTAAAGTAAGATTAAAGGTATAATCCAGTGTGAATCAACACCTAGCCCTGCTGTTTTATACTGCTAAGCGCTACTGAACGCTACCTCAATGATAAAATTTTGTGCATTGTAGACCGAGTTTGCGAAAAGGCAGCTAACACTAACTGAATGAGGCATGTCAAAAAACGAAACCTAATCGATTTGCTTTCGTTTTGAAATGCCCCATT
Source organism: Sardinella longiceps (assembly GCA_027497455.2). Taxonomy (NCBI): domain Eukaryota; kingdom Metazoa; phylum Chordata; class Actinopteri; order Clupeiformes; family Clupeidae; genus Sardinella; species Sardinella longiceps. The sequence goes on along the minus strand of JAODXP020000004.1, from coordinate 9,866,574 downwards.
CTGTTAACGTTAGCTGCCGTTTCGCTATCTCAGTCTGCCTTGCATGAAATCCACTGATTGAGGTGGATTCTAGTGCTTGGCACTAGAAAACAGTAGGACTATGTGTTGATTCACGCTAGCTTTCTCCTTTAATGGTTCTGTAAAGCTGTTGGCTCAATGTACCGTAAATGACCCTTTGACATTGCTGTTCTTGTTTGGTCAGTATGTTGTAGTACAGTATGTTGTTCTTTCATTCTTGCATTCTCCTCACTATCTACTGCAGTCATCAAGCTCGTTCAACAGGACTAGGATCGTGCTGAACTATCACTTTAAGTCAACCATGAACCCCGCAGAGGAAAGTGGACTGGTTGGTAACCAGTCCATCTTGTCAGGTGATCAAAATAAGGGTTTAGTCCAACCCCACCCTTGACACACGGACCTCATGATCCCACTCCTGACCACCGCGGCTTCATGCTATACAACCATCTTGTTTTTTTTTTCCCTTAATGTACTTTTTACATACATACTGTAGCCCATCACAAAGTAAAGCTGTAGTGGAGAACTGTCTACGAGGAGCATATCAGACTGATTTAGTTATGTTGTGATTTATTTAGCACAAACTCACCCACTGCTTGATCCTGGTCTGCATTCGGCGGTGGATCTTCAATAATTGCAACGCCATTCACTGTAAAAAGAAACAACAGTGAATCTACAAACCTACAAAACATTCACACTTTTGGCACACTGACAGCAGATATAACTAAAGTACACAACACACTAAGATGTGTTGACACATCTAAGACACATCCACGACTAATGCTGTGAATGTTTGAAAGAACTGTGCATACATGTATACAGTATGTGTATATTTTGTAAACGCTCCACACAAATGTCTCATTTAAATTTCTTCTGCATTTACCTTTTTCAGAGATGTTGAAAAATCCACCCTGGCAGACATCTTCAAGCAGTGCCTGAAACTCTGAGACGGCAGCGATGACGGCACCGAAGTTCGGGTCTGTTCTGATGTTAGGCACGTCCACTCTCTCTGGCTGGCTGTGTGAGAGAGACTGACAGCTCTGGACAGACCAAGGCAAAAGGAGGGAGAAAAAAACCCAACCCCCAGATATAGAAGGATTATTATAGCAGCAGCCTCTGCATCATGTCTCTCGCCTCAAGCACTAGAGCTCCTGAAAAATCACTCTACCCCTAGACAACAAGATCAATAGCTTACCCATCTTCACAAGTCTGAGAGAGTAGCGTTTGCCAAGACTCTCTTGGTGATCTACTTTCTTTAATAGCATTTAACACCTTTGCCCTCATAAGAAGTTATTAAATGTTCTGATCTGATGAAATCCTTGTAAATGGTAAATGATAAATGGGCTACATTCGTGAAGCACTTTCCTACTCCACAGAAGACTCTGCGCACTTTACAGCACCTCCTATTCAGGTACTCACACACACACACACACACACACAGACACACAGACACAGCAGTGATCGATGAGTAGACCTAAATAGTCTTTGTCTCAAACCCAATACAGTGGTATTAAATATGGGCCAATTTCTCGGCCTGTCATTTGAGAGAGCACGCTGTGTTTGACGGAGACCAGTATGAGAAAAAAACAAATCATCCAAGCAGAGGAATCTCACTTAAGGCTCATAACATCCAAAATCCAAAACGGATTATGCCAAATTGCCAATTGCAATCTACTTCTAGTACACGTCTTCTTTTGTAGCCAAAAAGTCCTACTGGACTTTGAATTGTGTCATAATCAAGCAGGCCTATGAATCCGGTTCCTATCCTGTTCCAATCCTACATTGTGTTGGCATACAGTACCTGTAGGAAGCTGACATGGTCGTCCGTCTGCAGAAGGCGAAGCAGCTCGTTGTCTCTCTTCCTCAGTTGGATGAGTTCCTGCTCCTGTTGCCGGAGGCAGGTCTCAGCATGGGCCATGGCCGTCCTCTCCTGGGCCCGGATCAGCTCCCTCACCTCCGACTGCCTCCTCGCAATGGAAGTGGACAGCTCTGTGAATATCCGCTCGCTCTCCACTAGAGCAGCCTGTGAAGACAGCTGCAGAGGACAGACAACACCGGGTTAGAAATCGTGCCCTTACAGTTGGGGCAGGGGGTTGGGGGGGGGGCTCAGCTGTCAAGGTGTCAAAATTCATCTTAATATCACTTGTCAACAGGTCAATATCTGTAGTTCAGAAATTCAACCTGATGCTTCTTGGAATAAGTGGAATATAATGACTAGAGATATTGCCTTTTTCTAAAATTGCATAGCTACAGCCATACAATGTGAAACAATACAGAAACTGTCAAGACAATGATCATGTTCCCAGCTGTTTCTTTCAATAAAAAAAAAAAAATAAATTGCTGTTTGAAAACATGTCTATTTAACTCTGGGAGAGCTACTGAACACTCTGGGTCAGAGTAATTGGCATCACATTAACGTTACTGAAGGACCAAAACAACAATTTGACAGCAACAAATACAACCCTAGCAGGAATGAATGAGGGGCAAGTGCAAAGCTCCAAACTGCTTTAGACCAGCAAGATTTAAGTATGCTTATCACGACACAAAGGCTTGATTGATCACTCGGCCTACGGTAAGTTGATAGTGGCCAGGTGGCTGAGTGGTGGTCTTTGCTTACTGTGAGAGAGGTCATGGAGTGCTTCAGCTGTTCAAACTCTTTCTCTCGCTCTTGAATTACTTGCTGGGATTTTCTATGCATCTCTCCAATCTCACTCTGGAAATAAACAACAAAAAGCAAACATTGTCACACTGCAATTTCGAATATTCCATCACAGAAATGTAGCAATTTAGAATCAGTTCATACCCTGCTCACCTAGAACTTCCTCCTAACGTTACTCACCTTCTTCCCTGTGATTTCTCCTGCGGCCAACACAGCGTCGTGACCTTTGTGATCGTCAGTTAAGCACAAAGAACATATGCATCGCTGATCAGTGCGACAGAATACCTCCAGGAGCTTGTCGTGACGAGAGCAGAGCTTTTCCTGTATCGTGCCAAAGGGTGCGACCAGTGTGTGTCTCTTGAAGGCCTGAGACTCGTAGTGGGGCTGGACGTGAGACTCGCAGTAGGAGGCCAGACATACCAAACAAGATCTGACAGCCTTGTTTTTCCGTACTATACAAACGTCGCACTCCACATCTCCCGGCTCGGCAAACGAGTCGTCAGAAGGAGCGGTGTGAAGCCCAGTCTTCTTTAGTTTCTCCACGACATCAGCCAGCATGGTATTTCTGCCTAGCAAGGGCCTTGGCGAAAATGTCTGTCTGCACTGGGGGCAGCCATACAGCGAGATGAATTCATCCTGGTCCCAATAGCCCGAAATACAGCCTTTACAATAACTATGGCCACATGGTATAGTCACGGGGTCCTTGAGTACATCAAGACATATTGAACAATTAAACTGATCTTGCTCAAGAAAAACACCAGCCTGTGCCATTCTTATGTAATCCAAAAAAACGCTACTCTAGGGGTGGCGATTTAAGGCTGTACATAAAAACGAGTGGAGTCAGCTTTGTTTTGCAGGAAGTGGTCATGTGACTCGAGGGTGTGGCTTCGAAGTCTGACAGAAGGGAGAGGGGGAGGAACTTTAGAAAACAGAAGGCAACGTTCTACCACCAGAGGGCAGAGTATGCCCGTAGTTCTCTATACGGCTCTGGTAGTTTCTAGAAAAACCCCACTCACTAAAGAGTTTGGTTCCAACCACTACTCTCCATTTCTGAGAATATTGCAAATTCATGTTTGTTTGTTTTCCCAACATTGCTTATTAATCACCTTACAGTTGAGTGTTTATTTTATTATAAATCAAATAAAACTACCCCAACTTTTGATAAACTGATATTAGCTACATGAAAAACATAATGATTTCTTAAAAGTTAAAATGGTGGTTATAGTGTTTATGATCTTCATTGGTGGTGGTTAGTGAGGTCCCCCTTCCACTGTAAGCGCTTTGAGTACCTCAGGGTAGAAAAGCGCTATACTTGCTATAGAAATGTAACTACTTACTCATATTCTGTGCCGTGGATTGCGTTGGTTACGCCTAGTTTTTAACCACGATGCTCAGTTTTAATTAACATGACATATTGTTTATAAGTTTTATTGCCACAGTTGAATCCAGTTGAATGTGGAAAAAACAAAATGCATGCTGAAAAGAGCATCAACAGCATGCTAAGTTTCTAGAACATTCACCAATATGAATGAAGCGAAGCTACAGTGTACACAAACATGCCAGTTATGTGCAATGGGGATGACAGGGGTAGGTAAACACATACACAATACTCTTCTGTATATATACAGACAAAAACATAAATTAAATAAATGAAATAACAGTGCAGGAGGTACACATCAAAATAGTTGGAATTGAATATGTTTTCATATGCATTAAGTGCTTAAAGTCCATTTGCAATCACATATTACACAATTAAGTTACAATAAATCTTACATCTTTGATAATAAATATGAACTTTGACTACATTCAGTCTCAGTGCAAATGATATCAAACTCAGGCCAATGACAACATAACATTCAAGTATGATACGAGTCAGTCCTATGAATGTATTTCTGGTCAGTTCATAGCAACAATATCTTTTTTTTCTTTTTTTTTTTCCATCCTGTGCTTCTCTGAACTGGTCCCCTGAGCGCAAGGAGTCTTTGGTCAGTCTTTCTCCTTAGAAGTCAGATCACACCTTCCACCTTCCTGTTGAAGGCCTGATACAAAGCGGATGCAACCAAGGGGGGAAAAACTCTTTCAGACCTACAACTATGGAATTATTTTTTTTGCATTCCAAAAATATGGTAATGACTCAATCCCTTAAAAAATACTTGTAAAGCTTTACAGTACATCAGCAGAACTATATTTACCATGCCTTTCGACTAGAAGCATAGTAAAGCTACTAAAATGTTGACAGTTATAGTAAGACATAACACTTTTAGGATTACCCATGACTGTCAGTATTCTCCTTCCGCTGTCCATTTGCAAGTCACTAACATTCTTCTTCATATTTATAATAAATATTTGAAATTCTACTGGTTACAGTACACTTTAAGATGCAAGGCATGGCTATATTTCATCCTCAGTGAATGACTAGACATACGGGGGAGTGGGCTAGATTGGGCTAGGATCTGGGACGGGGGGGGGGGGGGGCACACACATGGTGTCAGCATCACTTGGAATATCTCCATCATCCCTCCTCCATTCTCCTCACTTCCTCTTCTCATCGAGTCCACTCTCTGCCCTCAAAGCCTGACTGTTGGCAGAGATAAAGTTGATCCAGTGCTGGAGATCCTCTGGGACTTCTGGACATTCCACCTGAAAGACAAAACATTCAAGACCGAGCTAGACAAAACATGAAGAGCCGCAGCATTATTCTGTTTCTGTGCCTTCTTCTTAAGCTATTTATATTCCATGTGTGGCAATTCAGCTATAAACTGGATTGTAACATATCATAATTAAACATTGTTTTGTACATCATCATACTATTTACTCTGTTCTGTTCGTCGACCAACAATGCCTACTGACAACAACTATGACCTTTGACCTTTAGAGCTCACCTTCCTCTTGCAAAGGTGTTCTAGGATCTTGTCGGGGCTGCTGCGGACGACATTCTGCCTGCAGAACATGACTGCCGAGAGAAAGCCATCCTTCTTGGATACAAAGCGCTGCTCCAGGAAGAAAGACTTCTCATCCCAGGTCACGATGCGACTCCTCAACTCGAAGGCCTCACCCAGGGCAAGGGACCTACGGTAGCGGATGGTGTTGGCTCCCACTACCATTGTGGCCTTCATTGCCCGAGCGGCCATGAACAGCCCATTGCGAGTGTAATAGGAGAACCTGGCAAAGTCACACTCCCTCAAGTAGCGGGCATTATTCATGTGGCCCATGTAGTCTAAATCATGGGGGAGCACCTTCCCTTCTATCACATGTTCAGCAGTTATATCTTTCAAGGGGCTCTGGAATAAGGACTTAATGATCATCAAGAGGCCTCTCAAAAAGTACCACACATCCAGGCTGCCAAAAAGCAGAAGCAGCCCAGAGAGTATCCAGAGAAGCATCTGAGGAATCCACAAAACAGAAACATCCACAAATGTAGTCACTGGACACAGGTATTACACTATGTGCAACAATGGTAAAACTTAAGGCATGCTATAAGGTTTCAGCAAAGATCATTCAACCCTCTCTGGTTACAGACTTAACGTGACGTTAGGTCGATCTAAAATGCTTCAACACATAAGAGACCGCAATTGCCACCAAATGAACCCGTACATTGTGTGTCGTAGTATGTATGAAAACAGACAATGTTGTCATTATTGTCAACATATTCTGCAATCACAGCTTAATGTTACAGTTATGACTTGACTGTTCACTTGCTAACGTTAGTTAGTCAGCTAGCTTTAGCGGCTAACAGTCATTGATTACAACACTGATACTGACCTAGTGAAATTGGGATGATCAGTATCATTAGATTAGAGCATCATAATTAAACACACACACCAAGTGTTGGCCGTTTTGCACATACCTTTCTCAATGATTAACGTTGCGTTAAGTCAGAAAGCAAGTCGTAGAAGCCGGTTTCGTTGCTAAACGTGACTTCCTGGAAATGACCTTGCGACAATTTCATTGGCTTAAAATAATATCGCGCGATTTAAAAGGCACCAGCAAGAACTGGCCAGAGGCAGGGCATTGGTAGCAAAGAGTCAATTCCAACCACAGATGAAAAGAAATACAGGATGGAAAGCAGAATTTGTGTTGAACATGACCATGAGTAATAGTCCAGGCAAAGTAGCATTTTTCGCAGGACAAATTGTAAAATAATTTTTTTCAGCTTGGATCATTTCTATGAGATGTCCAAAACAACATACTAAAAGTCCTAAGAAATCCTAGTTGAGGATATGTAAAAATAGTGTAGGAAAGTAAATTTCCCATTGAAATGAATGGGATTCGGGTGGATTTTGGAGGAAAATGTACACTAATAGTACATTTTGGCCTGAAGCATGAAAGGGAAACTACTTTCACCATATATCCCATACATTTTCTGAAAGCAAACACTCTCAGGATATTCTATAACATGGTATGGTTTGACATTGAGGTATGCCCCCAATCTCCTTATTCCAATATATCCCAAAATTAAGAAATTTGGCATTTTCAAAATGGGCAATTTTTGGTGACATTTACGCCAGCGGTGTGTAGGGAAAACATATTAGACCCCATAAACCATATGGGCAATTCCACGAAAAAGTAAACCTCACCTTAAAACTTTAAGTCTCACCTACATGGACATACAAATTCTTTCAGAAAACTTCCAATACAAAAAAGTATTGTCTCGATGTAAATATTCAACTGAGCAAGTTTCGAAAGGATATCTGTTTGTTAAAATTTTTACCCTATTCAGCTATAATGTAAGTCTATGGAGGGGCTTATAATGGGCATAAGTGGGTGATAACACACACAAAGCTGCAATACTATCAGTTATTTTTCATTGTTATATTACTATTTATCTTGTTACAGGTTAAAATCCACCGTTCACAATTGTTTTGTATCGTTTTGGAGGGTTTTTCCAGACGTCACGTCCATAACGTCACATCCATAACGCCATGTCTCCCAATGAAAACCAACTTTTTTTACATTTACATTTGAAATTAAGTCTTTCTCTGTCTTTACTGAGGTGTCCTGTTTGGTATGAATGTAGTAATATTTACATTTCTCTAGAAATTTCACACACTTCACAGCAAAAACTACGCTCTCTCAAAAGTTTGTCCGTTTTTCGTCACGTCCATAACGCAAATTGAAAGGCTCATATTCTTATGATGCAAATCATGATATTATTTTTTTCTGTTTGCCTGTATTCAGCCATGGAGTTTGCAGAAGAATATGAAAAAAATTGTGAAATACTGCTAGGTTTGCAGAGGTTATCTGGCCTTTTGTTCATCAATAATGCACGAAAATGTCACGTCCATAACGCTGGAATTGCCCATATATATTCTGAAAGCTTATATGCCCAGGATTTCACCCCCAAAAAATTTCTCACATCCCACCCACCTCCTTATTTTAAAGCTTATGCCTATTTTTGGGGAAAATTACAAAATATGTTAATTTCTTGAACAAAAGTGCCTATGGAATGTATTAGAAAATAATAAACCTTGAAAAGTAATATGTTTTTTGAAAGCAGAGGGCTCCAGGATCTCAGTAAACATAAATTTAGATCCACCCCCCCTCCTCCCCTTGATACCCATTTATAGATCAGCTGGTATTGGTGATTTTGGTGTATAGCCAATGCATTTGGACCTGAGGTATTAAGAGAAAACTAATTTACCCCTTATGCTATACCTTTTCTGAAATCTTACATCCACAGGGTGTCATATAAAATGAATTGAGACAGGTCCCACCCTCTTCATCTCTTCACTATCCATGTATAGGGTGTATTTGGGGCTATTTTGATTAGTGTAAAATCATTTTTCAGAAAAACTTGTAATACAAAAAATGCTGCTTTTCATGAGTACTTTCATTGTACAAAGTTTTATTTTGATAGGACTAAAGGAAGAAAATAGCCCTATTCAGACCTATTCTGGCCTATATTGGTGCACTTATCGGATTGACGAGAATTTAACATATTTCCTCAACTAGGATTTCTTAGTTTTTAGTCTTTAGTATGTTGTTCTGGACACCTTAAAGAAATGATCTATGCTGAAAAAATTCTTTTACAATTACTCCTGTTTTTGGCCCCAAAATGGGTTACTTTGCCTGGACTATAAAGGCACAATGAAATTCAAGCTTTGTCAATGTGAGCAAGTTGTCATAAAGTGGCATTCAATATATTTCACAAACTACCCTAGGCTTGGCCTATCTATATCTTTGAATCAAGGTTTTGGTTTTTATGTGCCATTTCTACTTCAAATGTAGACGAGCACATTGGAAATTATGGACAATAATTTAATGGAGCTACATTACTTAATTAACTGAGATAAAATCTGAGAAAATATTTACTTTTGAGCAAAGTATTTTTGGGGATGATTAATCACTTTTGCAAGAAAGCAAGTTTGCAAGTTTGAAATTTTGGATTTGTGTTCAGTTTTGAGAAAATGATAGGTTTCAGGAAGTGTTTCAGTAATTGTGAAACACTGTAACTACAGACTTACAGGCAATTTATTATACTGAAAAACAATACTTTTATTAACAGTTATGATAACCTTACCTTATATGACACAAGCTGTAAAAGGCCTATTTTCACTAAGCCGTGCTTATCCAGTGCATACAAGCAGGCATATGGCATATTCATAGGCACATAGGCATAACATCACTAGCCTGACATAGCCCGGCCATAATACTGCTGTTCATCCGTATTCATGGTCTGGAGACGTTCTGGGGAGGGTTTAGAATGTAAACAGACAACTGGCCAATCAGCGAGTGGAGCCGAGTGCACTCTCCCCGCCCTATAATCGCTTCAGGTTAAAGAACCCCCAGATCATGAATACGGATGAACAGAAGTGTTATGGGCGGGCTATGTCAGACTATAACATCCTTTCTCTTGGCCAAAATATAGCACCTAAGACTTTTTGGTAGCACTCTTTGTCAAATGGATTGGTGCTTGTAAACATGCACACGTAATGCCTGCTATTTAACATTCTTGTCTTTCAGTGTCTATTGGGAAGGGCTCAGTGCTGTGTCCTCACTTGCTCTTCTCATCCAGCCCACTCTCTGCCCTCAAAGTCTGGCTGTTGGCAGAGATAAAGTTGATCCAGTGCTGGAGATCCTCTGGGACTTCTGGACATTCCACCTGAAAGATACATGTGTATGCGGTCAGAATCAGAAAGAACCATGCTGCCGTTTTGTTTTGCTAGAACAGGATCAATAGTGAGATCTAAGCATAGCTCAGTGGACTAGTGCGTCATACCACAAATCCGGGGACCCGGGTTCGATTTGGACCCAAGGTCATTTCACGATCCCAACCCTTCTCTCTCTCCCACTCATTTCATCTCACACTCTCTACTGTCCTATTGAATTAAAGGCAAAAAGCCCTAAAAAATATAATTGTTGCAAGTCAGAGGCATGCTCAGTCCCTTTGGAGAATTGTGAAAAAAAAGATGAGTTCTGGTGGGTACTCTTTGGTTCAGGGTACTTGTTTGTCCAAAATTAGTTGAAAAGAAAAAAACTTTTCTTCACCAAGGCACTCCAAGGAGTATTTCTAAAATGTCTTTATTATTATGACATGTCCACTAGGACTTTAAAATTGCCCACGCATAGCAGCGATTGGGCCTTCTTCTTCTTAGTGGACATGTCATAATAATAAAGCATTTTACAAATACTCCTTGGAGTGCCTTGGTGAAGAAAAGTTTTTTCTTTTCAACTAATTTTGCCCTAAAAAAATATCTGTAAAAAAATAGTGAGATCTATGACCTGATACAAATTATGATTAGCCTGACAAGTCACACTATAACATGTATAGTCTGGCAATGACTGATACACTGAACTCAATCCTGGGGTGGAACCAGCTCAGTTTAGAAACTGCCTCTGCATGCAATAGGATAGGGCCATAAGACCAATCAGATGAATAAACAAGATGGAAACACCAATAAAAAAAAACACTGTTCTTGGCCAGGCCTACCCAACGACTATCTAAACACATAGAGCGCTGTGATTGGTGAACATCGACGGTGTCCAACCAATCACTTAGTCCCTATGGCTCATTGCTAGACATACTGGCTGAGTAAATGTATTTGCTGCCACTAGGGTACGTCCAGGCTATGATAGAAATTATACACATGCTTTATATGCATCTTGACCGAATGGTTAGCCCAATGTCTCGAAGCTGGGTAAAACATCCTGTAAAAGCAACTACACATGAATTTCGTTTTTAAGTTAACAATTTTCAGTATGCATTTCATAAACACACTTAGTTCCCACACAGGACCAATCCTTCCGGACCCACCTTCCTCTTGCAGAGGAACTGCAGGATCTTGTCTGGGCTGCAGCCAATGATGTTCTGCTTGCAGTACATGACAGCTGACACACGGGCATCCTTTCCTGAGACGAAACGCTGTTCGAGGAAGAAAGCCTTCTCATCCCACGTAATGATGCGGCTACGAAGACTGAAGGACTTGCCGACGCACAGAGCCTGTCGGAGGCGGATAGTGGTTGCTCCGACGACCATGCTACCCCCGAGGGCTCGTAAGGCCTTGAAGACACCATTGCGCGTGTACAGCGAGAACCGGGCGAAGTCGCACTCCCGCAGGTAGCGTGCATTGTTCATGTGGCACAGATCCATGTCATGGGGCAGAACCCATCCACCCATGGTCTGATCTCCCAGCACATCCCACACTGGAGTCTGGAACCAGGCCCGGATCAGCACAGCTGCAGCTCTGAGGTAGTACCACACATCCAGACTGGAGAAGAGAATCAGCAACACCACCAGAACCCACAGCAACGGATCATCCCTATAAGAACAGACAAAGAGTGATTGACTGAGTGCCTGGACCTGGAATCCTTTTCCTTTTTGATGTTCATTTGAAATTCCCTTCCAAGAGCACCAATTGGTTCAGGGAAACCAGCAGCGCTCCACCAAACTTTTTTCAGACAAAGAGTGAATTTGGACACCAAATATGCCATTTAACTAGCCTAGAACTCTAGACGTACCCCTAGCGGTAGCAAATTTGAATTTGCACAGCGGATACGTCTAGAGACCCCTGACAGAAACCCGTTGTAATCCTTCCTCTGGCGGCAGATAACCAATCACAGCGCGGTATGTGTACAGGAAATCGTAAGGCGGGCTTTGTACGATGACGACAGTCCTGCTCAAACCAGAGCCGTATGTAGAGATTCGTCTTTGGCTTTAGTTTTGGACGAATTGCACTTGTCATTTTCTTTGAAAGTGAAACAAGAAAGTGCACTGAAGTCTTTCGTTCTGAAAAAATATGTCTTTGCCGTGTTACCGACGGGCTACGGGAAAAGTTTGATATACCAGCTGGTACCACTGGCCGGAACGCTAGCCTATTACGTGGAGAGGCAGTTTGAAAGACAACGCAAGCACCCGTCCCTCCATTGAGGTACAGTCTATCAGTGGTCTTCAGACTATACATTCTTATGATATAGTCTGGCGTGTCAGGCTACCATTTAACCCTCAGGAACTACAATGACATCATGAGTCATGACAACCCATTCTAAATCACTGGCATTAAACATTCTCCAGCTACATAGGCTACAGTAGGCCTATCTCTCAAAAGTGAGTAAACCCCAGTCCCGTTTAAATTATCAATATTCTGTCATATCTTTTCATGATAGACATGACATAATAGACATGACACTTTGATACAACTCAAAGTATTCATTATACAGCATGTATAACATTATAGATTTAATGTCCTCTAAAAATAAATATACATCAGCCATTAGCCACACAGCCATTCACATCTAAACAGCTGGCACCAAATGTGAGTAAACCCCACTGAAAACATGTCAAAATTGTGCCCAAGCTGTCTACATTTTGTGTGAGCACCATTGCTATGCCTTCACCTCTAGGGACTTGGAATTGAACATCTACACAGAATTCTACTGGAATCCCCGTCTCCCCTCATGATGATGATGTTGATGATGATGATGTAACACAGCTCATGGATGTTGGACACCTTGCTTGCCCTCTCCCACCTTCCATGACAGGATGCATCACAGGTGGAGTGATGGGTTTCGGTTCTTGGCCAGGCCATTACATAGGAAAACGCTTAACCAATCCAGGGTGATTTAGCTGAAGAGCAGCATTTCAGTTATTCTGTCTACATCCAAGTATTACTTCTCATCTCAAAATGGCATACATCAATTTTACAATTTACCAGCAACATTTCTGACAGCAGATCTCAAAAGCCTTATAGGATTGGATTTGGTGTGCCTTAGTTTAGTGGGTTTCTCTCACTAGGAGTAGGCAATGATGTAGCCTAACCCAGTTCTGGTGGCGTAACCCAGTTCCCTCTGCCTGGTTATTTCATTTGCATAGTAATGCATTCTCTGCCTCCTCAGGTGGATTAGTTGCACTTGAAAGGGAAATAACGTTCGTTGAGAGGCAGTAATTAATCTGAAGCATTGCCCTGGAGCTCTGGGAATAGGCTCATGGGCTACAGTGGGCTATCCTCAGATCTAATCCCTGCAGAGAAAGGCTTCTTCTTCAGTGGCAGGTCTTGTGTTACATGTGACAGCAACCAACTGAGGTTAAAACAGGTTTGGTGAGTGGGCTAATGTTATGAGAAACTAACCTACATACCACCGAAATGGAGTTTGTGTTGTGAAACATTATGTTTTGGCACAATGTATCTACCTAGGCATAGTAAGTTAAGTGTAATATAAAAACCAATTCACAAATCTTAAGAACTGGACAACAACAACAACAGATGGATAGGCCTATTTTCATACTAAACTGAGCTCTTATTGTTTAGAACCTCTCAAAAGCAGCCCTCGACGACAACTTGGTGTTGGTAAGTAACAGCTACAAAGTAGCAAAGTTTAAGCTATCTGTAATGACTAGACTGCATGCCCAAAATCTACACAAGGTCCAGCTTTCGTTAGGAAAGCGGGATACTCACATTTTGTTCCCGGAGTCGTTTCAATCCTTGCACTCAAATTACCGAGTGTCAGCTGCGTTCAACTCATCAGTGACGAACTCTTTCAGCTCTATTCTCGTGACGTAGCCTAGGCCTACCGTCAAGCAAAATGCACGCACTCGCTGTCCATTGGCTTCCTAAATATAGCTAACAGAACCGGTCTATTTGAAAACGATTGCAACACGACGAGTGGCAGTGATACTCCACCAACCGGTTTTGTCAAAATTAATGACTATGAAACTGGCAGCTTGCAACATAATGCGGCCTAAAGATAAACTGTTGGTCATTCTAATGGCCTGGGCCTATTATAAAAAAAGATGATCATCATACAGTATACATTATCGCCTATTTGCACAGGGCTATCAAAATTAGTTGGGTGCTTTACTCGTAGGGAGAGAGAAAAAAAAAAAAAACAGGAAAAAACTCAAAGAATGGTCAAAGAACATCCAGATACAAGGGAAATGATACAACACAAGGAGATTTTAGAGATACCTCTAAAAACAGAAATCACATAGGCCTACTGTACAGAAAATCAGTTCCTGCCAAATGCAAGCTGGAGCAGATGTGTTTTATGAGAAGATCTAAAACCAGACACTGTGGTGTCTGACCATTTAATGCTTTGAAAACAGTCAGTGCCATTTTGTACTGGATTCTGTAATTCCCAAGCAAGCCAATGTAAAGATGCATGTGATAAGTTTCCTTTTTCTTGCACCAGTGAGCAGTCTAGCAGCTGCATATTAAACCAGCTGTAGACGGGAAAGGGAAGATTTCTAGTAGTTTCAGTAAAGGGAGAAAAGGACACAGGTTTCCCTTTAGGCTTCGGTTTGCTTAGGTTTCCATAAAAGAATGACCTCAGTTTCGACCTCATGTAATTGTAAGAAGTTATGAGCCATTCTTTATATCTTGGATGCAGTCGTTGAGCCTATGGTCATCGCAAATTGACTACAGTACCAAAGGATGTATGCACAGTTGTGTCACAAATGTGTGAAAATAACAAAAAATAAGCTTTATCTCAATCAGCCTTCATGGACTCCCAAATCTCCTGTTTTGGCCTTATTCTGAAAGACACACTCACATGAATTTAACAACAACCAAAAAATTGAACTGAAACTTTCCACAGGGAATTTAACAGACTTGGAAAATGGCCCATATTATTTTGGTATCGGCAGACTCTCCTCTCCTGATAGACAAGTAACAATCAGGTTTGCTCTGTCTGAGATGGGAGTAGCCTACTCAGAAAATGACAAGCATTTCCCAGCTGATAGCCTACTTTTGACAAACCTATTATTAAATGGAAAATACAGTGTCATATAATCTGGTCCTGGACAATTAATTACTGATGTTATTCATCCCCCCACCTTTGTAGCTTAATCATATTAGGAGTGGAAACTAGTTAGGTTATTTAAAGCATAATGCTTATAATTCTTCTTTGTGCAAGTTACAGTGACCTATCCAATAACAAAAATCTGTATTGAGAAAACCTATAACTGCAGAAAGAGATGCCAGTTCTTGGTCATTTCATGGTTCCTAGACCTCAAATAGATGTCCCTTGCAGCAGCAAATATAATTTGAAGCAGGGTGAGTCCAGCAACTCTCATTTGGCTTGCAAGCTGGAAACACAAAACTGGTTTGACCAATCTCATTATAAAGAGCAGATTTCTTCTTTGCTCTGATTGGCTCTGATAGGCTAACCTGTTACATGCAGAAGGATTTGAAAGACAACTGTTCATCCCGCCCCCTATCTTGATGTGGGTCAGGGTCAGGCTACCTGGCAGGCTGTGTGGTTTCTTCCGTGTAGGAGAGATTGTTTCTAAGACATGGATGACTATATGTGGAGTTTCCTTATTGGTCAGCATGTCAGGTTATTGTTTTGTTTTATTGCAATTAATGAGATTCTATGCAAGTCCGGTGGCGTCATACAGTAAGCTAAAAAACCAAACAAAGCAGTTAATAAGCGTTTCTGCCAATAATGCTCCATTCAGAATTGC
The DNA here is from genome assembly GCA_027497455.2 of Sardinella longiceps. Lineage (NCBI taxonomy): Eukaryota > Metazoa > Chordata > Actinopteri > Clupeiformes > Clupeidae > Sardinella > Sardinella longiceps. The sequence continues at coordinate 9,851,002 of JAODXP020000004.1, read as the reverse complement.
GTAATCGATGGAGATAGCCGCTAACAAAATGTATCGACAGTTGAATACGATGAGAAGGCACAAATTGCATTGTAATTCAAATAGTAAACTCCAGCAAAGTCACATGACCTAGCTTGCTTGCTAACCAAAATAAGCGGGGGTGGGGGGGGGGGGGGGGGGTGGACGCTCCTACTGATCTTGCAAGGGCAATATCTGCCTCTAGGAGGCACGGACAAGCTCACGAAGGGACACATTTTACTCCGGAACATGTCGTTTATCAATTCCAATGAATTCTAGGCAATGTACAGTATATAAAGGTACAATGAATAGGAAAGTTGAAATTTTACCTAAATGTTGCAAGTGGGGGCTTTAAGGGATCCAATAAAGACTGTGTTGTGCAAACTGGCATAATAACAGCCATGATATCTTGAGGTTTCTAAAATAGTTTAAAACTACTTATTCTTGCACCCTTGGTGATACTGGGCTAGAGTTAGTATTGTGTGCTGTGAGCAAGCTGAAATCGACATATTTAGAAACTAAATGGTCCCCTTTGAGACACAACTGACCCAGTAGTAAACATTTCAGCAGGTTGCCATGACATTCTCAGGACAACTCTAGACCGAGCTCCATCACTGCCCTTGAAAGGGGACATTAAATTTCTCCTATACATGGCTGACTGTGGCAATTCTGAGTTTAGGACATTGTCATACTCTGTGAGAGGGATAAGCATTCTCATCCCTGACAAAGCCAACGACTTATAGTGCCATCCAATTTCAAAGAACAAAGGAAGGGCTGAGGAGGAATGATATGCCAGCGGAGCCACAAATGGACTAAATGTGCCATTAAACACGAATCAATCGTCGATTTCAACGCATAAATTAGAGCGCGGCAGGGAGGAGGCCTGCAGAGTGCATGGTGGAGAGAGATTAACGTATGGGGATTTTCAGCAGCACCAGTGGAGGGATGGAGCTGTTTCTCCTAGAGTGAGTCATCCCTGTCTGTCTGTCTGTTTGTATATATGGTGGAGTATGGCTGATGGTTCTATCCTCTCTCTCTCTCTCTCTCTCTCTCTCTCTCTCTCTTTATTTTCTCTCCTTTAAACATAAATACACAAACACACACAATCTCTCTTTTGTAAACATGCATGCACATGTTCAAACACAAACTCTCTCTCTGTTTTGAAGATATACATTCACATGTACTGTGCAAACACACAGGCAGGCTCTCTCTCTCTCTCTCTCTCTCTCTCTCTCTCTCTCTCTCTCTCTTTCTATTGTAAACATGTGCATATCTACAAACACACACACACTCTCTTTCTCTGTCTTTGCATCCTGCAAGCTTATTCTCTTTCTCTCACACACATACAATCACACTCTCAAACGCACACATGCCACAATCAGGGTTTGACGCAAAAGGAAGAGTGGTTGTGGATCATGCTAATAGGGAAGTATTGATTGTGGAGAGCATCTCTGGGGGATTGATGAACACATTTCAAAACAGTTTTAGAAAGGGCATTCATTCACAATAATTCACAGAGCCATTTGTTTCTATGTTTGTGTGCGAATATCTGAGTATGTGTGTGTGTGTGTGTGTGTGTGTGTGTGAGAGAGAGAGAGGGAGAGAGAGAGCTTTCCTAACCAGTTTGTTATGGTGTTATGGTCATGACAACGAAAACATACATTTTTCAAACCAGGCTCCAGGGTGGGAAGATTTGAAAACACTGCCTCTGCCCTGGCGAAAACACACAACAAAGCGTGAAGGTGGTGGTGGTGGTGGTGGTGGTGTGGTGGTGGGGGGGGGGGGTGGTTTGGATGGAGAAACAGCAGGGATTTAACACTCCCGTGCTCATATAGGTTTATGGCACATACACTTATGATAGCACTGTTCCACAGAGATCAGTTAAATCCGTTTAGAGCCTGTGACATCTGTCAGTCTGTGAAGGCCAGGGATATGGTTGATGTGTGCCCATCAACATGTGGTGTGTGTGTGTGTGTGTGTGTGTGCGTGTCCAGAGGACTTAATACTCTTTGTCCTGGCAGAGTCTAGGTCCCCTTCAAAAAGGAGTCTGCCTGCTCAAATAACAAAAATAACAAAAATAAACATCTGTCAGATTGTCATGAGTGTCATCCGACTTAAACTGCATTTTTTTTTTTTTTTTTTATGAGACACGCACATGCAAACACACATAGCCTATACCGCACACACACATGCATATATACACATATTTGGAACACTGTGGTCCATAGGCATGTCAGCTGATCCCCCAAAATGACCTCTTCCTCGTAGACATTTGTCTCAGTTTGGCCCTGATGTTAATTACCCTGATCTGGGTCGACAAGCAGCAACATAGCCCTGGAGCTCTGGAGACCTTCATTTCAAATGCACGCATGCACTTGGAGAGCACAAACACATACACACACACACACACACACACACACACACACACACACACACACACACATACACATACACACACACACACACACACACACACACACACACACACACACACACATGCACACACACACACATATGCACACATATATGCATTCATTCATGTACACATAATAGGACCATTCCAGCTCAAAAACACACTTATGCTGTCCAGTCTCATCTTCTGTTATCTTCTCTTATCTGAGGCTATGGTTGGCTGAGGTTATGATAAGTGCAGGAGTTGGTACTGCCTCCAATCACTTTCTTTAGCACAGATGCTCTTCATTCATAAACACACATGAATGCTGTAATTGCACACAGTTATGCTGTCACTCAAGACATTGCAAAATACACATCTCACACACACACAAACACACACACACACACACACACACACACACACACACACACACACACACACACACACACACACACATTCATCAATTCAAAAGGAACCAAAAATGGGTCAGTCAGTCTTCCCATGCCAAGCCTTTATCTCAATCCACTATTCTCAGTAAGGTTGATGTGACCCAGATCTAAACAATGGACCAGCCAAAGAGACATATCAAAGGGATAAAGGACACATGATGAGTGACAGCAAGGTTGACTACTGAGGACACTCCTTAAAGAGCAAAAGAAGACATGATGTTGAATTTGTATTATGGAGACACACGTGTATTTCATGTAGCAGTTCAGGTTTTTCTTTTTATTTGAGTGTGTACATGTGGTTGTTGTTTGTTTGTATCGAATGTGCGCATTTGGCTGATTGTTTGTCTGTCCTTAAAGATGTACAGTATAACAGTAAACAAACAATCTTAAGCAAGGTTACACTTTTGGGGAGTTATTTTGTTGTTATTTTGTATTTAAACACAAAGGATTTTATCAGTGCACTTTTGATGAATTACGATTGTGCTCAGCTCATCAACTGCCACGTTCTGTGCAAACACATATTTAGTTGCAGTTACACAGTGTAGAAGCCAACCATTGTCGATGAGGTAAAAACATAACTGAAGGGCTGGCACACAAACAAATGTGTTGATCAAGAGGAGAATCATAATAATCGGATTATGAATGGATTTTAGCCTTGACAAATCGCTCTTATACGGCCTTCAAGATTGTGTGCGTGGGAGAGCTAGCCTACTTCCAGAATCATAAAATGAGTGCACAATGCACATCAGGCAAGCTATTTAATTTAGCCAAGTTATGAAAGACAGGTCTTATGAATGCCATGACATTTTCTATCGGCTCTTGCCAATGTGAGAGACTGAAAACATAATTTTAGTTGGCAGAGCAGATTTTTTTTTGTCATAAAAACGATTGTCGGCTTTACTCTAGCAGAAGTCGCTCTCCTTGGTGCTGAAAGTGCGGATGTCAGCATCAGCACCTCAAAGCCTATCCGCACCTCGTCGAACACTCTATCTGCGTTTCCTTTATGAAATATGTCTACAACTGGTCAGATGCCAGACCACTTTCTTTCCAACTTCAGGAAGGCTACTCGTTGTGGACATGTATGTTACTGACGGAATATTGAGCTCTTTTAGCACTGACATAGAATGGCGATAAGAGCTTTCAGTATAGGACAGAGCATTGAACGGAAACAATAGTCTACGTGTTGGAAGTTAGCCAGCATGCAAGAATCTCCAGCGATTGGGGCTGGCGTGTTGATGCGAGGCTTACGTTACCAATCAGAGTGAACAATGGCTTTGGGTGAAAGGAGGGGTGAGCGATAAAGAAAGAGCGAGAGAGGGAGATAGAAATTGAATTTTGTTTCGTATGAATAGGTAAGAAGTGCGTTGCCTAGGCAGGGCACAAGGGACAGACTGAGGAGGATGAATCCAAAGGTTTGACGGCATTGAGGCGCACACAAAAGAAAAGAATTGGCATTAGTGCAAACAGATTGGATGTGGCCACCAAGCACGGGTGGGATTTTGATGCCGCCAGAGAGGATGGAGGCGTGGAACGGTGGCCTTTAGGAGTAGGACAAAAGTGAAATGTCGCGGTGCTATTGGGGCGTACCGGAATTACCGATTGCACTTTTAGCGCTTCTGGTGTACCTGCAAGACAATCTCGCGGAGATTTTCTGAATTCTCGACTGACTCAAAATCAAGAGTGCTACATCGAGTCGACTGGGAGACCACACTGTACATTTGCTCTGTACCAGGTAGGTTACGTTTTATAACGGGGCTAGTTCCTTATTTGCTTATAGCCTACACGTTCCACTTAACAACAACAATCTCGACATGGTATTTGAATTCTGTTGGAGGCTACACAATGGAGTTTCTAATGCAGTCCTGCCGTTTTCGCTTGAACGTACTTCAGCACATGCTTTACAAAGCTCATAGTGGATGCTAGAGTGTGTAGGCTACGTTTTGTTCTTTAGTGATAATCGCGCCCTACGTCCCCACATTTTTATGTTCCTTTAGTCTTAACTCATCAAAATAATGATTGTGGTGTGACGTATTCATCTACAGACCAAGAACATGTTTGGCTGTGTCACAGCATCCAGTGACTGGTGCCGGTGCGGGCCTGCAATTAGTGCGATAAAATGAAAGTATGAAAGTAGGCTATTGTGGATGATCATTTTTCACTCTGATCCGTATATAATTTTTCCATTATGAAAAGCAGGTCAGTTTGCTGGACATGGAGTCTAAATCAAGAAGCATCTCGCTCTCTTTTTCTCTCCGAGCGTGCGTGCTTTTTGTGTGTCTCTAGTCTCTAGTGTGTGTGTGTGTGTGTGTGTGTGTGTGAAAAAAGAGGGGGAGAGAGAGAGGCATGAGGATCATGTTGACAGTTGGTTTTGTACACAGCTGCCTGCTCTCCCGTGTAAGAACTGAGTGACAGACATTTAGCCTCGGTAGCATCTCTATCGTATCTGGAGATGAAGACCCCCTCACTGGTTGCTCTTTCGGGCCCACACTGCTGTGTTTGGTAGCCTATTGAGGGCATATTCTATGAATATTCAGCCACACGCACCGGCTTAAACCCAAATCGCAAACAACAACAATCCCAGTTGAACAGTTTGTCCTACAAATGCACGGAACATGCGAAAGAATAACACCGCAATTAAGTCAAAGGCAGGCTATTTCTGTCATATGGTTGTTTGTGTTTATGGCAAGCGTGCAGTACACTAGGCTATATTGAGTGCATATATGATTTTATTTGCCTGTTATAACGTCGTAAAAATTAAAATTTTACGACGTTATAACAGGCAAATAAAATCATATGGAGGAATAATACTTTTATTCCTCCAGTAGCTAATATTTACAGGTATTAGACAAATAGTCTCATCTCATCTATGTGCAGTGCTGAGTGAGACATTCCAATCATGAAAACAAATTACTACATTATTCAGAAAAAAATCTTTATGCTCTCTAGGAGATGAATTAATGCTTGTAGCCTGAATCTCACTAGCCAGGATACACATTTACTGCCCCCCCCCCCCCCCCAACCCTTTCAGTAACAGAACAGGTCCCTGCATGAATTACCATTCATTTTACCCCCCACCCACCACCTCCTCTTCCACGCACACACACACACACACACACACACACACACACACACACACACACACACACACACACACACGTGCTGTATCACCGGTCATCTATGCCAGACCAGCTCTGAGCCGAGTCCAGTGTGCCCCCAGGAAGCAGCCTTTCCAGGCCGTCACGGCCGGGGGAAACGTGCCGCGCATAGCAGACTGCACTGATCGATGCAAGGCAGCCAGGCCAGCTCTGGCCCCGCTGTGAATCCATGTGCCTCTGGGCCTGGGTGCTGATGATATCACAGCTCCAGCTCTCTTATGATTTTCTCTTTCTCTCTTCCCCCCCCCCCCTCTCTCTTTATGTGTGTGTGTGTGTGTGTGTGTGTGTGTTTGTGTGTGTGTGTGTGTTTAGGAGTGTGTTTAGGAGGGTTTGAGTTTGTGTGTGTCGGCGTAAGAGAGTTTGAGTTTGGATTTGGGCTTCTAAATTACAGAAAAGAAACTGTGTTAAAGCCATGGATATAGAGAGGAAGGCAGGAATGGAGGGATAGTGAGAGAGAAAGTGAAAAAGAGAAACATATGTGTGTGTGTGGGTGAGTGTAAGGCAGTGGGCTGAGGAGCTGATGTGCTGGCTTTTCAATGTGCTGCACTAGGGAATGGAGAGAGTAATAAGGAGGGAGAGAGAGAGCAAATGAGGCTTGGCTCATTGAGAGCACACACACACACACAACGGGCAGAGCAGGCCTTGTCCTTGCCTGAATGAAACCTGCATGGATTTCAAGATAAGTTACATATGTGGGTTGTGTGAATGAATGTGAGAGTGACAGAGAGTGTGGCCTTGAGTAACACAATACGCTTTGTGTTTTTGAAAAGCGTGTGTGTGGTGTGTGTGTGTGTGTGTGTGGGGGGGGTCTTTGTGTGTGTGTGTGGGTCTCTGTCTATGGCTTTGAATAATAGAATGTGTGTTTGTGTTTGAGAGAGAGAAAGTGAAGGAGAGGGAGGCGGTTGTAGGCTCAGAGAATGGAATGTAATAGAAATACAGGAAAATAGCATTTCTTTTGGGTTCCAGTGTGTGTGTGTGTGTGTGTGTGTGTGTGTGTGTGTGTGTGTGTGAGAGAGAGAGAGAGAGAGAGAGAGAGAGAGAGAGAGCTGAAGTTATAGTCCTGCCACATTTTGAGACAGGAGTCTTCATGATCATCAACTGGTAATGCATTGTGCAGCTAAAACATTGATTTAAAGCTCTGATAATTTCATAGGATGTCATCCCTTTTTCTTGATTATTTATTACTTATATAAACACTTGTTATTATTTATAAACACCTTTGCAATATTATATCTATTTGTGTCAATAAAGCTTGTTGAATCGGGAGTAAGGTAGAGAGAGAGAGAGAGAGAGAGAGAGAGAGGGAGAGAGAGAGAGAGAGTTAGTGTACTGAACACATGTCTAAGTTGGTCAGTGATGAATCACATGATTAATGGTTCTTATCATACATATGGCTGCTTTGAGGAGGCTGGCTCTGCAACTAATTGAGTTCACTTCCAATGTCACATCGGTCTGGACTGCTAGTCTCAGTGCCTGAGCCACTCACACACTCAGTGTGTCTTGAGTGTTCACACACAAACTCACCCATGCTCACACACAAACTCACACACACACACACACACACACACACACACACACACACACTTAAGCCTTTCCTACGCGTCCTCGTGCTGCCTCAATCAATGTAAGCGAGCCACAGTCTGACAAGTCCGTGATGGAAAAACAAGGCAATCGATTGGCAACACAGCATGTGACGACGTCCACTGTGGCGGGTTCCATCATCCGTGCCGTGCGATGGACACAAACTCGTGGAGGTGTGTGTGGCGGCGGTGGAAAGCGCGGGCCAGATTCAGGTTTACACGTGGGCACAGATGCGACGGAGCGAACGTGCTACAGGTCACAGTATTGATCAGTGGCCGGTAGAGGGAAGCTGCAGAGGAGGAGTAGTTGGGCTTGACTCCTTCCTTCCCAGGGCCCACAGAGATGCAGGGATGCAGAGATGCAGGCCTTCGCTAATTGGTGTCTGTAAGTACAGGGCACTTGGGCTTCTCTTTTCTGTGTCCTTAGCTCTAATTAGCCGAGGATGAGCAGAAAGAAAAGACAGAGAGAGAGGGAGAGAGAGAGAGTGTGTGAGAGAGAGAGATTCCACCGCTTGATAGCTGCAGGAGGTGAATGCATATAGAATATGCCCATGCAAAAACACACAAATGGAACTTGATTGCCTTACATTTAATTCAAACACACAGTCTCATAGGTGACACTGTTATGCAAACATGCAAATATTCACATTATGCATAATGGAAATGCTCACTCACATTTACTCATGCATGTGTGCACAGTCACACACACACACACGTGCCCAACGAGGTGTAGAGGATTGTCTCGTTTAAATGCAGGAAGCATTGCCAGTGGTTTTTTGTTTACGACCAGTTCCCATCACAGTGGTATTTAAATGAAGAGGCGACTTTACATGGTGGGAAGAGAGAACAAGAGAGAGAGTGTGTTACAGAATGGACACAAAGAGGGTGGCAATGAAGCAGAGAACACTACCCTTGGGTGGCACACATTGCTTCAGTAATAGTTCTAGGGTGTATGTTCCTCTCTCTCTCTCTCTCTCTCTCTCTCTCTCTCTCTCTCTCTCTCTCTCTCTCTCTCTCTCTCTCTCTCTCTCAGTGCACTCTTTCTCTCCTTCCACTTATTTTTTTCACTCAACTACTACTGTGGCTGCAGGCCTAACCCTCACACATCAGGACTCTACTTTCTTGTAGTGTTTCCATGACAACATGCAAGGCATGGCCTAACTTGACCATAGGGCACATATTCAGCATCACTCACTCTCTATCACTCTGGCTTTTTTCTTATTCAGTCCGACCCTCTCTCTCTCTCTCTCCCTGCCAGCCTGCTCTCTTTTTGTTCTCTCTCTCTCTCTCTCTCTCTCTCTCTCTCTCTCTCTCTCTCTCTCTCTCTCTCTCTCTCTCTCCCACCCTGCCAGCCTGCTCTCTTTTTGTTTCCTGTCTCCCTCTCTGCATGCCCCCTCCTCCATCCTCCTCCTGCACGAACCCTAATTCATCCGAACCACACAGGCAGCGACACAATATGACTGTCACAGGCTGCATGTGCCTCCGCCTGCATTTATGAATCATGTGCAGCACTAAGACACACAGGAGCAATCAGGGCGTCATAAAAGGGTAAAAACACGCACTTCTGCCGTTGCCAGGTGCTGTTGGCAAAGGCCTTGGAAGACAGCTTTACAAAAATATTACTGGCTGTACGTCTTTCAGCAGGCAATTTCATTCTGCGGCGGACGTTCCTTGGATGTGGTTTGATGGGATTTGAGAATAGGTAATATACTAAAAGGATTTTCCATGTGAGCCATGGCCTAGTCTAGTGCATGATTTTTCTTCTTTTGCGCTGACAATAAACTAGTTCTGGCAGGTAGTGACACTGTAGTCAGGAGCTATTTTCTTGAGTGACAGAAAATAAATAAATAAATAACATATATATATATATATATATATATATATATATATATATATATATATATATGTTATTTATTTATTTAATAACATATATATTTTATATATATATATATATATATATATATATATATATATATATATATATATATATATATATATATATATATATACTGTATATGTGTGTATGTGTGTGTGTGTGTGTGTGTGTGTGTGTGTGTGTGTGTGTGTGTGTGTGTTTAAAAATTACATTATATTATACAAAAATATATATATAAAATCAGAATCTACACTGGAATCCAAAAGGCCGATATGATGTGATGTTGTTTTCATAGAGCTGCTTCATCTCCAAATTCCCTATTTTAAGATAAGATGATAAACTGTTGAGCTTGAGCATTACTGTAACCTGCCTATAATGAGTCGGATCAGCCAGTGTAGTGAAGGGATTACAGGGCTCTACAGAGGGAGAGCGAGAGGGGGTGTGTGTGTGTCTGTGTGTGTGTGTGTGTTTGTGTGTGTGTCTGTGGCCTCGGCACTAATGTCAAATTCACACCTTAGCAAACTGCTTCAAAACACCCGACAAAATGGAGGCAGACAGGGAGTAAGCGAGTAGCTTGTGGAGTAGGGAGCCTCCCTCAGCCTATGGGGACTCTTGGCTGTCAGTGAAAAGGACGCCGCTGCATTCTAAATTCTAATTAGTCTGCAGCCTTCAGGGGACAGTCTGCATTGTTTCAGGAAGCATTGCAACGCTAGGGGAACCATTAGAGGGATAGACTCAGAGAGAAAGAGAGGGAGAGAGAGAGAAAGAACGAGAGAGAGAGAGAGAAAGATGGGGGACTTGGGAAGCCTTTGACCAGTAACTCCATGCAAACTCATTTCATGCCTCTTCGTTTCAGTTGCACAATGTGGATTGTGTTTTTATCACACACCAATAAGAACAGCTGTCCAAGCTGATCAATGAAGTTCTCTTTAAGAGGTAGATGTTTATGGAAGGAGTCGCTGCACTGTTTGCTTTTGTTTGTTTGTTTGTTTGTTTGTTTGATTTCTTTGGGTGGTTGTGTGTGTGGCATGCTTGTGGCAGTGAAATTGATTTTGAGGCTGGGTGCTTTAAAGTCATAATGCCACGCTGAGTCGAACAGTCTCTTTGGTTTGAATTTTTGTGAGGAATTTTAATCACTTTTGCGAGGTGGCACTGCCATCTGCTCCTGCATACGCTTCTCTTCTTTCCTTCTCCCTTAAACACACACACACACACACACACACACACACACACAAACTCACGCCCACACACACACTTATTCATGCAACACAGACTTACAAAGCCAGACCCTTGCACTCACGCACGCATATACAAACATACACGCATAAAACACACACTCTTGACACAGCACACACACATACTCAAATTTACACAACCTCTTGTCACCCAGCGTGCGGTGAATCATTCCTCCAGTTTCTCTGTCAGGGAGGATGTTTACACTCTCCAACTGCTCCAAACGTCTGTAGCATTTTGTCAAACGATGTAAGCAACAGAGCATCAAATGCCAAAAGGAAAAAGGGGGGGGGGGGGGAATCACACACCGCTTTCAACTACTAGACCTACAGCTAAGCCGGGTACAGAAATGTCTTAAAATATATAACCCATCACTCTCAACACAGCCATACACCATAACACACGCCACGTTTCTCAAGTCCTGACATTTCCAAGGCTATTCACGTAGCACGGGGGAAAGGCAAGGTGAAAACCAAACCTCATTCAAAATTCATCCAACCTTCCGCTGGTAGCTCACAATGGCCTCTAACAGAAAAAGAGAACATTGTTTTTTTTTTTTGTTTTTTTTTGTCTTCATCCTTTCTTTTCAGACTTTTTCCTCCCTCTCATAAGGGGCAGTGTAGGCTGTGTATATCTTGCAGAAAAATGTGTTGGCGCTTTACAGATAATTTCCATCCAGCCTTCTGTTATTTTTCCACGCCTTAAGCTGATAGAATGGCTTATGTAGGTCACATTTCGCTAATCTACTTGCTCTATCTTCACAAATACACACTAAATTAAGCAGTGGGCATGAAATATTCAAATCATGTTCACATCTCATTACTCAATAACGCATTGAAGAGATGAGAAGTTGGGTGTCTTGTGATGTGATTTAATTGATTTTGTGGTCTTCAAAGTATTTGTCCTCGCCCGTCTTGGCATTTGTGTTATCAGTTCACATGTCAGTTTAATTGCTGTCATTTTCTCTATGCATTACACAATACAAAGTAATAGTGTGTGTTTGGCAGTCTTCCCAGTATTGTGTCTTGCATTTAAAAAAACAACTGTTAATAAAGAGATTTGTCAGAAGTAGCTACAAATGGAATGTGAAATTTCCTCAAATGCATAAAATTGGTGGAATTATGAAATGTACTGCATATGAAGAGTTCAGATGCAAAACCCCCTAACTCCACTTGACCACTTTTTGAGAAAAAGGCCATTTTTTATCAGGCGTTTACAGTGTTTTGATTGTAAACAGATATTATAGACACGGCGGGGAGCAGGTTTTATTTTATTTTTTTTCACAAAAACATTTCATTTACATATTCTAGATTTATACAGGATTCACACAATATCATTAACTCACTTTTCACAAAAATCTGAACTCTTCATATATTTTCCTCTCAAACCTCTTTCTCTCTTTTTTGCTCTTTCTTTCACACATATTCACACACACAGACACACACACAGACACACAGACACACACACACACACACACACACACACACACACACACACACACACATTTGACTAACACACCTCTAACACCTCAGACTTTGACTCTTACTGTAAGAATATACTGTGTGTACCATCAGTCGCGTTATACTGTAATTTGATCACTCTTCTTATTTAACATAGGGAGGTGTCTGTGTGTGTGTGTGTGTGTGCGCGTGTGTGTGTGTGCCCATGTGTGTGTGTGTGCCCATGTGTGTGTGTGTGTGTGTGTGTGTGTGTTTTATGTAAAATAATAAAATGCTTTTTTTGATGTTACTATGCCACCCAACATCAGATGATGTGTCCTCAGGAGGCTTGCTGAGGCCACGTGGAGTAGAACAAGGCTTCAGAAGCAGCAGCAGAACTGTGGTTCATTAAGGCACAGCATCATGGCCTATTCCCTTTCTGCGCTGCATGGGAGAGAGAGTGAGAGATGGAGAGACAGAGAGATGGAGAGAGACAGAGAGATGGAGAGAGACAGAGAGAGAAAGAGAAGCCTTGAGGCACGTGTCTCCTGATATGTCTTTAATTATTTGAAGCCCAGCTGAAAGAATGGAGAATCACACTTGAAACACAGTTCTGGAGGCTGTGAAATCGCAAAGGCGGCATCCTCAAGGACTTGTGTGTGAATGTGTGAATGTGTGTGTGTGTCTTTGTGTGTGAAGACTCATGTGAAACTGTTGTATGTGTGTGTGCTATTTCGTTTTTCCTTCTCATGCTATTACTCTTCATTGAAGGCTGCCTAGATTCTCTCTGTTGCCCAGCTATGATATTTAATTTTCCAACTCACTTAAGCGTATTCCTCTTGCATTATACATGCTATTAAAACAGACATGTTCAGCTTTTATTCTTCTCACTACATACCTTAACTCTCTCTCTCTCTCTCTCTCTCTCTCTGTCACTCTCTCAATCGATCTCTCTTTTTCTTTCCCCTCTCTTAACCATTCTCCCATTCTCTCCAATGCATTCTCCAACTTCATGCATTTTGTTTGCTTGTTGGCTTTGTCTCCAGGGTGAGATGGCTACACCGAGGCTTTCCGCGCCCCCCACTGGCACAGCACAACTCCCTGGGTTCCCTCCAGTCTTCCTCCTCTGCCTCCGCCTGCTCCTCCTCCTCCTTCCCCTGGCACCAGCTCCCTCCCATGGGTGCCCCCGTGGCTGCCGATGCTACAGCCTGACAGTGGAGTGTGGATCCATCGGCCTGAAGGACATACCACAGGGCATTCCCCCCTCCACACAGGTCAGAATCCTTGGCAGTCAAAGCCCCTTGAGAGCCAATCAACTGTCGGCCTGCCATCATGCGGTCCAATAAGACTAGAGCATGGTCTACTGTAGGAGAAAATGTTAAGGCTCTGCTTTTGTTTTGATAGAATGTTTGTCCATATACTGCATGTAAACTAGATTTAGTCATGACATGGTGGTGCCTCGGACTAGAAAACTGTTATTTGATGGTCTGTACATAGTACTGTTTGGGAAAAGGATTTGGGCTTTTATTTTAGCATAAACACTGACATGTGAAAGGATTCTCATAATTCTCGTATTAAAGGCTCCATTCATGCTGCTAATCATCTGATAAAATATAGAATAACTCTGCTGCAATGATGTCCCCATAGCTCTTTCCCGTCAAATCTGTGTCATGGGAACGTAATTCAGCACCACATTTCATACACAGCCTGCAAATGAATGCCACCCTTATTACATTAATGACAAACAAATAGCCCGCGCTCAGCTAGAGGGAGCGATTGCAACGTGACGACACACGCAGCCCTTCTCCTACCAAGAGAGAATCTAGGGAACGTTTGCCAGCTTTGGCAAAGGCTGTTGATCACTTGCGGGAACAGTAACAGTGTTGTGTCGAGCTTGTGTACATGTAGCTTACTGTGCGCTGGCGTGGGTCATCAACACTGGCGTGTCTTGCTGCATCCTTTGAATATTCATAAGACAGTGAGCGAGCCGCATAAATTGCGCCATTAACCTGGATGACCTCCACCATACAATGCTCACATGCTTAACGTCCGGCCCGGGCAACCCTCCATTACTCTCCAAATAGCCACTGAGAATGCAGCGGCAATTAAGTTGTGTCTACACAGTGTAATTGAAACCTTGCGGGGCTGGGGACAGAATTACGCTCAGGCTGATAGCAAACGTCTCATCAGTTTTCTGGCCCTAAATAAAGACGGTGTTACATTGCTCATGCTCCAGCACTGGGTCCATTGATCTGTTTTTGGTGCTTAGGCCTGTCTCTCCAGGCCTGAGGCAGCTAGAGCAGTTGTGTCTAATACTCTGGTCGAGAGCTTTATTTATCGATTTGATTCTTTTTGTGGATTGCAGATGCTTTTTCTTCATGTTTTTCTTTCTTTCTTTTTTCTTTCTTTCTTTCCTTTTCTGTATGCATTGGTTCAAAATTTCTTTTAAGTTGTTTTTTGTTTTGTTTTGGTAGACCGTTTTGTGTGTTTTTTTCTTCTTTTTCACAGATAATAGACAGGTAAGTGAATGTACCTGATGTGACAGTGCATTAGCAGAAAGGAACCTTTTGGGGACATAGTTTTTTTCCCTTCATTTGATGTTAACAATTTCTGAGATAAGAAGAGATAAGTTTGTAGTTACAATAGTTTTTTTTTTCTATCCTCATAAAAAATTGAGGATAGAAAAACAAATTATATTTTATTCAAAAGAAGAGAAAGAAAGTAGAGAACAACTTGAATCTATTGATTTATCTGATACACTTGCAACTTGACAAGGACAAGGTTTTCGTTTTTATTTGGTTTTTCAGAGGTCTTGAGTAGAGCTCCTTTTGGAACCTTATATCTACCTATTTTCTGCTCTTCTTGCCTTTTTTATGCTGACAGACAGGTAGAGGAAAAGTAAAATATGTAAGACAGAGTCCGTCAGAAAACTCAAGGTCTCCAGAAGATGTAGTGATTTGAGATGAACAATCACCTTCTCAGATGCACAGAGGGAGAAGGAGAGGGAGAAAGGGAGAGAATGAGGAAGAGGGAGAGAGTAGACCTCCATATGTGTAGATAGAATTTGCTTGGGTATGTGGGTGTGAAAATTCACTCTGAATGTAATATTAAAAACTGCTGTTTAAACTTTTAAATCCAGGTAGAATCTCTCTCTCTCTCTCTCTCTCTCTCTCTCTCTCTCTCTCTCTCTCTCTCTCTCTCTCTCTCTCTCTCTCCCATCTTTATCCATACATTTATATTTACATGTATAAATTTAGCAGATGCTTTTATTCAAAGCAACATACATTTGTTAGCTATCAAGAACTCCAGGACCAGTCTCTAAACTACTTTGGGTTGAGAGAGAGGGTTAAGTGTCTTGCTCAAGGGAACAGCGGTGGCAGCTCCATCTAATATATTTATCCAGAGCCATTTCAAGGTACTTAGAGGGCCGGGGCCCCAAGCAAAGAGTACATGGGGGCCCCTCACCTTCCATAAACACCTGCATGAAACATATTGTTATAATCTTTAAGCATCTTTCATTAATATAATTATTTGTGTTGAACTTACAGTTGTCTAACTCCAGCTTAAATCCATATTTGTATTGAAAAACACCACCAACTAAACAACTAAAATGATTAAACAGTCAATCGAGAGGGCCCCTTTCAACCTGGGGCCCCAGACAATTGTCTGGCTTGCCTGTCCTGTAGCGATGGCCCTGAATTTATCCATCTGTATTCCTCTTTCCTCAGACTATCTTCCTGCAGGACAACACAGTGGGGCAGATACGGCTCCAGGACCTGGCCAGCCTGGTGGAGCTGCATTATCTCTACATGCAGAACAACAGCATCTCAGCTCTGGAGCCCGGCGCCTTCCAGAACCAAGGCCAGCTGCTGGAGCTGGCTCTCAATGGCAACCGCATCCACCTGATCAGTGCTGATGTGTTCCGTGGCCTGGACCACCTACGCATCTTGTACCTGGCCAGCAACCAGATCACTCGCCTGCAGGACTACACGTTTCGGGGACTACAGGTACTTGTGTAAACAAAACTGTATTAGACTTGAATTCTAATATTAACTAGAAAACCGCTCAGAGAGCACAGACCTCCGCCAAGACAATGTGGTCACAGACACAATATACATTCCAGATCATGTTCTGGATCACCGATCGCCACCAAAACGTAATCAGCTCTTGCTTGTCCCAATATACACATAGTCCGAAAATTTCATCTAAATCCTTGCAGTACTTTTCAAGTTATCCTGCTGACAAACAGACAAACAGACAGCCAGACAGACAGACAGACAAACCAACGCGACCGAAAACATAACCTACTTGGCGGAGGTAATAATAATAATTATTGTTATGTTATGTCAATGTTAAGATTGACATGGGGGTGGTGTTAAATAATATAAATGTTTGCCTATATGCAAATTGGGAATTACATCATTTAGCATGAGTAACTGCAGCTTATGTTGGCTGGACAGTTTAAATAAAGAACACAATCTGCTGTTAAGGAGGAAGATCTGAGGCACTCAAGAAGGATGCAGAGACATTTAACCAGCTACTAAAACATGCCTACACATGTCGGCCAAAACTGGCCTTCATCCGGACAATGGAAAAAATGGCAGCTTTTTCTAAGCTCTTTCTAAGCAAGTCAACCTTGATTCACACATGGCAAAACATGACAAACATGAACATGGGAAAGGAAGAATTCCCAAAAGATTCAGTTGCAATGAATATACATATCATTACGTACAGCAGTTTAGCAAAGAGCATTTTTAAATGTGTGCCTAAAGCCAGGTGTGCTAATAGCCAACTGCATTCAGTTCTCCATATTTAATCTTGTATCGGCTTGCACCTTAATTATGGAGCATTTTGCATGGAAGTGATAGCCTATGTAAATGATTACATGTCCATTAACCTCCATCCTAAAGTACCTATAGCGATGCTGATGTTGTTATTCGTGGCTCCTCTCCACCGTGTGTGTGTGTGTGTGTGTGTGTGTGTGTGTGTGTGTGTTTAGCGCCTGCAAGAGCTGCACCTGCAGGAGAACAGTGTGGAGATGCTGGGAGAGCAGGCTCTGGTGGGCCTGTCCTCACTGGCTCTGCTAGACCTGAGCAGAAACAACCTGCGAACCCTCGGACCCGCTACC
Source organism: Sardinella longiceps (assembly GCA_027497455.2). Lineage (NCBI taxonomy): Eukaryota > Metazoa > Chordata > Actinopteri > Clupeiformes > Clupeidae > Sardinella > Sardinella longiceps. The sequence goes on along the minus strand of JAODXP020000004.1, from coordinate 9,833,750 downwards.
CTCAGACCTCTGGTCAGCCTACAGGTGCTGAGAGTCACAGGTGAGTCAGAGACAGCGAGAGCAAGTGAGGGATGCTGAGAAGGAGAGGTGGAGAGTAATGGTCGCCGGAGAGATGGGAGGATGAGAGGAGGGGAAAGGGAAAGAGAAGATGGAGGGGAAAAGCAGACTAATCAGACTAGCACTCAGACTGCTAGCCTGCAGGTACACTGAGATATAGATGACTCAGAGAGAGGAGGAAGAGGAGGAAGAGGAGGAGGAAGAAACAGGCTGTCATGGGGTCACAAGACTATGGGGGAGGGTTCTTAGCCTACTAACAGAAGGAAGGAACTGAATCACAATGATCAGGGTCATTTGAGGTTGTTTTTGTAGGCAATGCAAGTTCTCTTCTATACTATCCAGGCATTAAAGCTAATTTAATCAAACTAAATCCAATTGGTTGGACTTTAAATTGAATGAAACTTAATGGAATAGGAATGAATCAGCAATAAGAGAATTGATAAAAAGGATTCTAATAGGAAAATCAGACTTTTGGAAAGAGTAAGTGTGTGTGTGCTTTTGTGTGTGTGTGTGTGTGTGTGTGTGTGTGTGTGTGTGTGTGTGTGTGTGTGTGTGTGTGTGTGTGTGTGTGGTTGTGTGGGTGTTGATTGTAGAGTTGTGTTGAGAATGGAACTCAGGATATGAAGTTGGCCACAGAGGAGCTAGTAAAGAGTTTCAGGTGGACAGGGAAAAGTGGTGGAGATAGCTCGATGGATAGATAGACAGATAGATAGAGAGAGATAGATAGAGGGAGGGAGAGAGAGGGAGTGAGTGTGAGGGAGTCAGCTCCGAAGCTAACAAGGCGTGTCAGCGTGATGGATGGCCTGTAGAGAATGTTTGCGCTCTTTTCTCCCTCTATTCCTCCCCATTATTTTGGGCTGTCCCCTGATGCCCCCTCTCCCTCTATCTGTGCCCTGTCCCGCTTCATTTACCCTCTCTCTCTCTCTATCTCTCTCTCTCTCTAATCCCCCCATCCACCTCCAGCACTCCGTCTTCCTCCTCTTCTCTCTCGTTCACTGCCGTGTTCTCCGGCTCCTATCTTTTTATCTATCCTCTGTCGATCTTAAACACTCTCTCCCTGCCAACTATCTGTCTTCATTTTGTCCTCTCAGACTTTTCTTTCCGCTATTTTCACCTTTTTTTGTGCTGTTTCCTCTCACCTTTCCTCTCTCTTTTCTCATCTCATTTAGAGTGTGAGAGGGGAGGATGCTGTATGTGGAATATTTATTTTTATGTGGGGATGTGAACTTGGTGTGGAGAGAATGGATGATTTTAGTGGAAGTTTGCAATTTAAAATACTAATAACTGCAAAAGACTTTACTGCAAGGTTGTAGGTGTCCAGAGCATAAAAAAGGATGAGTGATAAAGTGATGGATTTCTCCTTTTCTCCCTCTCCCTTTCTCTCTCTCTCTCTCTCTTTCTCTCTCTCTCCCTTTCTCTATCATCTCTCTCTCTCTCTCTCTCTCTCTCTCTCTCTCTCTCTCTCTCTCCCTTTCTCTATCATTTCTCTCTCTCTCTCTCTCCTTTTCTCTATCATTTCTCTCTCTCTCTCTCTCTCTCTCTCTCTCTCTCTCTCTCTCTCTCTCTCTATCCTTCCCCCAGATAACCCATGGCGCTGTGATTGTGCGCTGCACTGGCTGCGCAGCTGGATCAATGAAGAGGGTCAGCGGCTGCTGAGTTCGGCCGAGCGTCGTCTCATGTGCTCGGAGCCGCCGCGCCTCTCGCAACATAGCCTGGTGGAGGTGCCGGCTAACAGCCTGGTGTGCATCCCACCCGTGGTGCAGCTGGAGCCCAGCCACCTGACGGTGCGTCTGGGGGAGAGTCTGCGCGTCTCCTGCCAGGCCTCTGGCTACCCCCAGCCCCAGGTCACATGGAGGAAGGCGTCCCACGGCAAGGCCCAGCTGTCTCCTCGGGGCCTGGTGCAGGAGGTGGGGGTGGAGGGTGACGGCAGAGCCGGGGGTAGGGTGGTGACGGCACGCCCGGGGGGTAAGGGTGCGTCCAGTGGTCAAGGCACAACACGTGGGGCAGAGGACGGCGGGGTGGCCGGCGTTGACGGTGAGAGGTTCGACCCGGACACTGGAAGTGGCATGCTCTTCCTTAGCAACGTCACGGTGGCCCACGCTGGTCGCTATGAGTGTGAGGCCTGGAACCCTGGCGGTGTGGCTCGCGTGACCTTTCACCTCTCCGTCAACATGTCCTCTTCATCCTCCCCTTCTGCCATCTGGCCCCGGCTCCACTCTTCCTCCTCTTCCTCCTCCTCCTCCCACCATCCGTCCTCGGTAGACGTGAGTCAGGAGCCGCTCTACGAGCTGGAGAGCATGGACTTCAACGCGCTGGGCCCGGCCACACAGACGGCCATCGCCGTGGGCATCTCGCTTCTGGCACTCACCGCCTTGCTGCTGCTCTTCATGATCTACAGTCGCCATCGGCAACGCGTGAAGGAAGAGGGCGGCGGCTGTGGCGGTGGCTACGGTTACAGTGGCTACGGCGCCGGCAAGGAGGAGAGCATCCTTTACGTCAACGACTACTCGGACGGGCCCACCACCTTCGCCCAGCTGGAGGAGTACCGAGATGAGCGAGGTCACGAAATGTACGTCCTCAACCGCGCCAAGCCCGTGCTTCCGCCTCCACCGGCGCCTACCACCGCCTGCGGCCAGCAGGGGCCGCTGTCGCCTCCGATGACGCCCGCCGACGGGCTCTCGCAGGGTGGTGGAGTCGGAGGAGGTGGTGGTGGTGGCACGCTCACTCGAGGGGTGGCTGTGGGGGGAGTGGGGGGCCTGGGGCCCCGCAGAGCTCCTGCAGAAGGCGGTGAGGGCCCACCGCCAGATCCAGAGGGGCTTTTCATTAACCAGAGTCTGCTTTTTGACACACAGATCGCCTATGAGATCCACTGCTGAGGGGACTGTGTGTATATTTGTGTGTGTGTGTGTGTGTGTGTGTGTGTGTGTGTGCGTATGTCCGCTTACTCGCTTTGAGTGTGTGTGTGTGTGTGTGTGTGAATGTGATAGAGTGAGATTTTGACTGTATGTGTGTGTATGCGTGCGTGTGTGTGTGTGTGTAACGGAGAGACAGACTGAGAGACAGAGAGAAAGGGAAAAGCCCCTGGAACAAACACAATAAAAGCTCAAGAATGAACCAGTCCCAACGACAAGAGTCTACCAGCTCTGCTTCTCTCATGTCTCCCCAACCCAGCGTCATGCGCTTGGACCAGCAGATACCTCAATCTGGACCGGCTGATAAACAGAACTGAGTGATGAGGGGGAACTAAATAACCAAAAGACTGCCTGGTCGAAAGCCAAAGCTTTTACTGAAGACTGTTGAAAACATGAATGCATTATTGGAGGAATGTCAAAGGGACACAATGAGATTTAATGTGGTTTGATTTTTCAAAGGCGAGCGTCGAGCGTCAGAGTCAAGTTGTGAATGCCGACAGACAGGATGAAGCGGATTGAGACATCATCATCTCTGACAGCTGTGTGTTCTTTTTTTTTCCGGTGGCGTACGGTATTACTCCTGCTATGGAAGATATCTTTATTTTGGTTGTTGTTAATGATTAATGATCTCTTCTGTGAATATTACTATTTTAACCACGCATTCTCTGTGTGCATGTGGGCGTGTGTGTGTGTGTTCTCGGGAGAGATAGAATGTAGGGAGGGGTTGAAACGCATTCTGTATGTGTGTGTGTGTGTGTGTGTGTGTGTGTGTGTGTGTGTGTGTGTGTGCGCGTGTGCGTGTGCGTGTGTGTGTTATCTTCAGAGTGCATCATCTCCTCCCCCTCGTTCTCTTAATGTCCAAAAAGCACTGTGAGTAATGGCTGTGTTGAGCGAAGCTCAGATATGTCTCCCTGTATCTCTCCATCATCTCTGTGAGCCAGCATTATGTGAAGGTTGTAGCTGTAGCTAATTTAGTTTTCTTTTGTTTTTTAAAAATAAACTCTTTAAAACTCTCTTTTTCTCTTGCTTAGTGAGGCCAAACGTTTCTCATTTTCTGTTTTGCACGCTCATCAGCGCTGTGCTCAGTTGAACAACAACAAAAAAAAAAGAAAAGTAAAGTAAAAATGAGTGCCAAGTTACTTCAGGGCAAGCTGTATAAGCATTTGGACATTTCAATGCTCCATCGGGTGTTATTTCTTTATTTATTTTTTGATGAATTCATTTATGTTGGAACTTACTCACTCTTGTCTGTGTCTGGCAGTTGTCCTTCCTCTATTTTATCCTAATAAAATGCACATTAATTCACACAGGATTGTGTGTCTGCATGGCATGTGTGTGTGTGTGTGTGTTTGTATGTGTGAGAGAGTGTGTGTGTGTGTGTGTGTGTGTGTGTGTGTGTGTGTGTGTGTGTGTGTGTGTTTGTATGTGTGAGAGAGTGTGTGTGTGTGTGCGCTCCAAGGTGATTATATACCAGTGTTTGATGCATCATGCATGCATACAGTAGGCTCGAGCTCCTTCTCTTAATTCTTAATCACTAGCCTAGAGTCCCCTCTTCCCTGCCTCTTTGCTCCCACCATCTTCCTCTTTTGGGCGGTCTTAGCCTTAGGCTGTGCAAAACGATGGAGACAACACTCACAATTAATTAATGAGGGACTATCAATATACCACACTGAGGTGCATGGATCATCCCTCCACAAACTATAGGGCTGCAGGCTAAAAACAAGTGAGACGGGCAAACGGGTAGAGCTCATCCATAGAAGAAGCATTCTCTCTATTTGTGCCTGTATTGTGTGTTTGTATGTGTATGAGAGTGAACAATGGAGGGTCTGGATGCCACCCAGCCACAGTGATAGAGGGACTGTAGTGGGTGGATTGGACTCCAGGGTTTCTGTTGTCATTGTTAATGCAGTGAAATGGGTAATCTGAGCAGATCCCCAGTGTAAACAATAGCAGCAACATTGCAGCTCTCGCCTCTTTCTCTCTCTCTCTCTCTCTCTCTCTCTGTGTGTGCACATTCTGTGCAACTAAAGATTACCAGAATTGTATTGGCAGAATTTGATCTCATAAGTGGGAAAGAATTGTATTATTACATTCACATTGCATACATTTTTCACATATCAGAGTGAACCTATCTTCTGAGTCAACATCTCTAAAAACATCAGGATGCACAGATTTGTGGCATATTTATGTAATAATCTTTTTTCCCATATGGATTGTGGCATTTTCTACATAACCTTCACAGCTATGACCTTTCAGTTAGTACAGACACCTGACAAATGACAAATACTCTAACCTAACAGTAACGTCTAAAGGAAAAATGTTAAGATCAAGAATATTTGAATATGAATATGTTAATGCTAAATATACTTATTTAATAGTAAACATAATACTGAAAGTAAAATTATGTAAAAGCCAGTTGAATTATAGTGCCTCGCTTGTGACTGATATTCATCTTCATCTCGCTCCTCATCTTCCTCTCTGTCTCTTAGTTGGTATGCTGACCACATACAGTACCATTCAATCTCACATAACATCGAAAAAACTGTTTGATGATTTGTTGGCAGTATAAAAGTATTTTCATTCACAGATAAGAGAAGCCTGCAGTGTGTCAGTGCAGGTGTGTGTATCTGAGTTGTCCTCTCACAGGTATAGTTAGGGATTATAATACCATAAGGATGCTATCACACATCTGGACATCACCCCAATGTAGTGTAATTGAGATGATGATGCCATTTATCCACACCAACGCTTTCTGTTTGGCACTGACTGATCAGTAGCCAAGCAAACCAGACTGATGCAAACATGCAGTCATCCACTTTCATTTTTGTTTCTTTTTTCATTTCTCTCTACACGTGTGGCTCTGAATAGCAAATACTTTGGTTTAGTTCCTGAGTCTGTGGGCTCTAGTGAATCTATTTCTTCAATTTGACTGAATAGATCTAGACCTGCAGCTACACCAGTAGGCAATATTTATGTAGACAGAGATGTGTAAGTGTTTGTGTGTGTGTGTGTGTGTGTGTGTGTGTGTGTGTGTGTGTGTGTGTGTACAGTATGTGTGTGTGTGTGTGTGTGTATGAGAGAGAGAGAGAGAGAGAGAGGGTATGTGTGTGTGTGTGTAGGGGGGGGGGACAATACATTCCCACCTTTAGCTCCCTCTCTTCCTTAGAAAACAGTTATTTTATATGTGTGTGTGTGTGTGTGTGTGTGTGTGTGAGTGAGAGAGAGAGAGAGAGAGAGAGAGAGAGAGAGAGAGAGAGAGAGAGAGAGAGAGAGAGAGAGAGAGAAGGGATGGGCGGGGGCGAGATATTCCCACCTTTGGCTCCCTAGCTCCCTCTCTTCCTTAGAAAAAAACAAGAGTTAGTTTCAGCAGCAGACATCTACCACACAAATACACCCACATCTACACACCTACATCTTTCTATATGTGACTTTGCCCTCAGACATGGATTAAATGTAAAGATGGAATACAAGGGAGTAAATATATCTGCCGCAGAATTTGCAAATGCACTGCACTGCAAATAATCTATTGTCAAACGTCTGTCTCTCTGGGTGTCAGGCATCCTGATTTTAAATTTCCCTTTGGCTCAGACAAACTCAGCGTAGAACCTTACCAGGACACATTTTGCTTGGACTGAAATGAGTCTAATGCGCCTTTATTTTGGACCCCTATAGTGTCAATTCACTGAAAAAGTAAAAGTATTGGGTGCATCTATTGTAAGCACAAAAACTCCTTTTCAGTTCAAAAGTTCACAACAGAGCTGTAGATTATGCCATCAACTTCTACTGAGGATCTTTGGGGCTGTGAAACAAACATCGACATGCATTATGAAGTTTTCTGACAAGCGCCATTACACCCTTAGCAAATTTCAAAGGCATTCCATTTGAAGTCCATTATTTCCAAGTATTCATATGAAATTGCCTTTTGTAGCTATGACACCTCCCTCTCATCTGGGAAAGCTTTCAGAAGATTGTGAAGGCTCTGTGGGGAAAATTGTACATTCATTGCGGAAAATGTGTAGGCACTGATGTCAGACGAGAAAGTCTTTTTGAAGTGTCTATTCTAACTCAACCCAAAGGTGTTTGAAGGTGTTTTCCCTGCACACTAGTCAAGTACTTGCATACTAAAATCACTCAAATATCCTGTATGGACTTAGCTTTGTGCATGGTGAGTGGAGGGGTAAGGCTGGCATGTTTTGTTTTTTGTTTCTGTCTGGGGTAGCACTGCTGAGAATCTAGACATAGGCCTATCCTAGCGGTCATGCTATAATCTGGCTTGTCGGGCTAGTAACACTGGGCTTAGTGAAGGGAAAGCTTGATGTCCCAGTATGCCAATATATTGTGGACAATCATCATCTGCATCTGACGTGAGCGAGATAGCTAGACTGGTAGAACCCATGCTCCTTTGCGGGCTCCATTTCATTTCACTCTGTAAAGCACTACGGTGACTGGCCAATTTTCTTGCCTGCTTTAGGTATCCAATGACAGAGCAAAAAAGGAGTAGCACGGTGCTCGATTTAATTCACCTGGTGGTTCTGATATTGGCTGAGCTAAGTACAAACGCTATGATAGACATTCCTTGCTCCAAAAAACAGCTCTGGACAATCATAAACCATACTTCCGCTACAATAAAAGGTATAGGTAGGTCTCCAAACTAAATATCACTTGTGATTATTTAGTTTGTCGATAGCCAGGAAGCCCTCCTTTGAGATAAACTAGAGAAAGAGAGATTGTGATCCAAGGCTTTCTTGTCCAATCAATGTTTGAATACTCTCCTGAGTGAATGGGCAACAAATTCCAAAATTGCCAGAATGTTGATCTATAAAAGAGGATCAAATTCAACTTTCAAAACATTCCACCTTGAGTAATCACTCCATATTTTGCATTAGAGTTCCCTTCATTCAGAGTGATATGTTGCTTGGCAACAGGAGATATGAAGGTAGATGGAGGGGACAGGATGAACAAAAAAATAAATAAAATAAAATAAAGAAAGAAAACAAAAAAAGAAAAAAAAGCTACACCCATTTGTAAATCCATACCAACCAAGAATTAAGTTATGTAGAGACACCACTGTTAGGATAGACAAAGGCAAGATGGCATTAGGTAGACATGGCACAAATCATTGACAAACCTCATACACCGTGCAGGGAGAGTGGTGGTTTACTTTGACTGCCCAGGGGTATGAGTCCATAGGAATCTTGGAGATGTTGAGACCGGAAGGCCCAGAGTTTGACTCAGAGAGTGGCAGGCTCTCAGCTCCTCTGCGGACCTACCGGTACATTAGCCTGTTTGGTTAAACTTGTTTATGTCTAACCAGTTGGTCTCTACCCTGACAACATCATACAGCCTTCTCCTGAACTGACCAACGCTTTGATTAGTCTGGCTAACTGCCGCTGTTGGGCTCACCACTCGTTAAAGTTGGGTAAGCTGGCACCAACCCCTGGTAAACACACCCACTTTAGATTGTGTCTGTGATAGAATGTATCAATACTTTGCAATGGAGTCCAAATCAAAGTAACCGTTCCTCTGTTTTCCATGGCCACCAACATCTTGAGTCTCTTGGTATAGTATCTACATATGGCTTTATTGAGTGTTGGGTCTTTGACTTGAGTGTTGGGTCTTTGACTTGATCGCCCTCTGCTGATCAGTTTTAGTAATAACACCACTAAGAGAGGAACAGGATGTGAGGTACAATATCATCATATAATACAGTATATATGGCTCTGAGAAAAGCACTCTGAGAGTGTAGAACTCTGCCAAGGGTCAAGACAATATGACTTGACTTGACAATATGGTCACTGACTCAATAAATAAATTCCACATTCCTGATCATCTATCATCCCCAGAGGAGGACGGTTTGCCATCTCTTTTCTTGAAAATACTTGTAACAGAAATGTTTTTCACTTCAGAACAGTTAACCCTCAATACACATTATGATGTACTTGTAAAAGTATTAGTACTGTTAGAATGAGAAATAGAATGCTTAGAATGAGACACTTTTTAAAGATTTTTAAGAATGTTGCCTTAAAGCACCATTTTTCATCAGTGGCGGAACAAGTATTGTAGCTGTTGGGCCCCAGGGTAAACTTGGATCAAGTGCCTCCAACCGACAATTAAGCAATAATTTCTGAAGGTCTTTTCCCTTTGGCTGGTTGTGTATTAAATGCAATGTCAGTCAGTGAAATACAGTTGTGTGACCGCATTCAAGGCAACTTGATGCACAAAAATTCTGCAAATCAGTTGCATTGGGATTCCGACCTCTGCTGAATAAATATCCAATCATTGACACTTTAGTCAAATATCTTTAATTAAGATTGGCTACAAGCATTAGTGGTTTCAGAAATCGCACCGAAAGAATCACTGTTTAAGTTTAAGCATTCAATAAAAACTGTAAAGTGAAGGCACTGAGACTATATTTTTCAAGGGCGGTGTTCATTAACCTCATCTCTCACCCTCATAAACTTGTACAGCATATGGATAATGACACCATGACACTCAGCATGAAAGCATGAGAGCCCACTAACCACAAGGCTGGACTCCAGCTCCTCTGGTTCTTCAGTGGCTCTGCCCCGCTCTGAGAATGACACAAAGAGAGAGGAGAAAAGGGACATCAGAACATTAATCCAGCAGTAATCACAAATGTGGAAACGTGATTCTATGGCATGATGCCAAACGAGACCACAGCATCAGTCATGGAAATCAATTGTGCATTTTCTTTATTGCATTGAGGCTTATTCTCATGTGTGTGCCAGATCTCCACCAAGGCAATATAGTCACTGACTCTATAAATCCCACATGAGGTTTCTGACCATCAATCAGCATCAAATTGCTTATTTTTAAGCAAAAGAATGAACTCTTAATAAATTGTGGTGAGCTGGTAAGATGTCAGCGACCTAAATTATCTTCCATGTTGCTCTCAATGCCATGCATGAACCACTAGTTGGTGCTGTTAGCCCTGTTTTCACACAACATTTCACACAACATTTCACACAACATTTATCTGATGGTGAGGAATAATAAATGGGTTCTGGCGGAGGACCGGAGTGAGTCACAGTAACATTGCAACAGCATGGTGGCAAAAGGATGGATAAGACTCTAACCTTTCTTTTAAAAAAAAGATCCACTGACCTTATTGTCCCCTGGCTACAGAACTGTGGATTACATCAGCAGCTCCAGAACCAATTTCCTCAACCTGTGGAGTTATACAGTATTTCAAAACTCAACAGCGATCTTTATTCCATATAATATACAAGAGGGGGCAACATACCTTTCGTGTCTATTAAGCAAACTCTGATGAAGGTCATCATGACTTTTTAATCATTAAATTTTCTATGGACTTTAAGTGTGCGGCATCTTTTTTTATTAGTTTGGATTTAATTTTCGGTGACCAGCACCTTTGTTTGGTGTGCGGTGCAATCTCTTTCAACATATTAAGCAAATTCACTCACAGCATTCTGTGTTGTTTATATACTATTAAACCGTTGAATGATGGTCTTACCTCTGTAGAACCAGGCAGGGAGTAGTAGGTCAGCTCAGGGCTGCCTGTGGATTGAGATGTTGTGGAACCCTAGAAAAAGTAACATAAGTTAGGCCTATTTATATCAATGTAAAGGAATAGCTATTCCAATAACATATGTATTTTGTGCATGTTAAATAGAGAAACCTGGTCTTGTCTGTGGTTGGAGGTATCTCTCTTTAAGGCCACAGTGCTATATGTTAGGTTAACCTCAGAAAGGTGAGTTCTAACAGTTGCGCTCTGAAGCACACATGCAGGAATGCACCATTTACACATGCACACACACACACACACACACACACACACACACACACACACACACACACACACACACACACAAAGAGGGAGAGGGAGAGAGCTAGAGAGAGATGGAAATGCATTTTTAATTTTTTTTGTTGAGACTTGAAAATGACATTGGTAGGTATAAGTAAGTTAGATAAGTTCAGTTTAACTTACTGCCACATTCTCTCTTGATAATCTATTCCACCCTGTTTGAAAGACAAAGTGGTTATACAGTGGCCAACCACTGAATACTGGAGAGAGAGGGGAAGTACTGTGGTTGTTCATGTTAACTGGTAAGGTATGCAACCTCAGCTGAAAATAAAATGCTTTATTTGCAACCACATTCTGTAAAAAGAGCATCCCACATGTGTGCATTTTTCACAGAAGGACCGTGCAATTTGCAGTTTTTTTTCTGAATGCTAAAGCACTAACAGTGTTTCTTTCAGCATGATTTCTGAAACTGAAACTCTTGTAGCCAATCAACTCAGAAATTCTGCAAAACTAAAACCCAGTTTGTGCTTTAAATTTTTGAACACAATATTTGATAAACTGTTAACACAACACACAGCAAAGAACACCTTTTTTTGCAAAAATGTAAACACAACTCTCTGCATGAGATTCAGTTAGAAACATACTAAGACACTATTCTGAGAACTGACTTCCTACACTCACACATGCCAAAGCACTTTACTCAATCTTTAGACCTTTAGCACTTCAAAGAAGGTTCTAAGGATTTGTCTGGATTACAATCTTGAACAAAATTGAGCAAACTAGATGTACCGCATGGCGGTACAAAATATGACCGCCGCTCAGTTCTGCACATTCTCTGCATGTATATGATGCTTGTCAACTTGTTTGTATCTCTCTCATGTTATAAATGTTTGTCTGCATGAGTGAGTTTGCTTTTGTGTACAAGTATAAGGGTGTGTGTGTGTGTGTGTTTATGTGTGTGTGTGTGTGTACCCTTGCGCATGTGTGCTTATGTGTACAGTATGTAGTGTGTGTGTGTGTGTGTGTGTGTACCCTTGCGCATGTGTGCTTGTGTGTATTATATATGAGCACTATGGCAAGCCGTTCAGGAAAAAAACCTTGAATATATTGAATGAAGTCCTGAATATATTGAATGAAACTCCGAATATATTGAATGAAAGAAAACCTTGAATATATTGAATAAAAGTCCGAATATATTGAATGAAAGTCCAGAAATTTCGGTGGAATTCTTGGATTCTCTCATAGACTTCAATGTTACAGAATGAGCTTCTCCACTGCATAAATTCGAGCGCCGCCCAGAACTATCTTATTTGGCATTAGCCTCATGACTCCAGGAAGTGGGTCCTCATGATTTATCTCCGTAAAGAAGGATCTCTGGTACCGCTTGGGTGGAGTGAATGAGTAAATGAGGCAAAAATATTAAATAAATTATAGTTTTATTAATAATTTCATTGATTGCAGCTGCAAGGTAAAATAGTTTAGTTAAGTCACAGTCAGTTATTTTGGCGGAGTAGTAATCCAGCTGCGTTACCACCTGTACAGCACAGGAAGCGGCGACGATCCCACTGAAGGTTGGCGTCTGGGGGTCAGGATTTGGCTGATTAGCTTCGCCAATTAGCATTGCAGTTCCTTGTCGCCATTTTCCAGAAATGACATCATATCCGACTCCATTTGACATATGCTGATTGGTTAATGCTACACTTTCAGCTCATGCTAACGAGCTCCCTGTGCAAATCAGGTGTGTGCCGCCAGAGCCGCCCTCATCTCCATTAGTAAAATGGGCCCTCATTGGCCTAATGAAATGGAGTCGGAAGTGAGCTCCATGAAATGCCATCTTGACAACTGAAAATTTTGTTCAATTTTGGATGAATTCACTAGCCTAGCATTCCACATTGGAAGGAATGGGAGGCAGGACTTAATATGTTTCTCCAGGTTTATTAATACTTCCATGGTTGGCGTAGCAGCTAGCTAGCGGTGACGATCCCACTGAAGCAGCGACGATCCCACTGAAGGTTAGCGTAGCAGCTAGCTAGTGGCGACGATCCCACTGAAGCAGCTAGAAGTGGCGACGATCCCACTGAAGGTTGGAGTAGCAGCTAGCTTCAGTGGGATCGTCGCCGCTTCCTGTGCTGTTCACTGGTGGTGGTAACGCGGCTGGATTAATTACTACTCGGCCAAAATAACTGACTGTGACTTAACTAAACTATTTTACCTTGCAGCTGCAATCAATGAAATTATTAATAAAACTGTAATTTATTTAATATTTTTGCTTCATTTACTCATTCATTGCCAACCACTCCACCCAAGCGGTACTGACTGGTCATAGGCATTTCCATACTTGTGACACACATAAGATGGCTGCCGGCACTGACCTCGGATGAGGGAAGTTTCATTCAATATATTCGGAGTTTCATTCAATATATTCGGGACTTCATTCAATATATTCGGGGTTTCATTCAATATATTCGGAGTTTCATTCAATATATTAGGGACTTCATTCAATATATATTCGGAGTTTCATTCAATACATTTGAAGTTTCATTCAATATATTCGAGACTTCATTCAATATATTCGGCGTTTCATTCAATATATTCAAGGTTTTCTTTCATTCAATATATTCGGGACTTCATTCAATATATTCAGAGTTTCATTCAATATATTCGGGACTTCATTCAATATATTCAAGGTTTTCTTTCATTCAATATATTCAGAGTTTCATTCAATATATTCAAGGTTTTTTTCTTGAACAGCTTGCCATAGAGCACATATGATGTAAATGATTATTTGAATTTTGTAACCCAGTAACCATTCACTTAATAGCACCATCTACAGGTCATTGGTTGTACAGTCATTAAATGTAGATATAAATTCATTTATTTTATAGCCCCCCATGGATGAAATCCCACAAAACTTGACATATTCCCACAAGATGTCAGGTTCATCATACACATTAAATTTGGTGCAGTTTATAACATCTGATGTAAAGATAGGGGCAATTAAAGCAGTATAATATTGCATTTTAATTTTTTACCATGGGGGTACAAATCACAAATGACTGGTTATAAGCGAAGTTGATGTGGGCTCTTGAGACCAACATTCCATAAAAATTTCATCATCCTAAATGTCACGGGTCAGGTAGTTTTTTAGGAAAAACTGCATTTTTGGGGTTTCACGGGGGGGCCACGCAAAGATGGAGTGGCCCCCGGGGACCAAACAAAATTTTTCCGTAAAAGTCTACAGGGGCTACATGCCCACCAAGTTTCATGTGCCCCGGTGTTGCGGTGTCCCGGGAATCGTTGACCAAAAATTCAGGAAGTAGATGACGGGAGAAAAAAAAAAAAAAAAAAAAAAACTTTGACAATCATTATATGACCGCTACGCTTGCTACGCAGCGGCGGTCATAATAAGGGGAGCAAATTAGGTGATGAAATATTGAGAAAATTTCTACAAAAAATACATACACGGACACCATAGATCCACACTGAAATACAT
>JAODXP020000004.1:9807614-9810114 GCA_027497455.2 Sardinella longiceps | reverse complement strand
CTTGTGTTGGTATGAAGGGCTAACCTAATCAGCTGGATTGGAGGGTGGGCTATTTATGGGTAGGCTCTTACAGGTAGCCTTTCAGGAAGCAATCTGAGACACTGTATTACCAAAGATACTGACCAAGATAGAGCCAACATAATGTGTCAGAATGGGAGCAAACGTGAATACTACCGGTCTGCATAGGTGCATTACACAACAATGTAAACTTTTCAATGATTGGAGCAGCGTAAGAGAGCTTGATATGATTGGAGAGAGGGCAGCTTTGGATTGGTGGGCTAACTGTTATAGAGAATAAACGAAAACAGAAGTCTTGGAGGAGGCAGGAGCGTTTCTTAATGTGTGTATTTATTCATACCTGTGCCAAGATGGCGGCTTTCTGCCCCGCGGTGACCCGGATAGACTGCTGGTTGCCACTGCCCGTGCCTGACCCCGAGTGACCCGACGAGGAGGAGCCGGACGAACTCTGCTTCCCCGATCCCCCAGGCTGGCCAACCAGAAACGTGCCCTGGAAGGAAAGATCAATCACACTCCCCTCAGTCAATTAGAACAACCCAGCTGGAGGTTTTAACAGTAACTAGCAGCTTTTGCTGGGTGGGTGGAAACATGGGTCAATGCCACCATCACCACAACAACAACTCTACTACAAAAAAAAGCTCCTGGCAAGGTTGATGGATTTCAACTGAAAAGCTGGGCGAGAAGAGACAAATAAGAGAAGCGAGGAAAAGGGAACTGTGTGAAGTTGGCCCCCACTCAAACCCAAAATGCATGACGTCACATGTCAGAAAAAAGTATTTTTACATTACTCAAAAGCGTTAATAGCACAAACGAAAATATTTGCAGCACAAACGCAGCACAAACGAACTGCAGTGTTATTTCAGCATTTTGGGTTTGGGGGGGCAACTGGAAAAGGGCTACATAGAGAGACAGAAAGGGAGCTGGTAAGAAGGGAACACACAGAGAGGAGAGATAAAAAGGAACTGAGAAGAAGGGAACACACAGAGAGGAGAGATAAAAAGGAACTGAGAAGAAGGGAAGACACAGGTGTGAGGTGGGAAATTGGGGGCATAAACAAGTCTGGAGTGAGAATGAAATAAGAGTGTGACGAGAGAAGAGGCTAAAATAACTGGGCAAATAGAGAGGGTTCTGTAAATAAAGGTTGCAGAAAGTCATGGATATCAACAGAGTAGAGAGTTTTATGATGAAATGTGTACCTCTGCGCCAGCAACAACAACAACAACAACAACAACAAAAAAAACACACAAAATACAAAAAGCAAACAGTCTTAGACTGACGGCAAGCTGCTGGATTGCCTCAGTGTTTCAGTGACTAAATGACCAATCCTGTCACTGATGAAGTGTGAGGACTATGTGTCTATGTGTGCATGACATAGAAGAGCATCATGAGGCATGACATGGCAAAATTGATCAGAGGTCCTGAGCACTAGACAACTGACTGTGGAGCCTTGTGTGTATGTGTGTGTGTGTGTGTGTGTGTGTGTGTGTGTGTGTGTGTGTGTCTCGTTGGGGCGGGCAGAGCATTCACAATCTTTAGAACACCAATGGCATCGGCACACGGGGGGCACCAGTGCCCTGTGCTCAGCAGCAATCGATGCCACTCTCATTAAGTCGGCCCATTAAGCCCTAAATCACTGCTGCTGCTGCCAGCCAGCCAGCTCCTGCCCCAGCACAGCACAGCACAGCACAGCACACAACACAGCAGGAGGCTGAACCCTCTGACCCCTCTGCTCTGCCACAAGATGGGACACTCTTACTCTTAGCCATGGGATCTTGCACAGGGATCATGGCTCTCCTGGATGGACGACACACAGGTTGTTAAGTCCAGGTTTCCCGTCTGGCTCAAAGGAATACCAGATAAAATTGTGATTTTTCCCCATCTCTGAAGCGACCCCTATTTACTTATTTATTTATTTATTTATTTATTTATTTATCCATTCATCCATCCAAAAATAGCAACTACACAGTATTCCAGGGATATTTTTATATTCTAACATTTTTGTGTGTTAAGTTGACTGACAAGCTAACAAATAAACAAACTAATAAACAAGCTAGTAGACAGTTGCAGTTTTGTTTACTCCTACCCAGTGTTTCAGATCCTGCACAAGTAGTAATTGTGAAACCCACACTAGAAGGGGCCGAGAGAGAGGGCATTCATTCATTCATTCACCCAGTAATGAACCATTTAACCATCAGAGCGACTCTGAGGCTGGTAAAAGAATGTAAATATGCTGTATAGTATGCCTTTAACAGTAGATGAGAAGCTCAGGTGTGGGGCCTGGTCCCTTAAGCACAGATTTATCCAACACATCTCTCCTAAAGCGCCGTCTGCTTAAAGTTTAATGCGCTGTAAAAGGCGCATGGGGAAGGCTGGTTACACTGCATGAGATCATGAGCAAGGGGATGAGCTTCAATGAGAGAGAGAGAGAGAGAGAGAGAGAGAGAGAGAGAGAGAGAGAGAGAGAGAGAGAGAGAGAGAGAGA
>JAODXP020000004.1:9762614-9795114 GCA_027497455.2 Sardinella longiceps | reverse complement strand
GACAGGCATCAAGAGCTCATATTTGTCCTTTTGCAAGCTTCATTTCAATCCAGGATTTCTCTATTACCGTAAATCATCTGACACAGATGCAGGAGAAGGATTAAAATCCCCCCGCCCTGCCCCGCCCCCCCAATCACACACTTCATTTTCCAATCCTCTTGTTCTCATTTGTCATGTTTAAGAGGCAGAATTTCTTCCCTAAAATACACCTGGCGGCAAAGGTACAGGTGGCAGATTAAAAAGCCCTTCTTCTATTTCTAATTTCTAATCCTTCTTCTCTGGTGTGCTGCCACCCATCAGTCTGCCTCGGTGTCACCTCACTCTCATCACCACACTCATCCCCAACAGCAGTGCTTCTCCCAGTCTACCCCAATTGGGGTGTGTGTCTATGTGTGTGTGTCTGTATGTGTGTGTGTCTGTATGTGTGTGTGTGTGTGTGTGTGTGTGTGTGTGTTAAAGGAATATTCCACCCTGTGTGTGTGTGTGTGTGTCTCTCTCTCTGTGTGTGTGTGTGTGTGTGTGTGTGTGTGTGTGTGTGTGTGTGTGTGTGTTAACGGAATATTCCACTCTATTATGAAAATTGGTTATTCACCCTCTTACCTAGAGTTGCATATTATGTGGGTAAAAGCATTTTGTTCTCAGTGCATGCGTTTTCCTGGGCTGGTTACCCCAATTTTAGCTTTAGCTTAGCATAGATGCTGGAATGTAATGCTGCAGGGAGTTGCTATCTGGCAACTTTACATTCCAGCACCTATGCTAAGCTAAAGCTAAAAAAAAAAAAAAAGGCAATTTGGGGTGGCCAGACTAGGAAAATGCCTGCACTGAGACCAAAATGCTTTTACCCATATAACTCCAGGTAAGGGGGTGAAAAATCCATTTTAATAAAAAGGTGGACTATTCCTTTAAGGAAGAAAGAGGGGAGATGGAAGAATAAAATAACGACGAACCCGCAGGGATGACTAAATAAGCCTGAGTCACAGAGGGATGTAGACCACACGCAATCCCACTGAGAAGACCAAACACAACCCCCTCCTCCTCCAAAATCGGCAGAGAGACGAGATACACAACACACACCACACACATACACATCTGCACTGACAGTTTGTGCTGTGCGAGGTCAGTCAGGGCCAACTCTGACACTTGCTGACAAAGAGCCCCCGGACAAGAGATGACTACTCAAAACTTTTCTCCAGAACTGTGGATTGGCACACTATCGATGAGCTGAGAATTTTAAGACTAAACTGTTCCTACGCTTCACCACTCGAGCAACAGATGACCAGATGAAGGAGATAGTTGAAATAAACCAAATAAACAGATGAGCACATAATAAAAAAATTAGTATAAAGTGAAAAACATTCCATTTCTCTGGAACAGAGGTACACAAATCACCTCTGGCTTTGTTAGTGACCAATAAAAAGGCAGGTTTATAATCCACAAAAAGGGAGAGGGAGGGAAATAAAATATTTGCCATTTACATCTATCTAATAATTCAAGGAACATCTGTCTGTGTGTCACTGTCATTCTGTGTGTTCCACGCATAACTCTCGAACCGTTCGTCCGACTGACCTCAGATTTGGTACGCATCTTAGTAATGGCACGAGTGAGTGCAGTGCCAAATTTCGTGATGTTTGGATAAAAAATACTAAAGATATCGGTAAATAAATCACTTTTGCCTTCTGCCGCTTCCACCCTCCTGGTCTCGCGCTTAGTTCTGGCTGTGTGTTTTCTATAGCCTACCACTCTGACGGTGAACAGGGAAACAAAATTACGATGACCCACTGTTTAACAGTTCAAGAATTTACGATGACCCAGCCAGATGACTGTCGATCTCACAACATCATGCAAACACACGCAAACCCACATTGGTAAGAAGTAGAAGCACGTCAATCAACATGCAGTTCAAAACATGCTTTTGCCTAATTGGATACCTAGCGACAGGTTAGTTTGTTAAACAAGCCATTTAAAGGTTGGTTAGCCTGCTTTCATTCAATGCAACAGCAAAACACACGGGTAGGAAACATGTCAAACGAAAATCTATGTTGGAAAGATGTGCTTATCTATTTCAAACCACATTGCAACTTCAACTCTCACTATGGGCCAAAAATGTCTCCATGCAGGCTAACGTTACTGCACTGGATATAGGCTATGTCACAGTCTCTGATTCACCTGCATACATGTAGGTAGGCCTAAATGGACATCACATATCTGGGAAAACGTGTTTACACGGGCAATGCACTAGTTTTTATGCATTTAGCAGAAGCTTTTATCCAAAACAACTAACATTTGTCAACTATTAATTACATCAGGGCCAGTCTCAGCTACAGCAAGTCCCCTATAAAACTGCCTTGCTCAAGGGAACAACAGTGGAACCTGGGATTCTAACTCAAGTTCCCAGCATGCTCGTAGGGCTGGGCGATATGGCAAAAAAAAAACGTTTTTTTATTTTCCCATATTGAACAATCTCGATTTTTATCACAATCATGAATGATATAAAAACCTTTTATGTCTCTCATAAGGGTGAATGGGAACCGTAGCTAAGCGTTGCAACTACTAAATGTGTCCCACTCTCTCCCTTCCTCACCTGTTTTTTCCTCACCGTCAACAACACAGCTTGCTCACGCGCAATTTAATGATTATTTTAGCGATCGCGCAAGACTTTGTGGGCGTCCGTGAGCCAACATCTAACTATGGAAGGCTCCCAGAATTTCTTATAGACGATAGAGATGGTGTGTCTTAATAGATATCCGAAAAGACAGCTACTTTATCTCTGGTAAGGTTAGGTTTGCTCACAGTGGTGCAAGGAAGTTGGATTGTTAGCAGCAGCTGTCATGCACCTTTCCAACTGCATGTAACGCATGTGATCCGAGCAAATATGCCCAGAGCTGATCACCGTAATCGAACTGAATTGGATCGCGATCACTAATCGAGATCGTATAACCGCCCAGCCCTACATGCTAGCCATGTTCCTTAACCACTACTATACCATCGCCACCCAAAAGTCAAAATAGGAGTCAGGTCAAATGTATTTTCTAGGCTATCTGTGTCTGGGCTACTGGCATGCCAGCCATGTTTCTTAACCACTACTACCGGTAGGCTATCTGTGAAGTTAAGGGTCTCAGACCTGTGGCGGAGGACGAGGAGCCGGCTACACTGATGACCTGGCCCGGCTTGTCCACTATGATGTAGGGATTGGAGCCGGCGGCTGAGCCCTGCTTCATGTGCACTGGCGTGGAGGTGGGGGTGCGGGGCAGCGGGGAGTGGCTAGGAGTGGAGATCGGGGAACCTGGGGGAAGGGTGGACAAACAGACAAACAAACAAAACAAAAAAACAATAAAAAAATATGAAGAAGCATGAAAGCAAAGCGCAGGTTATGTCACCTTCTGTTTTTTTTTACTTGGGGTGTTTTAGGGATAGTATTATAAACCAATGGTTCTCAATTAAATTTAGTTTCTCAACAACATTATTTGAAGGCCAAAGATGTTGTTCATTGAATACTGTGAGACAGGAATATAATTTACATTAAAAACTTCAGGCTATCTAAATTTAAAGTGCCTATGAATGCCTCTTTGGAAATGCCTATGCAAGCTCACTGATTTGGCAGTACATGTATGTAAATAGGACAGGGGGGGCGTGAGGGCAGGTGGTCCCTCAAAAAAACATTTATTGAGCAAAGTGGTCCTCGGTCGAAAAAGTTTGAGAAACACTGTTACAAACTTCAATGGAATTCAAAACTAAAGTAATATCTGCACAAAGAGTAGGATACGCATACGTGCGCTTTTTGCGTTTGTGTGTGTGTGTGTGTGTGTGTGTGTGTGTGTGTGTGTGTGTGTGTGTGTGTATGTGTCTGTGTGTGAGAGAGAGCACGCGCATGGGGGGACTTCCAGCTGAGCATCCTGAGGGCCTCACCAGAGACAATCTTGCAGCTCATGGTGATTGGCTGGAAGGACTTCCCAGGAGACTCGGAGGGGCTCGGCGCCTGACTCTGTGGAATGATCTTGCAGCTGGCCGTGATTGGCTGGAAGGCAGAGTTACCGTGAGAACCGAGCGTGATCTTCTCAGTCAGCTTAGGTCGTGACGGCGTGCGCTCGGAGCAGGACGTGCGACCTGACTCGGTTTTGACGGCCACGCCTGGGAAGAAGAAGAGAGAAGCGAAGGCAAGAGAAGAAAAAAAAAAGGAGGGAAAAAAAGGAGGAGGAAAAAAAAGGAGAAGAGAAGATCTGTTTATGACCAGGGCGTTTTAATTAAGACTGCTGGAGGACGGTTGAAGACTCTCCAGTCCGAGCACATCAATAATTCACATGAGTGCCTGAGGAGAGAGATAACAAAAAAAGGGTGTGTGTGTGTGTTGGGGAGGGGGGTGTAGGCAGAAGTGATGAGGCAGGCACAACTGTCTCAATCCCCATGCGGATGCGGTTTGAGTCACGACTTCCAATTCCCAAACGAACAGTGTGCCTCTTCTGATCACTGATCACGACGGCTGCAGAAAAGCTAGAGCCCAAGACACACTCAGCAGCCAGCTAGAGGAACGCTCCAAGACCACACCCTGGCTCAATGTCAGCACTGAACCACTGACTTTGGAGAAAACGCCTTAGGAGACATATTTTGGTACAATGTAGACTAAATAGCAAGATGGCAGCCAGTGATATCTGACTAAGGGCAAGGACTGAGCTGTCCATGTTATACCTGTACCAAATGCTGTCGTCGTTACACCTACTCCAATAGCACCAACAGCCGCCTTTAAAGAACAGTTCTATGGGCTGCTAAGATGGATTTTTGTTATCAGGAAAGGGAGAACACACACACACACACACACACAAAATTAGTTATGTCATTATGGATCTTTTCTCGGTACCTTTCTTTACCCAAGCCACCCATATACACATAGGTATCTTATTACTTTTGTCTTCCATGTAAGTGTGTGTGTGTGTGTGTGTGTGTGTGTGTGTGTGTGTGTATAGAGTGCAAGAATAGAGTGTGTATGTGTGTATAGAGGTAAGGGCTTCTCACCTTTCTCTGTCCCTGGGAAGGAGTCGTGGGAGAGTGGACAGGGGGAGGTGGCGGAGGTGAGGTGGCCACTGGAGGAGCCCACTGCACATGACCTCTGGGAGGAGGACGAGGAAGAGGAGGAGGAAGAGGAGAGAGGGGTGGGAAGGAAATCATCGCCAAGAGAGTTTCGGTGGAGCTCCACATCCACCACCTGAGAGAGAGAGAGAGAGAGAGAGAGAGAGAGAGAACACGTCACATCAGTGCAGGGTTGGGAGTCACTATGCCATAATATGCAGCTCGTTTAAGTTGTCACATGCAATTAACTGCGATGCATGGTTTCTATTAATGCAAACTAGGCCCACAAGTCCAACACCCTCACCCAAACTACCAATCCAGGAATTACTGTCAATGTGGCTACAACCAGACTTTTAAAATTCATTTAACACATTTCAGTCCAACTGATACTCCAATTTCTTACTCAAAGTTGGCCTGATAGATCCATATGCTGTAATTGCATACTGGGACAAGGGCAGCTCTTCTCACTGAAAGGCTTGATGGAGCTCTAAGCGCAGCGTGACTGAGGTCTGTGCTGGCGAGAAGCCTGCCTTACAGTACGTCAGCGCTGCCCTGGGTCAAAGGGGCCAACGCCTGGAATCTGACAGGGCCACTCAAGGCCGTCAGGGAGACAGTATTCATTTCCAGCGGGCAGATACACAGCTGCACTGACAGCCAGCTATGGGGAGAGTCTGCGAGCCTTCTAAAGCCTCTCTGAGACACACACAAACACACTCACACACACACTAAACACACACACACACACACACACACACACACACACACACACACACACAAACACAAACACACACCAAACACACACCAAACACACACACACACACACACACACACACACACACACACACACACACACACACACACACACACACACACACACACACACACACACACCAAACACACACACACACCACACACACACACATCAAACACACACACACACACACACACACACACACACACACACACACACACACCCCTCTGGCAGTTTCAGACTGGCGGGCAACATCTCCAGCACGACAACAAGGTGTCACTCAAATGACACCATTGCTTTTCTTTCCATTTCTGCAAGGCATGTGTGTGGACGATGTTAGACCTATTTATTCAGCAGTGACACACACACAGATGGGCTATACAGAGACACAGAGAGCAGCTCAACAGCCATCTTAGAAAAGTCTCTGTTTAGGCATCCTTTTGCTGAACACACTTGTACAACACACACACACACACACACACATATACGGCACACTAACACACACACACACACACACACACATAGGGCAAACACACACACACACACACACACACACACACACACACACACACACACACACACACACACACACACACACACACACACACACACACACACACACACACACACACACAAGAATTGGAGATGCCTTACCGTCTCAGCTCCAAGCGTTTGTAGTCCTGTGTACGTTCTGTCAAGCTGTAGGGCAGCAGGCCCAAGGGAGGAAAGACAGACAGTGAGAATTATAATCATTCAATCATTCAAATAATTGTGATCATTCAGCTATGTGGAATACATCTGTTTAGCTTACATGGACAATAAACTACTTCATAGATAAAACTCTTCATTTACTTTCATTTCATCTGTAAAAGTATGATTTGAAACGTGTGGCAAAGACAAATAGAGAGAGAGGGGGCCCCACAGGAGACCAAGAGATACAGAGATACAGAGAGAGAGAGAGAGATACAGAGAGAGAAAGAGAGAGAGAGAGAGAGAGAGAGAGAGAGAGAGAGAGAGAGAGAGAGAGAGAAGGAGAGAGAAAAGCAGGCAACTATAGTCCTAACTCCCAGTTTTTCTTACTGCAGACATGTCTAGCTCTCATTCCACAGCATTAGCCAAAGGGCCACTGGATAAAGATTGTCTGGTGAATCTGCACATCTAGCGGCTCAGGCATGCAGAGGCGGCCCAGTGCAGTTGACCTTTGACCTGCCCACGTCAAAAGGTCTAGACCTGGACCTGCTGACCACGGGCTATATATGTACAGTATATATATATGAAGTGTGTGTGTATGTGTGTGTGTGTGTGTGTGTGTGTGTGTGTGCGATCAATCTAGGGCATGTGTTTGCGAGTGACTGACAAGATCTCATACTATGTGTAAATGTGTGGGTGTGATCATGTCATGGTATTACGCAAGACCAGGAAGGCTTAAGATAATTTTTTGAAAGAATGATTTTGCAATAATTCAGCATTTCTGAAACTAATTCACCATGACAGTCCACATTATTTTCCTTATTCTTCTTTCAAAGAAAATCCTTTTAAATGTGCATGTATTTGTGGATGAAGAGGTTGAGGAGAGGTGTGTGTGTGCATGTCGTTGCTGGGGTTGACTGATGGTACAGTATAAAGATTCAGCTGACCTTTAGGTGGTGGATGATATCGATGCGTTTGTTCCGCGTGTCCTTGAAGTGGATCTGAACACGCACAGGGAACTCGCCCCAACCGCGCCGAGTCAGGTGGAATGGAGGCTCACTGAGAGGATGAACACACACATTTTAATTCTTTATTTGGATTGACAGATAGACATTTATCATGGCGCAATCCAAATATGGCTTTAAGGAGTTTTATACAACATTACCAGTATCTACCCATAATGTGTTCTAGGGAAAGAGATGACACCTACGCCTCCAAATGAAGAGGCTTCCAATTATGCTAGACACTGAGCAGTACTTTGTGAATTGTTTGGCCCTTTTCTTAGAGAGTCCACAGATCTGAAGGCCCCGCACACACATTTTATGCACATTTCCCAAACTACCATATATTAATGCAATAACTTTACAAGAGTAGCCACAGTTATTAATAGCATTGCACAGGGGTTGATATTTCAACAGTTTTGATGCATAACAAGTGTCCATGTAGGCATCAAATGAACATCCAATTTCTAAAATAATGACTGACTTGTCTATTTCATTGATTAATGTAAGATCAGGCATATTTGGTGAGTGACTGATAACATTCTCCAGTGTTATGCACTGATCATTTGTGAGTGAGAACCAGTCCGTTTTAACACTTCCAGTGTCATGAATGGATGTGAAGTTAGTAGCATTGCGCAGCTCTTTCGCGGTTAGCGCTACTATACGGTCGTGCCGTGCGATGTATAGTCCCTTGTAAGCTGGGCAGCCATTTAATATGTGCGCCATAGTCTCTCTCTGCTGGTCGCGGTGCAACAAACAGAATGGTTCGTGTTTCGATGGGTACCACACGGACAGATTGGCTTTTGTTGGCAGTACTTGTAGACGGGCTTTAATTGTGAAAATGTGTATATCTTCGTTCAGAGCAGTGTTTCGCATAACTGAGTGAGATACGCTGTGATCAGCGTGCGGCAGACAGGCAAGTTTGCCTTGCAGGCGCAGCCCTGTCCAGTGCTGGGCTGTGCGTAACTGGAAAGAGTTGAGTATTGTCCTTCTACAGTTGAGTGAGTTGAGGTGGTGTATATTCCCATCCAGTGTGATGGATGCCTCCACAGTAATACCTGGGTCTGTGGCTATGCTGTCTTCAATCCTGACTGGCTGTCCTGATATATGTTTCCAGCGCAGCTGTACATTTAGGCGGTTGCATATATCGTTCAGGTCTAGCCAGTCTGAACGAACCCCAAAGCCCGGTGTATTTATGTTGAGCTTCCCATTAGGTTTTCTTGCAAACCCTAGAAAACTGTTTTCCTCCATCGTTGCGAGGGGGACTTTGCGTTTTTTTAGGTGGAGCAGTAGTGATCCTCGCGCAAGTTCGCGCACGGCAGGGTCATCATTGTTGAGCATTCTCAGTAGATTGCATAGTCTTGTTGCTACATACACCCACTCTATGTGAGGGATTCCCAACCCTCCTTCTCCAGATCTTAAGAACAGGACGTCTCTTGTTGAATGGGAGTTTAACTGGATCCAGCTCCTCACTAAGGTCACCGTTCGGTTATTTAGTTCTGCTAATGTGCTTCTGGGAATATGAATGTTGGCAAAGAGATGTTGTATCTTAGATAATGCAATATCTCGAATAGCTTCGAGTTTCATTACTAATGGGAGTGGAGATGAGTTTATCAGTTCTAGTCGGGTGTTATACTCATTCACCAGTTCCTGTATTTGTTCTTCCCACTCGCCCGCGATGTTAAAACGATGGCCAAGGTAGCAGTAGGTTTCATGGCGTGCATACACTTTAATGTCTTTGCCCATGATAGAGAAGACGGGCGGTTTGTCCCTTTTAGCCTGATACCACCTGTTACCTCCGCTCCTCCTTTCATAGAAAGTGGCGCACTTGCTGCTTTTCACCTCTAGCCCAGACCAATGCAGGAATTTGTCCGTATGAGAGAGCATGTTTTTTATTACTAACTCATCTCTAGATGACACCTGTACGTCGTCCGCATAGGCCTGTACTGGGTTTGGCGATCTAATGTGCGGGAGAGCGCAGAGGCACAGCCACTTTATCCAGTGGTTGAGCGCAAGCACGAAATTTACCGCGCTCCACGGGCAGCCGGTTTTAATGCCCGTTTTCAGCTCAATGGGTTTCGTTAGCTGGTCTCCACAGATAACCTGGAAAAATGAGTCTTTGTAAATGTCATTAATGATATTAACGTAAGACTCAGGTAGATTGATTTCAGATAGAGTTTCTATCATCACATTGTGCGGTAATGATCCGAATGCGTCCCGAAAGTCTAAAAAGACCACGTAAAGGCGAGCAGATTCGTGTTTAAAATCATCTATTGCAGTTTTCAGGCAGAAGACGTGTTCATTCATGCCCTGACGGTTTATGTAGGCTTTTTGTTTTTCTGACAGGATACCCGTTTCAGTGAGCCATGGCAGTACACGGTTTAATATACACTTCATGAAAACTTTATAGAATGTCGGGAGTAGTGAGATGTCTCTCCACGTTGTTGGGTCGTCAGGTATGTTATCCTTTTTTGGAACTCTATGGATTAGGGCTCCTTTCCATGTGAATGGGACTTTACCGTTAATCATACAGACATTAAATATCTGCGTCAATGCGTTGCATGTCCATAATTTAGTTGTTTTAATGGTTTCATATGTTACACCGTCGGATCCGCTTGCCTTATTGTTTGGGAGGTTTTCGATCACTTTTAATACTTCCTGCGATGTGAAAAGTGAGATATTTGGCATTTCGACTAGGGGGTTTGGCCCTATGACGTCCTGCCAAGGGGGTGCGTTTCGGCCTAATCGGTCAGTGGGAGCGTTGATTTGATTTTTCTCCGAGTAATAATTATACACTTGCTCTGTATCACTAACACTTGGTGGAGGATTTGGATAAGTGCTGTTGTTGAGAACAATCCTAATAGCCTTGCTTTTATTATTAGTCCAAAGGTAAGCGAGTGCATCTCGGCCTACCTCTCTCGGGCGCCTCTGCTGTTGCGCCCGCGTCGCCTTGTTGAGTGCTGGCTGAATGACCTGGCGGACGAAGCGCAGTTGATCTTCTATCCATCTCGCCAGGGCCTCTGGTGTTTTGTCTGCTGGCGGGTCGCTGCACACCGGGAGCTTGCTGAGCACTCGTGTCGTGTATTTGAGAAATGGTAATCCATAAGGTCTGCCGTTCCGATGGAGTATGTTGAACGTTCCGTTTTTATGGTATAGACCCTGTAGGGTCGCGATCAGTTTGTTCCATTGTGTTGGATCTTTTCCGGAGAATACAATCCTCTGTGTGTCGTCGATCAGTTTAGTATCCAAGATTTTTCTGAAGGCTCTTTCTTCCGCTTCAAACTGGGCCCATTCTGCGTTGGAAAGGTGGTGGATGTAATTCCCGAATTCACCTGGATTATCCACTGCGCCTGCTCCCAGGTGAGGGCCGGGGTTGCCGGTGTCTCTTTGTTTGTATATTTTGCCAGACTTGCGGGCATCTTTCAGAGTGGACTTTAGCGTTATCATTAAGCACATTATGAGCAATACTTTAAATGCCATATTATTACTCCTTTTCTACGTTATCGACGGCAGTCACGACGGGTGAGAATGTTAGTGTTTGCTGCGTGCCGGCATCGGGCCTGCGTCCGCCATTGCCCGCGCGTGCGCACAGGTACGTACTGTTTTAAGACAACTATACTATGCAGCACCTCAAAAATCCAGGCTATTTAGGCTACTATAATGCACAGTTCTGCTATAATGAACTCAATGAACCAGTGCACTGATTAACATGAAGGCACTGACACAAGCTGCCACTAGAGGGCTCATCTGAGCTGTGTCCTGTTTTGAGAACAACAACAAGCGGAGCGTTGCCTCTCAGTGTTTGTCCCTGGGGGTAAAAAAGCACGGATGAAAACAATACGCAGAGCTCATGAGGCAATCAGAGAATGTGGGGCAACCTGAACCCAGCTTCCTGTTGACTCATTTGGTCTCATCAGAGTAATGAAACGTGCTTTTTTCTCTCTGCTTTTATGACACAGATAAGTCTCAACGCCACAGAAAATGTCCACAAGCGGGAGGCACAAGCAAAAACACAAGGAGACACTTAAGTGGTCTAGCATTCACACAGACATGTCATACAACTCACTCACTCACACACACACACACAACACACACACACACACACACACAGAAACTTAAGAGGCCTAGCATACACACAGATATGTCATACAGCTCACTCACTCATTCACACACTCACTCACTCACACACACACACACACACACACACACACACACACACACACACACACACACACACACACACACACACACACACACACACAGAAACTTAAGAGGCCTAGCATTCACACAGACATGTCATACAACACACACACACATACACACACGCAAAACACACACACACACAATCACACACTCACACACACAAAAACACACCTGACTTCCACCAGGTCATTGGGCTTGTAGCTGGGGTGCAAGAAGAACCAGACCTTGCGCACAAAGTGGTCAATACTGGGCTCCTTCTTGGAGCCCCTGACATAAACCATCCACTTATGGGTGGACTGGTCATTCTCCTCTCTCTTGTCAGGGGCTATGTACCTGTTAGGAGAGGGGGGGAGGAGAAAGAAAAAAAGAAAGAGAGAAAACAAAAATGAAAAAGAGAGAAAGTAGCACAGAGAGAGATGTCTTCATGTGTCATGTCAGAGGGTTGACAGGTTTGACAATATGTAATTAATTAGATATTTGGGATAATTAAGAGAAACTGTCATATAAACCTATGAACACATTCTTTCATTGAACAATCAGTGATTACATACAAAATTCTACAAAAATATTGCTAAGAGCAGTACTATGATTTTTACTAATCACAATCTCACCCAAGATACGAGCTCTCATCAAATAGCAAAACATGCACAGTTGTAATGACAATAAATGACTCTACACCACCCAAATGTAATGAACCCGACCCATAGTCCTGTTGCTCATGGCTGCAGAGTGCTATACAGTAGGTAAGCCTGACAAGCTAATTGCTGACTAATAACATATGATGTATAGTCTGGAGACGAAGGATAGGGCATGGCTCTATCCTAGGGGCAGAATCTTTCAAACTGCCTCAGCATGCAATAGGATGGCACTAAGACTACGATATTTTCTTCAGACAAGCTCCAAGCAAAGCACACTCTACTGTCCATAAACAACCTTCCAGTTGACATTGTTTAGAGCATTAAGTATCTGGGCGTCCACATCACAGACCACCTCCCATGGACTCAAAACACCACAAACATAAAGCATAAAAGCCCAGCAATCTCTCTACTTCCTACAGAAGCTGCGGGGAGCCCGCCTCCACTCCCCCATCTTGACTACCGTCTACAGAGGAACCATTAAAAACATCCTGAGCAGTGCCATCACAGTGTGGTAAGGACAAAAGGCCCTGCACCAGATCGTGAGCACAGCTTAAAAGATCACTGGGGCCTTTCTCTCTTCCCTCCCTCTCTAACATCTACAAAAATCGGTGTCTGCACAAAATCACAAGCATTGTGAAGGACACAACACATCCATCCCACTCACTCTTCTCCTTACTGCCACCACCGCATCCAAGTACCACACCTCCAGAATGGGAGAGATCCTCTTCCTACAAGAAGTCAGACTACTGAACAACGGGACATGATGCAAGGCCTCTAAGACTGAATTGGAATGCACTCTTGCACTTTTCGGTCCCTGTTGCCAATTTTTAATTTAGAAATTCTACCTCCACCTCACTACTACCTCTTAAATTATTATAGCCACTGCTGTAGTACAAGTACTTATGCCCTTCCCTTATTTGTCCTATAATGCACTAATCACTGCACTTTATATTTACCTCATGCATGCACTTAATATGCATGTCTTTTTATATAGCTTAAATGTACCACTTGATCCAAGATGAAACAGCATTCTGTCTCACTGACAATAAAAACTACTTGATTTACGAAAAAATTGCTACGGAAAATTTCCAACTTTGAAAACACACACACACACACACACACACACACCCTTGTCATGCTGCTAATTTTCCATAGAATCCAAGTGTCTGTTAGTGGGAAAGAGACGAGAGACCACCTTTCATGTCAACTCAAGAGTCTGGCCCTGCACCTAGATCAGGTGGGAGGTGCTACATACAGTATGCCTGCCTCTCCTCTCCTCTCCTCTCGTCTGCTCTCATCAACACCCCCGGATCAACACTAGCAAATAACTCTGTCAAGGGAGGACACTGTGTGCACCAAGCCAGTCAGGACACGTCCCCTGGCTCAACCATCTAGTCTGTACACAGTTCATCATGCGGAAGGGGGAACGGATAAAAATAAATAACACTTAAAAAAACAAGAAAGAAAGAAAAAAATAATCTGTAATCTGAAGTTTTCTGAGGTCTTATATCTTTCTAAGCAACAGAATAAGTGATTAAGAATGATTGATTAGTTGTCGGACTGCAACTATTTAAGGAATCAACTAATCAGTGTGCAGCATTTTCTACGATAAACACATCAATATTCTCTCTTTGCACTTTCTTAAACCGAAAAATGGCTCCCCTTTAACAGCAAACCAAATATCTTTGACAGGTAAACAAAATGAGGCAAACATAACTTCAGGCTCTGGACCCCTAATATAATTTTCTGATAATGTTACCAATAAAACAACTTATCAATCAAGAATACGCTCTACTAATCAAAAATGAGGCAGGCTTATTGACCTAGATGATAAGTAAGCCAGAAATGAAATATATATGTTTTCGTTTCATGTGTGGTATGACAGCAGCTTGCTGTTGACAGATGGTTGGCAAATTAAAAAACACATCAATCAAGACAAATCTTGATCAACCAATTCTCATACTTTACCCGCCTCCTCCACACATTGAATGATGATGATTCACAGCCTGTATTCTATGTCTCACATAAACTTCTTACTACTGCCCCGGGGCAGGCGACTGACAGATTCCAAATGTAAAGAGTCACATCCCCTCGAGCTGTCCCATTAAATCACACACATACACACCCATGCATGTGTGCACACAAAGACACACACACACACACACACACACACACACACACACACACTTGGGTGATGAGAGATGTAAAATGTCACTTACTTGGACACATTCCCAACAACAATGGTCTTCTTGACGTACAGTCTTGAGGCCTCCTCACCAGTGGTGTGATAGGTGACGTGCTGATCCGCCATGACGGATGATGGCACTCCAAACGTGTCCTTAAAAGCCGAAAGAAAAACATGGTGGATTATTCAAAAACATAGCGAGTGCTCATCACTGGCCTGCATTCCATTCCATTGGACCCTCTCAGTCATGGTGCTGGGTTACCCTGGAGACCAGGGCCTCAGAATTCTGTTCCAAACACTCTGGATCTGCTCTCTGACCTCTGGACTAATACTAGCATTCAGCTAATATTAGCTGTTGGCTAACTGTGAGTCTACAGTATATTGTTCCAAATTCTTTTGTTTTCCCTCTTATCGACAGAACTCCGCAAGCTTGTACAACAGGCTTCTGACTGGAATTACACAAACTATTAATTTAAGTCGTCTGTCCCTCTACATAGCAGGCAAAATTCATCTCTAATTGTCTACATTGGCTGAACACACAGAGACTTTATTATAGGAGGAGACCCAACACTCACTGAATTGTCTACATTGGCTGAACACACAGAGACTTTATTTTAGGAGGAGACCCAACACTCACTGTATTGCCACATTAAAATGCATTGGGAAAGTTCGTTACGCGAAGATGGCTGACTTCAGAAACGGGAAGTCCTGCCTCGCCGTGAAAAGAGCCAATTGTGTTATTCGAAGCAGCATGATGGACGCTTACCTTTTGTTTATTCTCTCTGTCATAGCCATGTGGCGGACGGTTGCGCAGACGCAGTGAGCAATTGGTGTTAGAATAAAGTATTTTTAAGCGCTATTTGGACAACGTCCGTGACAATATTGACACCGTTCAACTACGATTTAAACGAGGATTCAAACAGTGTGCTTGTCAATTGCATGCAACCTGCTCATCTGGATCTCCCCATTCATTTACATAGGGCCTTGCACTTACTAAGTCAAAATAACTCCCCGAGGGCGTCTCCAAGATGGCTGCCGAGTGAACAGACTTGCCTTAGAAGGACTTTGGTTATAACTACTATGTGCCGATTGGGCTGAGTTGAGAGGATATGGGCTAAAGTTTAAGGGTTAAGGCATTATGGGCAGCGGATCATGGTTAGTGTGGTTTGTTTCAGAATGTGCCCCGCATTACACAAGAGGATATCTAGCCACCAGACCAAACCAAACACAAACACAAACATGATGAAACAAACTTTACATGCAGCTTTACATCACACCCAGACAACTAGTATCAAACTCATACCAAGGCTGACAATAACTCTGTGCCAACAATACAAGCCTGCATTAAGAATCTCACACACTTGATCTGACTGGCGTTAGGGCTGGGAGATATGAGCCAAAACTGATATCCCGATATTTTGGGGCCAAGGGGCGATATACGATATATATCGATATTTTAACGACGAAGAGTGAAATATTTTGTATAGACTCAGACAACACAACTAGTTTTAAGACTGATTTCATATTGCTCCAACACAGCTGTGCAACAAAGTGTAAACAATAACATACAGGCTACCAAGGCAGTCAACAATGACTGACAACGGGCCAACAGCTCTGCAACATTTAACATTTATTTATTTATTTTTATTTTCGTCCTGTTCAACATGGATTGGTGGAGGTGAATACCAATTTTTTTTTTAAAAAACTATAGTTGTAGCATGATATTGCTATAATTTTTGCTATCAGAAATCATTAATATGTTCAAGTAGTGCCAGAGAGATGTTTGTATGTCTTTTATGTACCTAGTTCACAAGTTTACAAAAAAAAAAAAAAAATGGATGGTGGTCCTTTAAATTATAGCCTACTAGGCCTATATTTTAAACAGGCTCAATGAAAATATGGCATTATGGTCTACATGAGTAAACCTACATTGCATGGGCATACCTTTAAAATGCATTTTGCCATATTGCCATTTTGCCCTGCAAGAGGCTCTCGGTGACGAAGTGATTTGAAGATGAGAGAGAGACAGAGGGTATACGGTCAGATATGCATCTGCATAAAGCTATTGCTATAATGACGCTCACAAACATTTTCTCTCTCAGTTGCGCTACGAACTGTTAGTTTCACCTCTCTCATTCGCGCTGCAATTTTGAAACTGATATTTGCGGGGCATTCAGTTCAAGAGAAGAGATTTCTAAGCGACAACATTAATAATCTAGCTAATTAACAACCTAAATATCGAACATGTGAGTTAATGTCAATGATTGCGTCGGTAAAATATTTGTTTTCACTGACATCGGAGTTATACATACACCTGTATGAGTGTGTGTGTAGGCATGAGTTAGCAGTAGGTCTACTTCAAGTAATAGGCTACAAACACAGGACATACTGAAACGTTGGAATGGCGGAAATAGAGGCAAGACACAATTCTTTTTCTTTGATGCAAGCTCTGCTTCTTCTACTGTCTCTCCGCCGTGTTTGAACTGAAAGTTTGCAATTGCAATTTGCCAGCACGTGCATTATAAAAGGGGCGCTGTTGAGCAACGTGAGAGAACTGGCTCTGGCTGCGGCAGTGACGGGTCAAAACACAATAGAGCGAGTGGATTTTGATAAAATGGTCCATCATTAAGATGACACCGATATGACAATATTATTAAACTACAATATAAAATATAAATATAAAAACATATCATATCGTAGTCGTAATACCGGAATATCGCCCAGCCCTAACTGGCGTAATAACAATGGCCAGCACAGAAGAGAGTTACAGTA
Organism: Sardinella longiceps; assembly: GCA_027497455.2. Classification (NCBI taxonomy): domain Eukaryota; kingdom Metazoa; phylum Chordata; class Actinopteri; order Clupeiformes; family Clupeidae; genus Sardinella; species Sardinella longiceps. The sequence continues at coordinate 9,777,813 of JAODXP020000004.1, read as the reverse complement.
AAGAGCTACTTGGGAGTTGGGTCTCGCACCCATTCCTGTCTGACTGTTCCACTGCATATGCATGTGATGAATAAACTTTTCTGACTGATGCTTACACTTCCAATACACCATGCTGCTAGTCATGCTATTAGCACATGTGCTCGTAAACCTCACAAGTTTACAATGTTTTAACTATGTTGTCCTTGACATGGAATAACCGCCTACCTTCCCCGTATTGCGACCCGGCCGACGCTCCCCGCGACCCCCTGCTTCCCTCCAGGCTCTGTCTCGCTCGCGCTCGCCGTGGCCACCGTCTGTGTGCTGTCCCAGCGACTCGCTCTCTGATGGGCCCAGCGAGGCCGCCTCCGAACCCTGGTTGAGGGGCGAGGATGATCGAGACGGGGATTCCAAGAAGCGCTTGATGGCTGGGTGGTTCAGGACCAGGGCATCACTCTTTGATGCCTATTGTAAATAAACAAAAAACAAGAAAACACAACAACAAACAACAAACAACAAGTTACAGTTTGTAGTCTGAATGGCATGACTTAGGGGGGAAAGAGCAATGCAAGAGCAATGGGCAAGGATCAAGGAGGAAACCTTGGGTAGATCCATGGCTCAACAAGCTAATCCAGCTACAAGGGGTCATGGTGGGGTGATGTGGGTAGACAGGGAGAATGGGATAGTGTGCTTTTGGGGAGAGGGCATGGTGGTGGTGATGGTGGTGGAGGTGTTGGTGGTTTAACCAGCAATGTACTAGAAATACCTTAAACCCTAAAAGTGCTTAATGAATGACCAAATGCAAATGGAAATATGAAGACAAACAAAAGCTTGTGATTGTGTTGGAGTACCTCTTGGACCTTGGGCTGCCCTGCGTTGGCATAGTAGTTGGCCACAATGCAGGCCCTCAGCTTGTCCATCATCCGCCGAGCTTCATTAAGACGCTGCAGGGAAATACGCAGCAATATAATGAGAGGTTAGCAATTTTTACAGAACCAGGCACCCGTTTCCCAAAAGCATAGTTGCTAACTTAGTTGCAACTTAGTTAGTTGGCAATGGGAAATTGCATTGCAACCTACATCGTTGCTAACAACTATGCTTTTGGGAAACAGACGCCTGAGTAGCACAACACCTACAGAGTACGTATCAAAGAGCTGGGTAGGAGCATGGTGCTTACTTGGCCAATTACTTCAATCTCATGCTCTTTGTTCTTCATCTCCAGCGAAAACTGCTCTCTGATGATGGCTTCAATTTTCTGCACAGTTGCCTCCCGTGCTAAGACATTTTAATGCAATAAAAGACACAAATCAATCTTGTAACATGAGATGGACTAGGCTACTGCAGCTTGTTTTTTTTTTAACTATCACAATTGCATCACTATACCATTAATAACCAAAAACCTGAATGCAGGATAATTACCATTCTGTTCCAAGATTTTGTTTCTTTTATTCTCAGGTACTAGAGATATGTCCTCATAATCTGGGTCATTGTCTTCTATTTTCCTCTTGATTCCAGACATGGTTGTTTTGTCACCTGCAACAACAGTTTAACTTCTATCAGTTTTAAGGATGAAAATAAGACTGAACTAACGTTACCTCTTGTAATTTCTCTTACTCTTTGCAAACATACACCATTAAACAATAACAACAATTGTAACGTTGCAATTTTGGGTGGCAGTAAAGTTAATTTGTAAACGTGTCTTTTAATACTAGTGTGGCAGCTACTTTGTTTACACTATGTTTAAAAGGGTTTAGGGCGCAACCTGGCTCTCTTTGACCACAATGAATGAAAAAGCAATACCGTCTGTCATGTGTTTGCGAAGTCTGTTGGTTGAGCGTCTCTGAAATCTGGTTATAAATACTAGGCCATATCAACTAAGTTGATGCTGAATTTCTTAACGTTACATGTCTAAGAAGGTCTGCAATGTTATAACGTTATTTGATTTGTTAATGTGTGTGCTCTAATCTTAAAAGGTAATATCAGAGACACCTTAGAAGGAATGTTAACATCAGAACAGCTGGCGTTGATGTATTTTATACAAAATGTTGACTTAAGAATCGACATGGCCAACTGACATACATAACGTTAGTATACAGCTAACGTTAGTTCTGACCATGACAATACTTTGGAAATTCACTGCACCAAGGATAATAAGCACCGCCACTCAATTACACTCTCTCTAAATGCAACGGTGTGATATTAACCAGATGCAAGAGCACAAATATTTAAGTGCTTAACGTTACAATGCACCCCATCACTAGACAAAGTTTAAAAAAAAAAATTGAAATGCTAATGTTACAGCACAACGTGATTTGAGATAGCATTAGCATTTAACACGCTGTCTGGCTCTAGTTTTAACGGTGTTAGCTACTCAAGAGATCCACTGCTAATCGCGTCATCTCCGCTACAGCGAATACTCTACCCCCCGCAAAAGCCTTTGGCCTGATTAACCTAATGATGTTTTGTTCACTTAGTAAATTACTGAGCCAGTTGGCAAGAAATTGCACATTGTAGTCATTCATATATTCGAGTTTTGCTGTGTTGTGTGGAGTAACACATTATATCTCAGTTATATACGGTTTAACCAGTAACGGCAAAATCAAACAACTGCTAGCTCTCGATAGCAAGCTAACGTTAGATAGCCATATTCCACCAAAATCTCACCCTACCTCTCCTTCACCATAGACGGACTGCAAGACGCAAGACCAGCGAGAAAGGTTTGTGTGGACGTGGTATGGATGAAACAAATAAATTGACGATGATAATGTGTCGTTCTGCAGGGTGCTAACTGTTGTATGACAGAGCTAATGGACCCCGGTCCATACGTGCTATCGGGGGCACTGCTACACAACGTTCACAGGATTGCGGCTACAGTCCTAGCTAACGCCATAGAGTCAACCGTGGAACACTTAGGCCTTGCCATTCCTACATTCACCAGCAGGTGGTGCCAAAAATTAAGTGTCTTTAGAGACGAGTCCGGGTTTAACCATTGACAGTAGGCTAAAGCGCCGCAGGTTGCATTTTGTAAGCCAGAGAGGTGATGATACGTCACGCCCCGACCACCACAGTTAGAAAATAAGTTAGCCTACCTTACTGTCTGCAAATGCTTGGTTATAACATGTGATAAGATATAAGTTGAAATAGAAAAATACAATGTGCTGAAGGTAGCCTAATATCACACAAAATGACTAATGCCCAACGTTTAAAATGTGAGAGATAACCTAGACTACAGCAGACCTATTCAAATGGAGGGCCCGGGGGCCACATGCGGCCCTGATGCCACCTCCAAGTGGCCCAGACGATGTTCCAGTGAAAAATGTAAAACACCTTTCACAAGCCCTTAGATCCTCAAATAGTCTCTCAGACCAATAAAGTCCCAACCTGGCTCATTCAGTCTGGCCCTCTAATCACTCCCCACTGTAATTGGCTTATTCTACCTTTCCCTCCTGTCCATTCCCTCACTCTCCACCTCAGGCTGGTGTGTGGTGAGTGTTCTGGCGCCGGCTTTGATGGCCGCCGTGCATCACCCAGGTGCACCAGGTCCAAAACAAGTGCTTAGCTCCATGCAATTCAGCCTGCACAGAACAGCATCTGAGGGAATACCGGTCAGATGAGCTCAAATAGCTTTGAATTTCCAAAAGTAAAACCTCTTTTGTTGTTTTTTCATTTTTCACTTTTTGAGTAGTCCATGTTGTGAAGTTGAAGAGCAAAAAGTGGGCTTAATATTGTTTTGGAATTAGAATTTGTGACTCTTGAAGTGTCATTAGCTCTTGTTACTGGCCACTGCAAATGTGGGGCCCAGCTTAAGTTCTTGATTTTGAAATATGGCCCAAGTAAAAAAAAACTAATTGAATAGCCCTGTCCCACAGAAATGATCCGTCCCAACAAGTGTTGTGGTTACCCCCACATACAATGTGCCCACTACACCCCAGTGAATAAGACACCATCAATGGGCTTGAAGGAAACAGAGGGGTTAGAACATGGTGGGCAATTATTTTGGCCGAAGGGCCACATTGGGTTTTAGATTTTGACTAACGGGCCGGGTGTTAACAGAATTGGCAAGTAGCCCCACTTTCTTTAGAGGACATGTTAACATGTAGGTTTGAAAGGGTGGGATATGTAGTTCATGAATACAAGTTTCATAAACCAGTCCTATAATCTAAGTCACTTTGGCTAAATGAGAAATTATTTTATTTTGGGAAGGCTCCATGGGCCAGATTAAATAACTCAACGGGCCGCATGTGGACCCCAGGCCTTAGTTTGCCCAGGGTGGGTTTATGTAGGTATTTTTGACCTGTGATGTGCAAAGTATTAGGAAAATAATGGATAGGCTACAGTATACAACACACTTGAATAGGTCTGCAAAGCTCTGGATGCTATGGAGAGAAAGTGCATTGTATGGCAGCTAATACAAACTGAATAGGGCACAGAAACCTATTCCCCATTCAGTTAGTGTTAGTTGCTGGTTTGCTGTTTGGTCTATTGTATGCTTTATCAGATTTTCTCATTCTTCACTGACAATTAGTGACCTTGCATGCCCAACAGTGCTATGGATTAATATTCCACTTTGGTGGCGGAGTATTACAAAGTAGTCAGTTTCAGGGACTGAAACCTCTGTGTATCATAGATGCTATCCAGTCTATGTTGGCCAACCAATTTCTTTTTCTTTCTTCCACTTGGTGACCCTATGGGTCAAATGTAGAATTTACTAGAAGATGGAGATCAAAGAGATGGCAATAAATTGGCAATCTCTTGTCAGGCTCTTTCCAGCTGGTTTAAATTAAGCAATGTATCTTTTTGACTGAGAGATGATTAGATATAGTATGATGTGCAATCATAGTTCCATGGAACTTATTATCTTCTCTCCATATCACCTGTGGAATGTGCAACAGGATACATAAGGAAACAAAATGAGAGAGAAGTGGAAGTAAGAAGCTTTTTCAGGAGAAACCAGTCATATAACATTACCTCATGTCATGTCTTGTCCATGCTGGCTTTTCTTGTGAAGCAACCTGTGTTGATGAAAGTCAACCTCAGCTATGAGCGTGTGGAATGGAAAGCATGCCAGACTCCCTAAGCATCACTGTAAGAATGGAGCAGTTATGACATCAGTAATGCTTGTAGAGGAAAGTGTGATCTGAAGATATATTTTTACTATATACCCCTTTATCCATAAACAAAACGCTAATAATGGATATATAGGATTTACAGTATTTTAATTGAGAGTGATTTCTTTCTCTATAAATAGGCTATAATGAAACTTAAAGGTGCAATTAATATTGACTGCACCTTGGTCCAGTCATCATCGCTTTGTGGCAAGTGATTGTACAGCCCATCCTGTATAAACTGCAACATTTTCCATTGCCCATACTGTATGGACAGCCATTGTTTCAACTAAGCCTACATGTACACTTTGCTGCATGTGCACTCCAAAGACAATGAATATCTAGCCTGGCACGCCCTTCGGCGTTCGGCGTTGTTGTCGCTGGTCTGGTCAGCTGCTGATAGGGCTGGACTTCTGAGTTCCACAAAAATGTGGAACTGCCCCCCCTTGGTCGGAAACCAATCAACTTTAAGCAGCTCCAACGGCTCTCAGTCCTGTTCAAGCAATTCCCTTCACATCACATACGTCAGAAGAAAGAGTGGTGTGATTGGTTTTGCTTCGGCACAGAATTTTCTAATATCGACCTGTAGCAAACCGAGGCATTTTAGGGAGGTGGGTCAACCATGTGCTTTGAGAAAGTTTGTTATACAGGCTCTTGGTCAGACCAAAGTCTCGCAGAGCTTTGAAAGTCGATGGCAATCAGGCTAATGAATATCCATACTGTTGATAAATATTTTGAAGGTGGTTAAATTGCTGGTGAAAGAGTTGGAATTTTATTATGGACATAAACAACTCTCATTGAAATCCACTGGCCTACTGAGAACTGAATCTGAGACAGGTTTGGACGTGATCTTCTCTTTGTACATTGTGCCCATGCAGACAATCGCAGTCACCAGCGTTTCACTTCAAGAATTTTTCAAGGACATTTGACATTCTTGATGTTTTGAGACATGGATCAATATGATGAAATCATGTTGAAGTGAATTCCCATGGTGATACAACCCAAACAGCAAAATGCTGGTGGTCCCACAGTGCGACCGGCAGCTGTCCACTACTGTTTTTGCTCACTGGTTCTCTGACAGCTTGCTGCTATTGGTGTCAAAATGACAAAAGACTGACAGACCGTTGAGGGACCACTGAAACAGGGCTGGTTCTAGGCATAGACAAACTAGGCGATCGCCTAGGGCAACAAATACCAGGAGTGCATCACAATACATTTAATATGATTTTTCTTCAGTTTTTCACTTGTATTTCTAGGAAAGAGGTGGCAAAATTCAAATCTGAATTCAAATCTGAATTCAAAAGGCTAGAACCGGCCCTGCACTGGAATATCGTGAAGCAAAGAGCTGACAGACCGTCAGTGGTTAAGGCTATTCGTTCTCCTTAGGACTATTTATGGAACAATGGGGTCAATTTAATTGTCATCATCTAGAGGAAATCAAAGATGAAGCAGTTGTTTTTTGTTAGCCTATCTGAGATATATTTGTGCATGTGGGTTTAAAAGGGACAGGAATGTCTTTAATTAGGAAATATTTATCTTATCTATCCATCTTTTTTCAGCTTGTTTACTTCGAGCAATGTCTCAGTGGTTTGGAGGAGAAATGATCAGAATGAAGTACTGCAATCATGGTCATCGTAGTAGAACCAGGTAAATATATATCGTGGTAGTACCAGGTAAATATATCTTCCCTACACATCACCTGTGGAATGCATCTTCTTCATGCTAATCACATCATGTTATGTCTTGTCACAGCTTGTTGTATTTTAATGTAGTAGGAAGTGGTGATGAAAGTGGGAGCATGTGGAATGGAAAGCATTCAGACTCCCTCATCAGTTACATTCTTTAGTCACAGAGATGTGACATCAAACTTTTCCTTGTAGAGGAAAATATGATTAGAAAATATAGCTTATCAGTGGCCGTAAATCAAAATATGACTTTCCTTAGCCTAGCCTTCTCACTTTTTACTCACTGCAATAATTAGTGCCAATGAGAGGCTGTTTTGTGTTATGGAAAATGTTGCCTTAAATAACTGAACAACCAAATGTTGCCTTAAATAACTGAACAACTTTTCTTTCTCTGGAGACAGTGTGTGTGTGTGTGTGTGTGTGTGTGTGTGTGTGTGTGTGTGTGTGTGTGTGTGTGTGTGTGTGTGTGTTTAAAATGTTTTTTTTGTTTGTTTTTTTTTAAAAACATGGAAACGTAATTCAGTGATGGAATGTAGTGTGTGATGTTTGGATTTTTTTTTATGTTAAAAGGCTTTTATCATTCACAAGAAATGGCATCTGCCTATCCACATATTCATATTTGAGTGAACAACTGCAATTCATACTGCTGTTTATAAACTCCGACAAAGAGTTTTGATAAGAGTTAACTTTATGCCCCCAAACATGCAAGCTCAGTCACCTACTGTATCTATGATTGATTTGGTCTGCTGGCATCCAGGCCATTGTTTATTTATTGGCTTGTTGTTGAGATTCTGAGCAAATTTAAAAACGTATTTGTACAATACATGCTTAAGCCAATCATTGCATCCTTATGGTACCTTGATGACAGTTCCAGGTAAATCTGTCTTCTCTGTACCACACCTGTTTGATGTGTCAGGTGTTGGAACGTCAAGTATTTGAAATGTTTGTTCTCGGAACAGTAATTGCCTGAAAGAAATATATCATTATGTTTTTTGTTTTTGTTTTTTAAGCATTTTCATGATTTCATAGTGCATATAAAGGATATAGAAAATGTTTCACTTTTTACACAATGAATAAAGATATTTTGTGTTGCCATGTGTACAGTATGTTAAATCTATCCTCACTTACAACTTTTAGGCTACTGTAATTTGTTCACAGCTTTGACAAAAATCGGTGAGGATCATATTGAATGCATTTTGTATATTTTTTCAAACCTTTTTTAAAACCCTGTGGTAAAATCCATGTTCAAGGCTCTAAAAAATCTACTGTATTTTACAATTAATTGCAGCAATAACATCTCACTGCTGTCCACATGTGTGTTTTGAGAGAGCTTGTGGAGTGCATGAATGGATAAATCAGAGCAAGACTTTGAATTTGCTTAATCAAACATGAGACTGAAGTACAGCACCGTCCACTGGAGTGACATATATGCGAATCCTGCAAGAGTGATGGACTAGAAACATCTCTGCTGGACGGAGACCTGTAATTGCAACAACCTGCCCCACCCCCAAAACATACAGCATAGTAACAGGGCAAAAGCTATAGCTTGGGTATGTGCAAATTTTACCTCGCATCACATCACACTAGTGCTCCCAAGTTTGCATGGCCATCATTGTGATGTGACTGCAAGCTGGAAGGGTAGAGATGGCTTTCTTATATGCGTGTATTGGGTTATATCGCTTGAAAACTGGTAGGCTAAGTTCATTTCGTTGTTGTTGTTGTTGTGTGTGTGTGTGTGTGTGTGTGTGTATTCAGAGGAAGGAATCTATAAAGGTGATGAAGGTATGAAGAAAGCTGTGGTTTCACAACTGCTAGTTATGTGGAAGGCACCAACACTGTTACCAGAGATGAACAAAGCCAACTGACCGAGATTTTTCTGCAGACCTACCAATTAAGACAGGAGGCGAGTCATTTGTCATTGTGGTATTTCCCTCCCAGATACCCCTCCCCGCACACAGCCACTGTCATATTGACATCTAAACAGGAGCCAGTTTCTGATTTATGGGTGTAAGGGGGCAAGACTTGTCCATAGGCCTTCATTTACAAAATCCAGCCAGCCCCACACAAAGAGTGAAAAACCTGCGAAAATGCCATGCAATTAAGATGCCACAAGGAATTTGCATACAAAGATAGTTTATTTGTAGAATTACAAACATACCTGTCAGCAAGAAGAGAACAGTCAGCAAAGACGTCAATCAGAAGGAACTTTTCAGAGACAGAAAAAAGGCACTCAAACAAACCAGTCCATTTAAACAAGAGATCGCTGAGGCACATTTCAAACACTGGCTGGCTGGTCAGAGCAGGGCTTGTTTCTCATTGGCTGACAAAGTAAAGGTGTGATCATCTTATTAGGAACTCCATAAATCCATGAATTAACTCCACTTTACATAGGAGGTTTGGTAATCGAGCAGTTTCCTAATGTCCCAAACTTTCATTATTTGAAGATTTACACTCCCTGCAGGCATCTCTGGTTTACCATGTCACTGACTAGTCTATAAAGCTATTCTATACATGATGTGTCCACTCATGCTGAACAAAGGCACTCATTTTACACTCGTTTGCCCATTCATACACTCCTTTGTTCATCCCTCTAGCACTCCTAAGAGCAGTCTAGCTGTCTCCCCGGACTTAAGGTAGCTCTGACTGACTCTAGGGACAGGACAGCACATGTACCTGTATGTGTGCCTAATGATCTCTATTAAAGCGTTTTACCATGCTGCCGTACACTAGTCTGAGGGTAGGATAGTACTCAAACTTTGTCCAAACAACAGCAACAAAAAAACAACAAACAAAAACAAAATCTCAAACACACCACACACACACACACATTTCCACAACCCTGAAAACACAAAGAAGCTACATTAATCAAAGGCATGGAAATAATCTTTAGTGTGTATGAGTATTATTTTCCTAGTATTAAAATGCTAACATCCTGACAGCTGGTTGAACTCTGTGATGACAAGCCTCCTGACTGATTTAGCTCTCTCACGTGCATATGGTCAAGTATGCGAGCACACACCACATGCAGTCTGTCTTCAGGGGCTACAGATATCAACAGAGTGTGCCTGTGTGTGTGTGTGTGTGTGTGTGTGTAAATCTATTTTAAACGTGTGTATCTTTTCCTCTCAATACATGTATGTTATTTCATCCGTTTTTTAATGTATTTTTCTCTCTCTTTCTCTCCGTCACTTAGTGTGTGAAGAGTTCCTTTGGAGAGCAGCTCCAACGTTTCCGTGAACGGTGCCAGCATTCCTGTCGCTATCTGTGGATGACGAGGGAAAGCTGGCATCTGTGGCGTTGCTAAACTGGGATAATTATGGCTTCAGCTCCGTGTTAGTTAGTGCTCCAGAACTCAGACTCTCCTCTGAGGCGGCATGCCATTTGCCCTCGGCTACAACTGGGCCTCAGACATTCCTGTGGTAGTGTCATGTCCCTGAATCTGCACAGATGTTAGCATGTTCACATCCTAGGAGACTTTTTGACCTCCCTTATGCCTCTTCACACACACACACACACACACACACACACACACACACACACACACACACACACACACACACACACACACACAGATCAGATGCTTACATGTTCATTTGACAATCAGTACTATTCTAGAGAAAAAGAAAGCCTATATGCATCTCTGACTATAACATTCAGAAATGAAAGAAATCAAAGATCCCATCCACACAAGTGCATAACTGGGGCTCTAGTTTTTGAAAGAAAATGAAAAAGGCACAATTGGTATTAAAATGAAAAACAGAAACATTTAAATACAAAAAAAAGGTTTCACAGCAATACAATTCTATTCCAGCGGCAATACATATTCAATTACTGACCGTTATTGAGAATGCATTCAATCCTCATTAACAGAATATCATCAATCAATCACCCAAAGAAGGCCCACACCAAAACTAGGTCACTACTGAGCATTACTTATTACTGAACAACCACACACAATTTTTGCTTCTTTGCAGCGTCAAACAGCAATGACATCAATACTGCTCTCAAACAAGAAAAAGGCACTAGGGCTTTGGGTCTACTTGAAACTGTAGCGCTTCCAATTCATTATATTTTGTAATATTAGTCTGCAGTCTTTAGTAAATTTGCATGCCTGTTTGGTTGTAAACAGATCACTTTGGTTTCGTAAGGATTCCCTAGGTGACTTACAGTAGGTTCTTTCTATTTCTTGTTTATGGATAAACACTCAGCAAGAGTGTTCACATTTTCATAAATTTTTTGTTTATGGATGAAGGTAAGGTTTTTGTGGTGTTTATGGACTTGAAAAAGAATTTTGGTATGTCTGTCTGTCAGAAAGCAAGCTCTGTGTGCAGTCTCACATGTGTCCCACAGGAAGCATTACAAATGACTCAACCATTCACCCACTCACTATCTCACACTCTAAACTACCGTCAGTACAAACATCTACACATGGATATTATATCTAATTATGCTACATGTAGTAAGACAGCTTACAAAACATAACTTAGGATGATATAAAAAATCAATAAAATCAACATGTAATTCACAACATGAAGGTAAAAACACAATGAGAAGAGGAGAGAGAGAGAGAGAGAGAGATGTGTAAAACACCTGATTGTGATCGACAAAGGAAGAAAAAGGAAGAAACTGTGAAAAGAACAAAAAAAAACAGTGCCTTGAGGAACACCACTACCAGACCCCACCGATGGCTACTAGAACCCAGTGGAACGTGGTGGAACCTAGTTTCTCTTGTTACTGCTTTGCGTAGAAACACCCCGAGATGAGGAAAATAACAATCCCATTGGTAGTCACACTCACTGCTCACACCGGTTCCATAGAACTGGTCATTGTCCTTAGTGAGGGCAATAAAGATTCGTCGTGGGGCGTATGGGAAACGTGACTCTATAGGCCTGTGAGTGTGCTGTACTGTGCTGTGTAACCAGTGTACAGACGAGAGGTACACACACACACACACACAAACAAACACACCACTCAGAAGAAGGCCAATCACGTAGGAAAGTGACAGTAATCAGGCGGACATAGTATAGATAAACCTTAAGTGAGTTCCAAGTGAAGAAATGATTTCTATGTTTGTGTCTCTGTACGTGTGGGTTCTATATACTGTACATGTGAATGGGTCCTTTACTAGATCTCAACATTGGTGTTTTTGTATGTGTACATGGGTCCTATGTCAATTGTTATGTACAGTATGTGTGTGTGTGTGTGTGTGTGTCTGTTTATGGATGTGCATGTACATTTGTGTGTGTGTGTGTGTGTGTGTTAATGTGGTGGTCAGGGTCGGTGGAACTTGTCGTTGTAGCGGTGGATGGTGACACATCCGTGATAGGAGATGGGCCGGGGCATGGCTGCCACGCCAGTGATGATGCCAGAGGCAGGGTCATAGCACTGGATGGTGTCTGTGGCCTCGCCCGTCTCACCTCGACCGCCCAGGATGAAGATCTTGCCATTACACACCGACATGCCACAGCTCTCCTGAACACACAGACAAACAGACATACAGTACACAGAGTGAGAGAGGGGGAGACAAATAATATCACTGCCTCATAAACTGGTCACACGGAGTGACTGAATTTTATAACTAAGTGTTGCTTTAAAGCCTCTCTTAGTAGCCCTCAATGTGGGTAACCATTTTAATTCCATCCAAAATAAATGACCCCCGGTGATGCATGGAAAACATTCAGCATGGAGGTGAAAATGACTGGCAAGAGTCTCAAGAACCCCCCCGATGGTATTATATGGCTCTCGTATCACAGTGACAATTAGCTTACAAGGAATTATCAATATCTGACAGGACTTTCTAGGGTATGAGGTCATAATGAATGAATAATTTGTTTCCAAAATGCTATAAAAACCATTTTAATTCATTTTCAGAGATAATTTTGTTTAGTTATAGATATACAGTTTACTTTTTGATATGTCAGCGGATCTGTATGTGGGTTGCTTTTAAGAGATTTATTTTTACATAATAAAATCAACATAGTTGAAATTTGGTCAATAATTACTGAGATAAATAATTAAAAACATGACTTTTGAATATTTCAAAAATAGCATTCTGGAACCAAACTTTTCAAATATGAAGTATGGTATAGTATCCTCTCCTCACCAGTTTGGTGAAGGTGCTGGCCACATGCATCCAGTAGTCCTGTGTGGGGTCGTAGCAGTAGATGGCTTTGGTCAGGCCGCCGGCCACGTAGATGAGGTTGTTGAGGGAGACGGCGGTGATGCATCGCTTAGCGATGGGGATGCTGGCCCTTAGCAACCAACTATCCGTCTCTGGGTCATAGCACTGGACCTAGAGGGGTAGGGGTTTGAAGGGGGCACGTGAGCTACTGTACCCAGGGTCTTTAAATAGCACACACTCATCAGGATCACACACACACACACACACACACACACCCAACCATACCAAAAGAGGCTCGCTGGAGGAGACCCATGGGTGCACTGACTGACACAGCTGTTGGGCTTTTTCATTTCGGATATTCCCGTTCTGTTTGTCTCTGAGTTTCACTTCCTTCACAGTGCTTTGTTGCTATGTACCGCAACATGCGTGTGTTCATTTCACAATGGCACACTTTTGACTTACAGGCCCTATGTATTTCAACGTAAGAATGTAAAAGGCATTTGCACAATGCAGACACCAACGCACCAGATCGATTTACACTGTTTCTTAAGAAAACAGCCACTAACCAGTTAGACCACAGACACTATGCATGCATTGAGGATTGAACTGACTCCCTCATGACATTATGATGGGTCTCGTGTTTCTGCCTGCGCGATCGCTCTGCCCTCTTGGGCTCGGATCTCCCTTCACTCGTGGTCAGTAATACCACCAGCAGGCGTGCCAGATGTCAGGCTGAGGACAGCGCAGCGGGCAGGGACCTGTGGCAGACCGAGGAGAGGAGAGGAGAGGAGAGGCCACCCCCTGTGAGGACTGGCCATGTGAGTCAACAAAAACAAAAAAGCCATCTGGCACAGGTGTGTCCTAAGGTCCACCTGTTGCTCAGGTACGACTCTGAAGCGCACACACACCAACACACACACATACAGGTGTGTATACACACACATACACACGTACAAGTGTGCATATGCATACACACACACACACACACACACACACACACACCAGTAATAGGCAACAAAACAAATAGTGACCTCCACCTCTTAGACTTCAGGCTTTACAGAGGAACTGCTGCTCTGGTGAGTCTTAGGAAGTTACACAAAGCTCTCTCCAGTTCAAACACCACGCAGAGTGAATTTCAAATGGCAGCAGGTGGTCGAACAAAACACTACAAAGACAAAGACAAACCCGGCACACAACATATGTGCCATTGTCAAGTTTGGAGGCTGCTAGATTTGATTTAGCGCCTAGCAAACGTAATGAGGGTGACTCCTTATGTGAGTCAGTGAACCAGTGTGTTGACCTAATTTTAGGGCTTCTAGGTACAACGAGTCATGCTGACTGATTAAGTCATTATGAGAAGGTTACACAAGGCGCCAAAGAAAGCCCCGGCAACCAGGTAAGGCAACGGTGAGTGCACCTGGACAAAAGGGATGCTCCAGGCTATTTGCTCCGGGTGGTTCAGCCGCTATTCTCGAAGCATATATACTGTAACATGAGGCGCTTGCCTTGAGTCATACAGCTCTTCTCTTCCATGACAGAGAGGAGCTGAGCCCGGACACAATGTGAGGAAGGTCGCTGACATCTGACCGAGAAGTGGTGGTCGCTCATGTTTAGATAGATAGTCTCCTGTCTCTCTCTATGGCCACTGTGTGGAGCGAGTTTCCTGATTTATCCAACAAAATTAGAGATTTAGGATTTCAAATGGAATGCAACGTTCACAAATGTTTGCTAAAAGTTTTCTGTTTGCCGTAAGTATTTGCAATCCGAGAAGAAGTAGTCTATGAATGTACAAAGCTGTCCACTTCATCAATGATAATGGACAAAATGGACTGTGACTCAAAACTGCTCAAAGTTGACATATTCACTGCAACTGTTCACAATTGTGAACTAGATTTTATCGCACCATCAATCTTAACACTTGACCGTGAACAAATACGTCAAAGCTTTAATCAGATTATCTTATCTGAGATCTGAATTGAATGCAGATGACCATGACAAATTTGCTCCATTCTCTGAGAGGCCAGTTCACAAGAAGACAATCTTCTTCCTCATCAGATCAGCTAAATGTGAACAGGAAATCAGATGGGTGCTCAAAGATTGAAAAGAGTGCAAGACATAACGTGATATTCCATTGCCCTTATTTGAACAATTGTATTACTACAAAATACCAGGGATTTTGGGCACCCACATGCAATGTCAAAGACTCCATTCTCCTCTTTGTAAGTCAATACTTGAATGGCTTTGAAGCCATTGGGCCCAAAGACTGTATAGAACGATTCTTAAACAAACGATTCTTAAATTTGTTCTCAAGG
>JAODXP020000004.1:9710114-9757614 GCA_027497455.2 Sardinella longiceps | reverse complement strand
AAGCTTCTTTCCCTCCACTTGTTACCACACAGAAAGACACATATGGGCGTAGTGCCCCCTCGTCAGTCGTCTGCATTGCTGATGCCCATAAACATACTTCCACACTGTTGCCCACACGCTTTCAAACTGTAAACAGGCAACAGAATTAGGACAGAATTGAGCATTGGATTTTTAACATCTGGAAGCCATGGGATACCAAGCCATGCCAAGAGTGGGTGGCTCTCCACAATCTCACAATACTCTCTCACAATCTCACATAACTACACCACACACACACACACACACACACACACACACACACACACACACACACACACACACACACACACACACACACAAACACACACAAAGCTATTTTGTAACAGGCAGCACATCAACACATAGGCCTACAGTACACAAATAAAAACACAGACACACACACGCATGCACACATACCACTCTACTATGTTTTGATTGCACAACTTTGGCTCCACTAGAATTCCACGGGCACGCCTGGCACACCACGGGCCTAGGCAGCACGCCGGCATGGCATGGCATGGCACTCTCTAAGTAGCTAACAGGTGGAGTAACATCACCCACCTCACTGTTAGGGCGAGGGCGATCAACAGGTTTTACCAGGCTGCCACTGGCCCCATAGCTGCATATGAAAACACAAACACTCCAAGGAATAAACAGCTGATGGATTGGGTGGGTTCTTTTTTTTCCCTTTCTTCTACTACTTCTTTTTGGCTTCGAGCACCAGTTTTTGAAAGCATTCCCAGGAAAAAAAAGAAAGAAAGAAAGAAAACTCAAAACAACAGAATGCGGATTAAGGAGGGTTAAACCCCATTCCTGTCTGTTGAGAGGAAATGGATGACCTCAGGGCTGGAGTGCAAGGGGTTTGGTGTTTTGCTGCAGGGAGCGGAGCTTTGATAGGGGCTGCATTATTTGGCGGGTCCCTCAGAATGCAAAAACTAACCACAGCCTGTCCTTAGCTGGAGCAGATTCACAGCCACATCAGAGCAGCGTTTAGGGACAAATACGATCCAACTGAGAGAGCCACAAACACCAATACATTTGTTTGCGTGCCAAAGAAATCAGCCTTGTTTGTGGCTGCGTGTGACAAAATGCAGTGCATTGTCTTTGTCTTGTAAAGAATGTCTAAATGCATCTCTTCAACTCCACACCAGATGGGACATGCAGAGGCACGCTCATACAGAATGCAGCAGAGCTGGGTTTCACTGACTTAAGGTTGATGTGCTCGGGTCCACAATCAACTGAATTCAGGGGATTAGTCTTGATGTCATTCTCCCTGATCTATCTATACTGCACTAGAGGCTTTCTGAGGTCTGCAATCGACCCTCCTCCCTCAAAGCATTGAGCCCTTTGGTCCAGTTTGCTCTGTTTTCAAGGGGGCCTGTCTGTTGATTTAGCCTGGCCAATATGATGTCATCGGCTGCCACATGGGTTACAACATCATGTCCACTGAATCCAAAGTTAACACCGAATCCGCTCAGACAAATATGACCATGAGAGGGTTGGGATTGTCCTTAACAAGCAGCGAGACCAAAAGGTATTTAATTCAAAGTCATATGGATTCTGTTTTCATCTATACTGTATTGGTATGCATTCCCATCAAGAGAAAGAGGCAGTTTGGGCTGGATCCTTTCCAATAATGGCTGCTGTCGGGAAAACAACTGCTCTTGGAAAAATATTTGAAACAACAATGCAACAGCACTAAAATCGATATATATCGCCGACGGCACTATGTAAACTAATGGGCTATTCCACACTTCAGACACACATAATTACATCAATACCTCGTCTGTCACACATTCTGAACTGCCATGGAGACATACACATGATCTCGAGTCGGTAAGAGGATGGCTCAAGACATGTGACTTGAATCGAGAGTGTTGATTGGTTTACCTTCCCCAGGAGGACGGCCATCTTGTGACGCCAGCGGCCCTTGTTGAGGGAGGCCACCCTGATCCACAGATTGAGCTGTGAGTTGTACATCCACACATCCCTGCTGTTGATGCGACCACCTGAAATGACAACAAAAGTACACTCTCTTAGGGGATCCTATTGCAGATCCTATTAAACTATCTACCGCAGCACCAGTAAATAGTCATTGGTCATACAGTAACAGTAAAGTGAGTGTGTGTGTGTGTGTGTGTGTGTGTGTGTGTGTGTGTGTGTGTGTGTGTGTGTGTTCAACAGTTTGAGGTCCCAGTGCACACACTCTCTATGATAACAGAGTAAACTCAACCTATTGTTCTCGTCTCATTGGGGAAAACATTTCACAATAAACGGCACATTAGAGTAATGAATAGAATGGCTAACTGACATAATCTTTGCCAATACATTTCTGCATTGAAAGGAGGTGTCAATCAAACACTTTAAACCAATAACAAAACACATCACAAAGCTTCTATTGTACTTCTGCCACCTCAGCTCTTTACCTGTCTGTGCAAGATATATTGCTCATAAGAGAGAACAATCCGGAAAGCCAAACTTTACTTTGTTTGACTGAACTTTATCCCAGAAAATGATTGCCCTCCCCCTACCTTACCCAGTTTCCTAACTAAAGTGGGCCAACACAGGCTATAAACATTAGACATGTGCTATCTGAGCAGCCAGAATGAACACGTGTGTGGAGATTGAATCACACGGTAACATTCAGGGCATAAACACAGCGTGTCATGACAGGTTCTGTTCTTGGTTATTGCATTCTTCGGAACAGGTATTAACACAGAACCAAGGGAAAACAACGACTGGATTGAGACTTCCTGCTTCTCTGAACTTTATCCTTAGTTTTTTTCCCCCTGAATAATTGACAGTGCTCCTAGATAGAGAGATGATGAGGGGGAAGGGGGTCATTTTTCTCTTCTTTAGAAGGTTGATAACATTCGAGGCAGGCAGGTGATTCTCTGATGCAGTCACGTGTCCTACAGGCCCAGACAACACACCTTAACTTCACACCCGTGCATACAGCACCTGTCTACCTTGTCCTCTAGCAACACACACACACACACACACACACACAAAGACAAAAAGACTCAAAAGACACACACACACACACACACACACACACACACACACACACACACACACACACACACACACACACACACACACTCACCAAGGCACAAAGACACACACATAAACAATGGCACAGACACACACACAACAGTCAGCAACAACCTTGGGTAACAAAGAGTCCTATATATTGAAAGCAGTGACACAGTAGCGATTAGCGTCAGTGCTTTCTGCGTGAACAAAGACTTGTAAAACATCCCATCCCACAGTGGTAAGGGTGATCTGTTTCCACTGCAAGAAGATAATAGCAAAGGAGGAAAGGAAAGATGCCACACTGGGGAAATTCTAAATTGAACAAAGTGTGTGAAAAGCTAGGGTTTAGAGGATATATGCATCAAAGCACAAGACTGTGTATGTGTGTGTGTGTGTGTGTGTGTGTGTGTGTGTGTGTGTGTGTGTGTGTGTGTGTGTGTGACAGTAACCATCGTCTCCCTCTAGGAGTATGAAAAGCCAGAGGATATATGCATCAAAGTAAAGACAGGATGGAGGATATACCCATGTCAACAACATCAAACAAGACTGTGTTTGTGTGTGTGTGCGTGTGTGTGTGTGTGTGTGTGTGTGTGTGTGTGTCTGTGTGTGTGTGTGTGTGTGTGGTGTGTGTGTGTGTGTGTGTGTGTGTGTGTGTGTGTGTGTGTGAGAGAGAGAGAGAGAGAGAGAGAGAGTGTGTGAGAGAGGCAGTGACCATATTCTCCTTCTGGGAGCCGTCTCACAAGAGTCAGGGTCTTTAAGCCCTGTGTGTGTGTGTGTGTGTGTGTGTGTGTGTGTGTGTGTGTGTGACTCTGAGAGGAGGTTAGAGGACCTCTCTTATCTCTTCCTGCCACAGCAGGACAGCAGGCTGACTGTAACTGTAGGCTGCCTATAAGACATGCCATACATTAGGCCAGGGACTTGAATTTCTGGACTAGCATGAGGAAAACAATCTGCTCTCTCATTCACATTCCTTCTGCTTTAAACCAGGTGGTAGACATAACTGAGTAAAAAAATAGATATGGCTTCTCATGACAGGTCATACATTATATAGGAACCTGTTACCCCTGATTATACAGGGACATGTAAAACTTCTCTATTTTATTGCATCTACCATAAAAAAAAACCTTTGACTGAAGCTCCCTCCCTGATTTTCTCTCTGATACAAGCTGATTGGACTGACTGAAAATCAGACTTGAGGGCGTTGTACAGTAAATGTGAATGTAATGGAAGGGGGGGTTTTACCAGACCTGTGGTGTCCCTCACAATGTTTAGTCTTTTAGACCAGTCTGGTGAAACTCCCCATGACAAAGGAGATACATGAGAGAGAGAGAGAGAGAGAGAGAGAGAGAGAGAGAGAGAGAGAGAGAGAGAGAGAGAGAGAGAGAGAGAGAGAGAGAATGTTTGCTTTAGGCCTGTGGAGAGGACACTAGACAAGTCAGCCAATGAGCCACACACACACACACACACACACACACACACACACACACACACACACACACACACACACACACACACACACACACACACACACACACACAGTGACATTTCAAGAAGTCTCGACTGGGAATACTCAGGTATGTACGACCTATTTTTTTTCGATGCCTGAAGCCACGTTCCCGGACAAAGAACGCACAAAGATGACAGACACACACACAGACGACACCAAAGAAAAGGAACATGAACAAAATCCATACGCACTCATATACAATACACACAAATAAATACAAACACCTGATGCCTACACATGTTTTCTACTTAATTCCAAGGCCACAGGGAAATGTTGGCTTGTTTCTTAGAAAAAATAGCATTCAGTTCCTAAACAAACTTGAGTGTTGTCTTTGACCTCCAAACCCTAGGGCTTTGTATTTCTAAGGCACTCTCAAGGGCCTAAAGATAAGAAACCTCTCTGTCTCCCTCTCTCTGTCAGCAGAAGAGGACATTGGGGGCAGTGGGGTGACCAGGTCAGAAGTGCTGGTGTCTGCTCCTCGCCTACAACATGATCCAGTTTGAAGCTGCAGCTCAGCGTAGCCCTCACTGGAGCCGCGCCAGCACACGTGCGGTGAAATATTAGCAGCCAGGGAGGAGGGGAGCGAGGGAGAGAGAAGAGGGGACAGGAAGAGAGAGAGGGAATGTGAAAGAGAGAGACACCGAGAGGGAGAGGGAAGAGTGAGAGTGAGTGAAAGAGAAAGAGAGAGAGAGAGAGGCACAGGCACAGGCACAGGCAAAGGAAAGAATGTTTACAAAAAGAGAGTGGTAAAAATCTGTACAGTTGGGGGAGGAGAAGGAGAGGGCTGGAGTCAGATATGAAAAAGAGGAGGGAGAGAGAGAGAGAGAGAGGGGGCAGAGAGAAACAGAAGAAGAGAAATGGAAGGGAGAATGGAGGGAGAAACAGATTACAAGATAGAAAAGCACAAGAAAGAGTGCTTGATGCCCAAAGGCCAATTCCATACCATATAGACAAAGCAACACTGTATAGAAGGGGGAAAACATGGAGTAATAACAAACAAGGGGGGAGGGTAGTGATCGCCTTTTTCAAACAGCTGCTGGTCGGCCCTCTGACAAAGAACACGTGAGAGCAGAAGTACGTACCCCCCCCAACCCCAACTCTCTCTTCTCCAACCCCTCCCTCTAACCTTGTGCCAACTCTTCTTCTTCAGGCCCTCTCTCTCTTCTCACTCTCTTTCTCTCTCTCTCTCTCTATCTCTCCATCCCCCATCCCCTCATCTGGGTTATCTCCGCTCGGATCGCTTTCCAGCCTGTCTGGCAACTTGCACTCACAGTTTGCAGCTCCAAAACTGTTTGCAGAACGCGGTCACCGTCTCGCTGCGTTAGGCGCCATTGTCTAGGCGAAAACTGTCGATGAGCTTGATATGGATATTTCTGGTAGTGTGCATGAATGCACTGAGCACACTGAACATACGTCAGGCAAACATGCTGACCAAGCCCTTTGAGATGGATGACTCACATGATGTTGCTATATTACATCAACAGACCTGCATAAACAAATCTGTCCTGAAAATAACTCTGCCTAAATCTGACTATAAATGGTACAAACCTTTAAGTTTCTAAACCACGATTACGTTTTTTTCATGCACTATTTCTTTCTTTTTTTTTTTTTTAGGGCAGCAATTGAGAAGCTTAGCAATCACATGTCGAGAAGTGAACTTGCACGGCAAGTATGTTGCCCTGAATGACGTGATTGTTCCGCTCATGTAAAAACATGTGCCAAGGTTGCTTTTCTTTTACGAGGGAGGTTATGAGATGACTTTGGTGCCTGTGCCCATCCCATAATGCATTGCACTGGTCAACACCGCTCCAGTGAAGCAACAAGGCCCTGGGGCCGTTGACGAACGCACACACGGTGTGAACAACACATATTGCTTCATTTTTTTTTCCTCCGGGAAGCTTCTACATGCTATCCTTAAAGTGCTGGTGACAAAGCACCTCATTTGTACAAGTTTAACCACAGCAACAATAACATAACAGCTCGTTTTCTCTTTTGTTTATTTTTTCCCCCCTTTTTTTCTTTCCTGTTCTTGGCATGCTAGGATCATTTGGCACCGAGATTAGTAATGGCTAATTTGTTCCTATTAGACACAGTAACCATAACCACCTCTTATCAAGCCAATCAAAGCATTACTCAGACTGCAGACAGACTAACTCACCTGAGACCAGGATGTCGTTCCTGAGGGCGCAGACGGCGTACTCTGACTTGGTGAACTCGGGCAGCTTGGCCAGAGACTTCCACTCGCCCGTCACGGGGTCGTAGCACTCGGTGTAGGGCAGGTTAAAGCCGCCCACTCTCTCGCAACCTCCCACCACCACGATCACCTCAGAAAAGCCTGTAGACCTGCAAAGGGGTTGTGTGTTGGGGGGTGAGTGGGGGTGATAGAGGGCACAGGTTAGACAGGGACAAAAGGCACCAAGAAACTTCCAGAAAACATTTCCATTTCCAATTAAAGAGGAAAAGGGTGGGAGTTCTTCTTCAAGCGTGCAGTCATATTAAGTGTCTTGCCATGGGTGTCATGCCAAGACTTGGCAAATCAGGATGCTTGGATGGAACACTCTAACTGAGCTAACCAGTGTGGAGAGTTTAGACACACTTTTCATGCCAGATGCCTGGAAAACATGCTGTAGGTTTCATGCACTATTCTAAGTTAAGGAGGCCAGCATTTTGAGTCAACATCAGGTGGGATAATTACAGATAACTGGTTGCTCTTTTTTAAGCATTTCAAAGACATGCCCCAGACAGGTGAACACAAACACAAACACACACACACACACACACACACACACACACACACACACACACACACACACTCGCACACACACACACACACACACACACACACACACACACACACACACACACACACACACACAAAACCACAGGTTGGGAGAAGAGGTAGGCTGACTAAGGAGGAGTTTGTCCTCAGGGCTTCCGTGGTGGATGCAAGGACTGCATGGCGTCGTTGGAATACTGAAGTAGGGGGAGGGAAGGGGAAGGGAGGGGAGGGGTTGGGGTGGTTGTGCTGCCCTCCAACAGACGAGGCAAAGTGGCTAATCTGCCTGGATACTGACACCTCAAGCTCCCGAGGGCGAGGGGGACGGAACGTGTCTCCCAGACAGCCGCCGCCGCCATATGCATTCCACCTAAACTGGTGTTTTTGGACTCAGTTAGGGGAGGACTCTTAGTCTGCGAGTTCAACCCCCTGTGAGCCATGATACCTCAGTGCCCAGAATGGGACTCGTCCCCAAGTTAGAAGCACTGGGGAGACACTGTATTCCTTCTGAAGCCCCACTAACAGATTCCAATAATAAAACAACTTTGCTAAGATAAGCACAATAACATTACGTCAATAACAAATGCTTCCTAAGCATTCAAGTGTATACTGTAACACCTTTTTCAGGTGTTAAAACAATTCAAGAATGGAAAGACTTAAATCCGTCTTCACTGCTCTAAAGAATAGATAGGAAACGGGTTCAAAAGAAAGCAAAGGGAGGGCACACTTTATGGCAGATTGCAACACCGCTGCGCTGTTGCTAGGTGGACTGTGTATAGACAAGTCACGGTAATTTCCCCAGTCAGGTGAGAGGGAAAAACAGGTCTGTGAATGTTCTTTGCTCTACAGAGCCAGTGGCTGTTGGGTTTGAGCTGTTGGCCACAACACAGAACCGTTTGCCAGTTTTGCATTTAGGCAAACTCTTTGCCCTAAACAAAGCTTTCCTGACACGCTAGACACTTGATCCTTCAAGAGATTTTATCTCTCCGTGTGCTCTTCCTTAAAGCCCCAGAAAAGAAAACAGTCTGACAATAAGAGATTACAAAACACCTGCCTTTAGGTCAAAAATGCTAGGGCAGGCTGCCTTTTTTTAATCTCTCGCTTAGCCTGTAGCTTACAGATGGTTTTGAGTTTTCACAAAGCTATAAATATCTTTTAATTGTGCAGCTCATGGTGATTAACAGCCAAAATCACATGGCTGAAAGGCAGCCAAGACTTAATCTAGATAACTAGGTAACGCCTGCAAACAAAGACGCATCTAAAACAAAACAAAATAAAGCCCTTCACTTCAATGTTGTCATTGCCCAGCCACAACCCTAGATGAACAGCCTGCTTTAAAAACATATATATATATTCCAGGTAAATTATTACCTGCTCAGGCTGTCACCACTTATCTGCTTGGACAGGTGTAGGTGAAACCATCATCATTTACAATACTCTTTAACTAGCCCAGGTAAGTGCTTTTGTCTAAATCTGTGACCCAAAACAAATGCTCTCTGCCCGAGATTGAAAACCCCTCACTGTAATACTAAATTACTAATCTCCCCAGGTAAACACCTCCTGCTTCCACCGTGCCGACTTACAGCCCAGAGGCCACCCACCTGCGTGGTCGTGTCCTGGGGGACATCATCTCGTTTCCCAGCACATGGTAGCGCCGAGCCTCGTGCAGCAGCTGGTAGCAGTCAGGGTCTACCTGGATGAGCTGGTCGCCCTCCACCGTCTGCACAAAGTAGTTGGGGTGGAGCAGCGGCAGACGCACGTGCTGCAGCAGGTCCTTGAGCACAACTTTACGCTCGGATGTGCTGTGGTACACCCAGCGCATGGCCGCCTCGAACACCATCTCCTCCTTGCCGATGGTCAGCTCGTCGCTGGCGATATACTCCTCCAGCTCGTCTCTGCGTAGGTCCAGGAACTCCTCGTGCTGCGCCACTTCGGCGAAGTTCTGCAGGGTGTAGCCACGGCAACGGCTGGCCAGCTGTTTGAGGGAGTGGGTGTCAGCGAAGCGGCGGATACCCAGACAGTTGCAGGGGTCCAGCTGCTCCTCCAGGAATTTGGCGCAGGCGTCGCGCAGTGGGAAGATCTGGAAGAGGCTGGAGGTCTCGAAGAGGTACTGCACGTTGTGCGTGGTGATCTTGGCGCGGCCTGTGTAAACATACTGCAGGAAGGTCTCCATGGCCTCAGCCAGGATGCCGTTGATCTCCACCAGCATCTCGCGGCTCTCGCGGTGGTCGTTGCAGAACATGGCACGGAAGTAGCTGCTGCACGCTGACAGAACGGCACGGTGGCAGTGGAACTGCCTGCCCTCCACACAAATCACCACGTCGGTGAAGAGGCGGTTGTCACGGAACTCGTTGAAGGCCTGAAGGATGCCCTCGCCATGCAGACCACCCGAACAGAAGTCGTAGGCGTCGTCATGGCCACTCAGGTTCTTAGAGTCCACCTCAAACACCTTGCGCTTCACTGCTGGGGAGTCGCGAACCCCTGAGTCCTCCCGGTTTAGCCTCCGGCCCAGTATCAGCACCATGGCGGCACCGTTACGTCCAACAGCAACCGAAAGTCAATCAGCACCTGAGGACAACCAAAGAGTCAATTACAGCATGATTACACATAAATATTTTTTAAAAGTTAAAGTGCTAGAAAGCCTGTGCCATGTTTTACTTGGATAAACAGGCTATTGTCTTTATCATTGTTATAATTATTATTTATTAATTATTATAATTTATAAATCATTATCATAATTATCACCTGAGGTGAGGTGAGGATTCTTTTAGCTTGCCAATTCAATGCTGTAAATAAGTGCCTAATATTAACATAGTGAGAAATACAATTATCTGCTCCAAGAGGTGTGAGGACTCTGTAGCCTATCCCTCCTCCCAATGCCCACTACCCCTCTGTGTACCTGTACACAGAATTTGTTGCCTAATAAACAAACAAGCAAGGCTGAGGTGGGGTCTAGCCTTGCCTCGCATAATCTGATCGTTTAGGGGAAAAAAGAATCCTCCACTTCAGTGCTAAGACAGCAAGTTCTGTTGCCTCAGGTATGCTTCTAGGTTCAAGACTGAAGAAGATAGCCTACAAGGAAGACTTGCAGAATGAGGCCGACCTAGAAACTAACTCCTGAAGCCATGAGTCAATGATACCCCAAAGCAAGGGAACGTTAGTTGAAAAGTTCAGTAAACTGTAAAAACAGAACAACAGCACCCCAGGTTGCGCAACTGGCAGTGCAGAAGTGTCAATCAGGTTTGTTTTGGTTGTAGGAGGGATTAGGGTAAAGGAAACTCGAGACTTGCGTCATCTCAACGGCTACCTCCATCAGCAATGATGAGAGAACAATAAAATGCCTGGCGCCAAGAAATTGATTAGGCTTACCTCAAGATAATGCCAAATACTTTTTTTCATGCAATAAAAAAAAAAAATAGTTAAATATATATGTAGTTTCGTTGTTTTCAAATATTGTTGACAATGGAAGTTTATTATCCCACCAAAGAAGTACAAAGAAATATCTAGAAGGCAAACCTCACCTTTTGTTTACTTTGTAGGCTATTTATTAGGCTCCTTCAGACCATTCAGTGAATAAATCATAAGATAACAGGCCACACAACATCTCTGGAGTATAAAATAAATACAATTTATGACAACCTGTCAAGCTTACTTTTAGGCTACCTTTGTTTATTTGAAGTTGTCTACAAAAATCTTGGGTATAGTCCCTCATTAATATATATATATATGCCTACCATGATCGCAAGTAAGGCTATTTCCAACAAGACTATGCTGTTGGATGTCTCACAACGTCAATGATAAAGATTTGGGTTTGTTTACAATTAGCCCCACTCATACAATGGTAAGATTATTTTTATAAACTCATAATTGACAGAGCACTGCTGCGTATTGCATGCAATATTGTACCGGCACATGTTATAATTCCTTTTAAGGTAATTGTTGTTACACGTTTATAACACAATCGACGCTACCTATTCTAAATATAGGCGACTATTCATGTCAATTCCATTTACAACTGGGGCGAGCTTGTTATCACCACTGTAAGCAACGCTGCTCTTGAAGGCAAAATTATAGAGCAAATAGGCTGAGGCAAAAAAAAAAAAAAAGAAACAAAGAAAAAAACTACAATAGACATACTTCCTGCCAAATTAATATCAGATCCTCTTTTGTTGCAATTAATGTACTAAATGTTATGAGCACACCATTAGACGATGTGACGCATTTCATGAAATAGGCTAGGGTCTGTTGTCTTACCTTCAGTTGTATCAAATAGTCCTCTGCAAGAAATACAGTTGTTGGAAAGTTGAAAAACAAAGTCCATAGGAAAGAAAGTGTCAAAAAGGCGCTTGTCCAAATTGTCACGTCTACGTCGAAAGGTAAATATTCCGCGATGACCGTGTCATGTTGTCCCGGAGAGATTTAGTTGGCACAAAGAAGTCTGGAAAAGGACAATTGTACAGGGTTATTTATGTCACATCCTCAGCACCTCTCCAACTTGACTGTGGTTAGGTGTTCATGGGAAGTGTATTTTTCAAAGTGTGCACGACAAGGCCTGTCAATGCGCGCAGAGACAGCACTTCCCAAAATTCTCCTCAGAGACATTCCACGTGGATAGCTTGTTTGCAAACAAAACAACGAGGAAGACGAATCGACCGTTTGAGGAAGTTGAAACCAAAGATGTTGTCAACCCGGTATATGGAGGGAAGTTGGCAAATAGACTGTATGAGACAATGTAACTGGCAGTAAGAAATATTTTTGAATTGAATGCAGCAGCTCATAATCCAGATTGTATCTGGACTCAAATCTCAACAAAGAGAACAATGAGGCCTTTACTCACTTCCATTAGGCCTAATTAATATAGGCCTACTTTGACTTGGTTTACAATGCTGAGTTTGACTCAAGATACAAACATGGCCTATTTTAAAGGCCTATGCATATATAATGTTCACTATTATGCTCTGAGAACATCTGGGGTGAACATTAACATATTTCATCTGAGAACACTTTGTCCACCATGGGAAAGAAAACAACTGTTAACTCTTTGTGAGACTTTGTGGAAACATGTTTTTCCTCAGTTCTCTGGCTCCCTCAAGTGGTGTAGTAGTGAAACATATTCAGTCTATTGACATCTAAGTTTCTTTGGATGTTGGAAAGAATTACAATAGCCTACAATCTTAGTTGCACTGCACAAAGAGGATGTTGAAGGATTTGTGTCAACTGTAAGTAGGCTATGTGAAGTGATGCTTAAACTACTCATCTCATCAGTGGCCTCTCAAAGGCATTCACAATATTGGAGTTACAGCTCCCTTTAAAAGTGTCTCTACATCATGAAATTGGTGTAAAAACAAAAATCACTTCATCAAAATACAACAAGCCGTACTAAATAAATAGGGAGTTGTAACCAAAGGCTAAATTGCAGGTGACAAAAGTGAGGTTTGCCTACTGTGGGCATTGTGTGTGTACGTGTGTGTGTGTGTGTGTGTGTGTGTGTGTGTGTGTGTGTGTGTGTGTGTGTGTGTGTGTGTGTGTGTGTGTTCACTCACTCTGTACTATGCATGTGTTTAACTGGTAATGTATAGGCCAGGTTTTGAAACCAAAACCTAAGCTTTGTTTTTCTGCTTCGCTTGCGGAGTTTATGGAAGATTAAAGCTGCCAAAAAAGAAATAATAATGAAAACAGTCAAATGAAAATGCAAATCTCGTTTTGCCTTTAAATTTTCAAGTTACAGTACCTGCGCAATTGTCTGGTTCCTGTAGGAGTTGGTTGCTGAATTGCTTGTGTACTCTTTGCAAAGATTCAATACAAGGTATGGAATTGGGTCTCTGTCGCTCTGTCTCACTTAATCTCCATTCTCAGAAATGATCCAACACCAAATGCAATGTAATATAACAACGGACCAAATCCCATTATATTTTGGGAGTTCGCAAATGTCTTTATTTCCCATGCAAAGTCTTGCTGCACTTGTTAGAAAAATAATTGTTGATTTTATTTGAAATGAAGAATGTTTTTGAGGGTGCAGGTATAGGGCTAGTAGGTTGGTGTGTGTGTGTGTGTGTGTGTGTGTGTGTGTGTGTGTGTGTGTGTGTGTGTGTGTGTGTTAAACATCTACAGAGCAATAGAAAATGATTGTTTTAAAACTTTCACTTCTGAAGTTAAGCTCACTAAGTAAAATCCTCTACATGTGATTCTGTCCCTCATGATTAATTTGGATTCGGATTAATTTGGATTTGGATTAACATAATATAGTCAGGACATAAAGAGTCTATTGACTCTTGCCTCAAAACATATATTGAATATTATTCCATTCATGTGTAATGAAATACACTCATAAATCAAAAGCCGAGCAAACTAAAAAATAAAATAAAACATAAAAACATTACATTTATGCATTTAACAGACACTTTTATCCAAGTAACAAAGCCACATAGAGGAAGTCTTAGAAGGAATATCATTAGAGGGGAGTTTAGAGTCTAGGAGTGCAGAAGTGGAATCAAGTGTAAGATGAGTGCAGTGGAGTGTAAGTGCTAGGACAGGAGGTGCTCAGTGAAGAGCTTATAAATGCCTTATTAGACATTTCTAGTAAGCCGGCAGGCTGGGTAGATAAGCACATGGTAGAGCAAAGTTATGTCTCAGGACTTACTGCAGATGTCCGCTTCCGCTTCCACCGGAAGAGGGCAACCAATGCCCCAGACAAGTCCCTGTACCTCAGGCCATACAGGTATGGAGCCAGAGCCTTGGGCAGCACCAGCAGGACATTGCAAACAACCAGCGAGACCCAGAGGTTGACCTGCAGATCCAGAGCTCTGTAGCGGCTGTACAGCAGCAACTCGATGACCAGCAGGAGCATGGGGCAGAACGAGAGGAACAGGTGCAGGAAATGGATGAGGAAGGTGCCCCTGGCACGAGACGAGCGTTCGCCCCGCCACACGCCCGCCTGCCGCGTCTGCCAGCACAGAGCTAGGTAGCCCGAGAGCACCAGAAGCAGGATGACCAGGATGCCTGTGACTGTCAGCAGCATGGAAGCTTGCAGGGGCCAGGAGTGGCTGACGGTGAGGACCAGGACCAGAGGCAGGGAGCAGATGTGTAGCGAGCAGGGCGCTGAGGCGTGGTACCACAGGAAGGCCCCGACCGAGGCTGCTGGGAAGAGCATCGACAACACCCAGATGGCGGCGATGGCACCCCAGGTGCGGGAAGGTGGCCAGAGAGCCAGGTAGCGCAGCGGCGCCAGCACGGCCAGTAAGGTGTCCAGCACCATGGCTTTGGCGCTGAGGATGCCGGCCATGTAGAGCGCCCCCATGAGGAAAAGCATGGCGGCGCAGGCATAGTCAGACATCAGCACGCCGCCCACATTGAGACATGTGCTGAGCATGTAGACAGACAGGAAGAGCAGGTCGCTGAGCAGAGCGTTGGCCAGCAGTAGGAAGCGGGTCTGTTGACGAAGACGCGCTCCAGTCAACACGCGTGCCAGGATCAGAGGAGTCGCCAGCCCTGCCGCCAGGAAGCCCAGGATGGGGCACAACTGCAGCAGCCGAGAGTGGCGCGGGGGTAGGAACACGCTCCACTGGAGAGCAAACAGCTCCACTTGACTCTGCGAGGCGTTGGGGCTTTGCGACAGGCGACTGTGCTCCTCGGCGAACCCTGAGCCGTTGTACCAGTTCCCAAAAGCACACAGCAGAGACATGAAGAAGTCCCCCTCTTCCATTACAGCAGACATGGTCATTACACTGCTCTGAAGTGGAGCGCCCATTCTACCATCCTGTGCTCACAGTTTGTGGCTGACACAGTGGAAGAGCGACTGCTTCAGTCGGCTGAGCAGACACATGGGCTACTAGGTGTTAAGGTGGTGGGAGGACAGCAGGGATTGATTGAACAGAGGTGTACTGTACTGTATTTGTCAGTGTCTCCTGGGAGACACCTGCTTAAGTAAACACTATAGGAAAGAGTGCAAATGGACAAAAGTGCTCTTTTTTAACTATTACAGTACCATCAGGAATGGGTCTGTGATGACAGAGGTGACACTAAATAGACAACATTGCATAATGCAAATTGATGTTTTAGAATTTAGTTATACTTTATTTGTTTTCTACAAATGCAAGATATTGCAATATAATCATCACTGTCAACATATAAACAATTTTTAAAAGTAATTCTGAAGATTGTGAAAAGTAAAAAGTTGAAATTATGTATTCAACATTACAAATTGAGTTCAACTATTAAAAAACATAAATACACTTAGGCCTATAGTAAGTCAGATTCATTTATACTGGTAAGTGCAATATTTTCTTGATTTGAATCATAATTTATTGACTGATTCATTGGTATGGATTATTGCTATTTGGTTTTGTCTCAGATGAATAACATTGGGTTGGATGTGGTCTATTTGTTCTCACTACTTGTCCAAGAGTGTAAAACTCTTGTTTTGGTCTATGCTGCAGCAAACACTGATAAATAAGTGCAGTGTTGTGCTAGACTGACAAGCCAAACTAGAAGATATAATGTATATAGACTGCAGCTCAATCCTAGGGGAGGAATCTTTCAATCTGTGATTCCCTAAGGCCCATCACTGGACGTCCTGGCTGAGCAAAACAGTTAATAGGGTACATGTACCTATCTGGAAGATCTGATATCACCAAGTAATTACGAGTCCAGGATCAATGTCAAACTTGTTGCCCTGGATCAACTGGTTAGGTTTAGGTTAGGGTTAAGGTTGGGGTTAGGGTTAGGCTTAGGGTTAGGGTTAGAGTACATTGATCCAGGACAAACAAGTTTAACATTGATCCTGGACTCTTAATTACTTGTTGATATCAGATCTTGCGTACATATCTAGGGTAGTGTTGTACATGGATCAAAAGAAGAACAAGTCTAGTTCACAGAACAAGTACTATTAGTGAGAGCAGCTGAGAGGATTGTCACTTTGAGAAAACTTTTTGGCTACTGTGTCTAGTAATGCTGTGATTAACAAGCAATCAAATTATCAACAGTAATTTACATGAAATCTAACATGAAATGTAACATTCAAGCTTGTTACACTCTGTACTCTGCATTGTTATAGATATTTAACAACCTAAGGTTTGTTACTGTGAATTTACTGTAACAGGAGCTTTAGCATCTTAGCATTACAATTCAATGCTTATTTATACATATAAAAGTATTTAAGAGTACAAAAAAATTATTTTAAATATTTAGTTAAATACTACTTTATTCCTGATGCAAAAAGGTGTCTAAAAGCAACATAAAGAAGCACTTAAAACATTCAATTAGAACAATCAGTGCAATTAAATTGTCCAAAATCATGCAATGCATGCACACTCTGAACAGTGCTTAATGTAAAGGTGCATTTTTATTTATATTGCCAATATTGCCTTTCAAATCAGAATACTCTCTGTATGGAACTGAGTTGAGTGCTATGACAACTAAGTTATAGCCAAAGGAATCCCTTGTGATATGGACCCAAAGTATATTGCAACATCATAAGAAGTTGGAATGTTTGCCAGGGAACAGAATTTTCATATGGTCGTGCAGGCCAAAGAAGACATCTTACTAGTTGTAGCTTCTAGGGGCACCCA
Source organism: Sardinella longiceps (assembly GCA_027497455.2). Classification (NCBI taxonomy): domain Eukaryota; kingdom Metazoa; phylum Chordata; class Actinopteri; order Clupeiformes; family Clupeidae; genus Sardinella; species Sardinella longiceps. The sequence goes on along the minus strand of JAODXP020000004.1, from coordinate 9,740,711 downwards.
GCTAGGTATTAGTGGCCAAATCACTGTTTCAAAGCACAGAGTGGTCTTCTCTGGCCTGCACAAATGTGTCAAAATGTTGAAATATACTTGAAATGATGTTGAAATATACTTTCTGTCCATATCACACCGGACCTCTCCTTTAAAGAATGTAAAAGCCTTTTTTAAACCTTGTGGAATTAGGACAGGTAATGCCTGCATAGAGCTGTAATGAATGTGTAACATGGAGAGGAGAAAGGAAGAAGAAAGGAGAAATTTGGTGTGATGGACCCAAAGTATATTGCAACATCATTAAAAGGTGGAACGTTTGCCGGGGAGCAGAATTTTGAGACGTTTGTGCAGGCCGAACAAACTTTGGACAACTTTTTATGTTACAATATACTTTGGGTCCTTATCACACCGAATTTCTCCTTTAATATCAGAAAAAGTATACTCATTTATCTAATCTGTGACCCCTTTAAGTGACCCCTAGTGACACATGCAGCATTTGTTGCACTGCCCCCAAACATCAGGACTGACAAGTAAAGAATTGTCTCAGCAAGAGGGAACATGAATGCCACCGCAGTTGAATGCATCCAATTTGTTGTTTCGTAAACAAGTCTTCCCTCGTCCGTGTGTGTGTGTCCTCGCAGTTAAGACACCGTGCTCACCTGACTGAGCCGTGTGTGTGTGTCCTCACAGTTAAGACACCGTGCTCACCTGACTGAGCCGGCGCCTGTTGAGCAGCATCTGCTTGAGTGTGGTGTAGATCTCCCGGTAGCGCAGGCCGTAGAGGTACGGTGCAAAGGCCCGTGGCAGCATCATCAGCACGCTCATGTTGACCATGTTCACCCACACGTTGGCGCGCTCTTGCATCTGCTGCTTCTCAAACAGCGCCAGCTCCACGGTGAACACCAGGCCCGGCACAAAGTAGAGCAGCAGTAGTGTACCGTGCGCCAGCAGCGTGACCCGCGCGCGAGAGTAGCGCTGTCGCCAGATGCCCGAGCGCCGTGTCACAACGTAGAGACGCACGTAGCAGTAGACGATGAGTAGGAAGCAGAGCGTTGCGCCGATGGTGAAGTACATGTGGACACTCACCATCATCTCCTTCCCCAGGGCCCCCACGGTGATCAGCACCAGGCAGATTGGCAGCTGCTGCGGGGCATCGCTCTCCACCAGCTCCAGGACGATGACGAGGGAGAGCGGGTACATGGACGCCAGAAGCCACAAGCCTACCGAGATCTTGCAGGCGCGCGATGGTGGCAGCAGGCTACCGTAGTGCAACGGCCAGCGCACGGCAACATACGTATCCACCACCATGGAGGTGACGCCCAGTATGGCGCAGCAGTAAGCAGTGACAGTTGCGGATAGCGCTACTTCGCAGGCCACACGCAGCATGGTGACTCGCATCACGGCGCAAGTCACCATGGCCATGTTGACCATGGCAAAGGCCACGTCGGCCACCAGCGTATTGGCCAGCAGCAGGTAGCGGGTCTCTTTGCGCAGTGCTGGGGACCAGAGGATGCAGCCCACCAGGAGAGGGTCTAACGCCAGTGTGCCCAGAGTGAGTAGCACGGTTGGGATGAGGAAGAGCTCCATGCGCCAGCCTTCCATGCCGTCCAGCCACTTCTCCGATACGTTGGCAATGATACCGTAGGTCATTTAGAAGGCTAAGGTTGGAAAGACAACTTTCTGGCAGTGGAATGCATAAACAAGCTTGTTTTAATCTTGGGGTCTTGAGAGATGGGGATCCTTTCGATTAAGCTTCAAACCCTAACCAGATAGAAAACTGATTAACAGTGCTTAACAGAGCATTTTCAACTGTTAATAACATTAACTTCACTAGGTGAGTGCCGAGGGCACCAACTATCAGGGGGCATCACAATACATATAATACTTTTTTCCTCAGGTTTTCACTAAAGAGTGGACAAGTAAAGATGGGGCAAAACTCTGATGAAAAAGATCTGGCCTAGGGCAGAGAAAAGTCAAGAACTGGCCCTGCTTAAATTCAACACAATTAAACAAAACTTAAGATATGTGCATATGTTTACAAAGGAATAATAGAAAATGTAATTTGTTCCCATAATGGAGAGCAGTGATATCAGAAACGAAAATCCAAAAAGTGAGTATACCGCTCATGTTTAAATTCTGTTTTATCTTTTCATGGAACAACACTATAGAAAAGAAATGAAACTTTGACGCAACTAAAGGTACTGTAGTCAGTGTACAGGTTTCTCCTGCAGTCCTCTTCCACTCCTTCATTGAGAGCTGGTGGATATTTGGCTCCTTGCTCTCCTCCATCTTCTGCTTTCATAAGTTGATCAGTCCCATTCCCTTTATCTTCAGGTTCCGCAGCAAGGAGTTATCTTGGAGGTGCCTTTAGGGTCATTATCATGTTGTAAACCTGGCATGCCATGCATGCAGCCCAGTGTATGAAGAGAGGGACTCATATTCTTCTTTGAATTCATGTTTTCATACAGCTCCCCTAGAACCTACAGCTCCCCTAGCCTGACAAGTCAGACTATCACAAAATGTACAGTCTGGCCATGAGCGATAGACGCTAAAACCTCAGCGCAACTAACTAGCCGATCCAAACAACGCTAAGCCTGCCCACTGACTCCCTGTCCAGATAGAACGTTGTGATAGCTGATAGGTTAAACACCACAATGTCTGAATTACAACCTAGAGCAGGGGTGGGCAATTATTTTGGCCAAAGGGCCACATTGGGTTTTAGATTTTGACTAACGGGCCGGGTTTTACCAGTAAACCGGTTGATGCCGGTAAATTGGCAGTTCTCAAACCAGTAGCCCCAGTTGTTTACATGCAGGTTTAAAAGGGTAGAATTTGTGTTTCATGAATATAACAAATTTGATAAATCGGTCCCATAATGTACAGTAAGTTACCTTGGCTAAATGAGAAATAATTTTATTTTGGGAAGGCTCTGCGGGCCGGATTCAATAGCTCAACGGGCCGCATGTGGTCCCCGGGCCTTAGTTTGCCCAGGTATGACCTAGAGCATTGCCTTTGGATTAAAACAGCTCAGTGGTTAAAGAGGGATTTGGCAGGAGGGGGAACGCTCATTTTGTGTTGGCACAAACAAAGAAAAATGTATAGAAGAACAATGGGATGATATTGGCATTTATCTGAGGTGCCGGAACTGCATAACCCCGCATTCAACCCCACTTTAGGGTCATTCCATGTCAAATCACCGAATGTCCCCGCTCGACCATCTCAGATTTGGCTGGAAAAATTCCAGGAGATTCACACATCTCCCAATGGGAAAACTGCAAAATTTTTGCTTCCAACTCCTTATCGTTTTGTCGTAAAAAAAAAATATTTTGTCAACTAACCCCAGACCTGTTTTGAGCAGAGTTTTTTGAGGAGCCAATTTCAGAGTGCTGTATCTTGAAAAGTATTCAAGGTAGGTCCTTCAAATTTTCAAGGGTCAATGTCTGGCACCAGCACTTGTAGAGAATGGACTTTTACATGTCTGCTTTTGGTTTATCAACGAATTCTGGGGACTTGAATTTGCCTGGAATTTCTACACTACCCTCTGTGCCAGCATATTTGAAGGACTGTGGAAAGTGCAAAGACAGAAACTTGATATTACACATAGACCTTCCCATATATGTGTTGTACTTTGTCGTCTAAAACTGATCTTCTGTGATGAGCAGTTTGGAAGATATAGAAGTTTAAAAATGGAGAAAATGAATTTGGTGCCGTTTTTGGCATCGTATAGCAAAAAAATGACAGCATCCACAACCATAAAATTTACTTTTTTTAGAAAGTCTAGATGTCTGTTTTTAACATATCAAAAATTTGTGATGGTGTTTTGCCTTATTTTTGCAAAATGATTTTTTGTAAATGGGGTGTTCGCATGCACTCACAGCACTCATGGGCTATGAAGCCATTTTCAAATGCTAACAAAATGCTCTGGATTCATGACACACAGCTTAAACTCAACAAAATGCTTCACTTGATGCATGGTCAACTATACCCGAAAGATAACCTTTACACAACCTTTATATACTGAAATATTGGAGCTCCAATAAGGGGGAAAACTTTAACTTGTTTTCACTGAAAACGTTTAGGTTGTACCATAATTTAGAAGAAAAAACAACCTGTGTGCTATAGTTAGTATTATATATATTTATTGATGATAAGAAGAGTCTTTGACAGTCTATATTTGATTATTTATCACTCTTATTGAATTTATCACATTTTAAAAAGCAGGTAGCTTTGAGACAACTCTTGTCAATGTCTGGCTTGAACCTTATGTTGTCCCAAAGTTACCAGCATTATATTGAATATGATACATTCAAATTCAAAAAGTGTGATGATAATAACAATATAATAATATAATAATAATAAAAATAATCAAATCTACTAGACTGTCAAAGACAATTCTTATCATAGATAAATATAGGTATGTATGATACTAACTGAAGCACACATCTTGTTTTTTCTTCTAAATGACGTTAAAAAAACAAATCAAACAAGCATAAGTTGTTGCATAAGTTGGAGCTCCAATATTTCAGTATATAAAGGTTGTGTAAAGGTTATCTTTCGGGTATAGTTGACCATGCATCAAGTGAAGCATTTTGTTGAGTTTAAGCTGTGTGTCATGAATCCAGAGCATTTTGTTAGCATTTGAAAATGGCTTCATGGCCCATGAGTGCTGTGAGTGCATGCAAACACCCCATTTTCAAAAAATCATTTTGCAAAAATGAGGCAAAACACCATCTCAAATTTTTGATATGTTAACAACAGACATCTAGACTTCCTAAAAAAGTAAATTTTATGTTTGTGGATGCTGTCATTTTTTTGCTATAAGATGCCAAAAACGGTACCAAAAGCAGACATGTAAAAGTCCATATTCTACAAGTACTGGTGCCAGACATTGCCCCTTGAAAATTTGAAGGACCTACCTTGAATACTTTTCAAGAAATAGCCCTCTGAAATTGGCTCCCCAAAAAACTCTGCTCAAAACAGGTCTGGGGTTAGTTGACAAAATATTTTTTTATGACAAAACTATAAGGAGTTGGGAGCTAAAATTTTGCAGTTTTCCCAATGGGAGATGTGTGAACCTCCTGGAATTTTTTCAGCCATATCTGAGATGGTCGAGCGGGGACATTCGGTGATTTGACATGGAATGACCCTTTAACCCCTGGGTACAGTTGAGCCAAACAAGTTGATTTTTTTTTCTTGTATGCTGGAGACAAGCAGTTTAAGATTACTGGACGTATGATGAGACCAAGATGAACTTGCTCAAATAGTCAAGCCTGAAGTCAAGCATGGTGGTGGTAGCATCATGGTCTAGGGCTGCATGAATGCTGCTGGCACTGATTATTTTAATAGGAAAACAAATCTATATACTGCTATACAAGCTACACACTGACTACCTTCAGTTGAGTCAAATTTGAATTTCTATAGTGTTGTCCCATCAAAAGATACAACCGAAATCTGCAAAAATGTGCAGTGTACTTTTGTGACTGTATCAAAATAACCCAATGACACATATCTTTCATGTATATCTTTAGTGGTATATATAGGAAATTTAATGATTTTATTTTGAAAAAAAATCTTCTTTTATAGTTGCATAACTATAAAGATAAAATATTTAATTGTGGCATATACTCTGTCTTTCCCAATGCATGTCAGTAATTTTGGTTAAGATGACTACACTGCAAAGTGTTTTTAACAGCTTCACAGGAACAGTTACAAAACACCTTAAAAAAAATGGGTTTATGTTATAGGCTTCCATAACATGTTTGTCTTTCATCACTTCAATTAAATCAATTCAAAAAGGAAAGTCCCCTTGACCATTAACCACAAAAACACAGACATCAAGAACAAGCAAAAGATATTGACAAGTGATCAATAAAAAAAACAGGACACTTACATATCCATCTTGTTGAAACAGAAATCCTGCTGAGGTTCCCTCCTCTGGCTCTCGAAGTTGTGCTTGCTGGAGGCCGCCTGCTGGTCCTACTCCTGCCATGCAGTCATCGGTTGGTTGGTCACCCATTAGTCTAATGGGGTCTGTAAATCAATAGATCCCAGCCTGTACCCTAGGCACTCTTTATCAGTTCATGCGCACACTGTGTTGACTCAGGAGATAATGCAGCAAAATACACCTGAAAAAGCCATACAGGTATGCCATGGTAACACAGCATCCTGGAAAACAGCTCTCATGTCCCAACCAATACCCCTACTCTTTAGCCCACCCCATTCCACCTACAGTACACATGGTGAGTTCTTATTAGTTGCCTGCCATTAGACTGTTAACCAGTCTCATTTCCTGTAATAAACGTAAAACATGCTATAAAATGGCTTGCCATATGCTATATACTATGGTTTTATGGGCATAGTATCAGATTACCTTGCAATGATTCTATGGAAACTAACTGTAAGAGTACTTCTAGGCTTCTACTTGTATGTGGCATTAAGTTATATACTGATTTGCTTTTCATTACTGATTTAAGCTGATTTTACTTTCATTACTGATTTAAGTAAGTATTTACATGCATTCTCAGTATAATTGGGGGGAAAAACCTTGAAATGCCTGTTTTCAAATAAGGTATACGTCTAGTAAAACTACCGCGGCAGCAGTACTGTACATCGTAATGATGAATTATTACAAAGGGTCAATAACTAAACCCTGCTTTCTACATTTATAGTCTGAAAGCTGCAGTCAATATTCTCATATATAACTAAACAATGTACTGAAAGATGAGGCAAAATAGTTTAATATTAAACCAGTGGACTTTATTCTTCATATACAACTAAATAAATTGTCCTTTGAAAACTGAATTCACCAGACATCTTCTGCGGAGCTCTCATCTTTTTCTCTTGTTCTTCACATATCCCAACTGTCCCATGTTTCCTCTTTTGAAGTCTGTCAAATCCTCTCCCTCCTCCTCTTCCTCATCCTCCTCAATATTCCCATATTCCATGATTTTTCCTCTGTCCTCCTCCTCTTGTGCAATCAGCTTTCGGAACACATCCAGTTCCTCTTTGGTCGCCTTAGCAAACTGGGCCAAGTAGACATCATCCGTGGCCGAGAGGAGGTCTTTCAGTTTAGGGTTGACAATGAGCGTCTGGCCTTTCTTGTCTGGTGTCTGGTAGAAGCCCCTGCGCTCCAAAAAGCAGTGCCTACAGCGCAGCTCCTCCAAGCTCACCTTGAACAGCTTGGCCTTCACCATCTCTGCCTGCTTCACCCCCATACGGAAGTAGGCATACTGCAAGCAGGGGACAGTGGGGAAGCAAAACAGTTTGAAAGCATGTCCGCATCTGAATATTATAAATTATTAATTACACAACACATGGCTTTTATAATGCAACTCATTGTGGGTACTAAATGTTATTTTAAAAATGCCTAAAATTCAAGTCAAATAATTTGGTGATAAAGAGGTAGATGGTGCACTTACACCACTGTGTAATACATGAAAATAAGAAGCATCTTAGAAGAAAAGACAATATATGTACCTGAAATTTGTATTCCAGTTCATTGAGATCCTCTTCTACAACCTCTGGAGAATCCCGGAAGATATCTCGCATTTGATCGCCAGTGAAAAGACATTTGGTTCTAATAAACTGTGCAGCAGCATTCACTTTCTTGACAGGAACTGTGAGGATTTGTGGATAGTAGCTGATCACCCTCTGAATACTACCTGAGCAGGACATAGAAAAGCAGATTATGAGGAACTTTCTTCATTTTCCAGTAGGCCTAAATCTTGTCCTATATTGGGGTCGGCAACCCTAGGCACGCGTGCCACGAGTGGCACGCCAAGGTATTTCCAGTGGCACGCGGACATTGCACTACCTTAATAATTTAATTCATTAAAAATGTTCAGACATATGATGAAATGTCATTGACCTTAAAAAATCACTATGCAGCAATAGCGCCCCCTCCCCATATTTATTTTTCCCACTACATGTACCCCATTGATGCATTGCTAAAATGGAAAAGAAGCCGACAGGTCGGGTCTTCCACTCTTCCTGGACCGCAGAATATTTGTGCTGTGTGCACTTATGTTTTGAAAGTGTTGCGTGTCGAACATACAATGTTAGACGTCATTACGAGGCAAAGCGCGAAAAGACTTTCAAAGATCAGTCAGATAGGAACGATAAGTTATTTCAGACACACAAGGGAGTTTAGGCTACTTCCAACCACATTGATAGCCTGACATAGCCCGACCATAATACTGCTGTTCATCATTCGTATTATGGGCGGGCTATGTCAGGCTACCACATTGACACATATCTGCGAACACGCGCCAGCTTCAGTCAGAGTTCGCAGAGCGTTTATGGGACTTTCAGAAGTAGGCTATAGCGCAGTGTTTTCTTCCTTGATCAAACCAGCTTTGACGGACATGAAATGTATTTGGCTCTGATAGAGTGGTTGGGCACATATGGAAATGCAGCTGATTGAGTTGAAGAGCTCAACATTGTGGCTGAGCAAGTTCAATTAACTTACAAAACACATCTCAGGGCCAACATCATTTACGCCTGCTGAGCATCTTCACCGAAAAGTTGCAGCTGGATGATATTGATATTCTTTTTTTTCAATGTGCTATTATTATCAGTTCCATCTTTAATTGGCTCTGTGAATAACATGCCTACTGTCAGATTTTGGATGTTAGGCCTACTTTGTGAATTTGTTGCCTACAGTATATGGTTGTTATCTAATGGGAAGAGAGGGAGAGGGAAATATGGGTGTTGTAAAACCTTGAAGTCTGTGAGGATAAAACAGTGCAATGGTGTTTTACATTTTCTCAATGTCCATATCCATCTAAATATGTCCAGTATTTAATTTCACATAGTTAAAGACACCTACTGGCACACTAACTAATAGGAAAATTTCTAAATGGCACAGCATGGCAAAAAGGTTGCCGACCCCTGGGTCCTATAAGAATGGTCGAATTGTAACAAAAGTCTGATTATAAGTTAGTCAACACCACAACGCAGTGACTAACCTTCAACAATTCCCAGTTTCCACAAATTCTGGATTCGTTGTTGCACGACTGCTCCATTCTCTGTGTACAAAGCCGGGCATTTATCAAAGATCTTGACAATGCTGGAAGAATTCAAACCCAATGCTAAAAGGGCTGTGATTGTACAGGTGTCATGTGTAACGGAGCGTCTCCCCTGAGTTTTGGTGGCTCCTTCGTAGACCTGTTCAGCCTGTGTCTCAGTGAAACCCAGATCAAGCAGAGTTCGTAAAGACAGCTCAGTTCCTCGTCGCTGGGTAGAAACTCTTCGGGTTTGACAGTCTTGTGTGTGAGAGCACATTCGATAAACAAATGCCAGCTGCCATGTATTCTGCTCGACAGGAGAAGCAGGCTTCACAGCAAAACCAGAGAACCTTGAGCTCCATCGGACAACCTACGGCAAAATGCAGAACACGAATCAGGCCATGGGTTGAACAGTCACATTAGCGTTAAGATAAATAGGTTGAGTAAATCAAACTGATACAATATAATACATGTACCCGAATATTTACTCTGACATTACCTGATGTCCACAAGTACGTATCATGTTCGTCCTGTGACGAAATAAGTCCGGTCAAACAAGGAAACGCAAACTATAGTTCCACCCTCGCAAAGTGGATTACACATTTCAACATAATCTCCACCAAAGTCATATAAAATTCACTTCCTCAACAATTAAATTATTGATCGTTTCATTTTTGTGATTGCAGCCAAATGAACACCTTAACATGCAGCCCTTACTGGGGGAAATAAGTTGATTAAAACCATGATTAATCATGGCAAAATTTTGTGATTAATTTGATAAAAAAGCAACAAAAAAACAAACAAACAAACAAAAAAAAACAATAAATAAATAAATACCAAATAAATTCAGTGGAAGGGTACCGGTAAAACTTTATTTATAATATAAATACACAATATTATTACGTTTCAATAATAAATGATTTATATACAATTTAAAATGCAAGTCCACTTGCAGCCATAAAATTACATTTGTTTAAAAAAAAAAAAAAAAAAACCCTGACAACTACATGGCTTATAAAAGCTGTGGATGAGGCTAAACCACAGAATGTGTAACTACTGCATCTAGTAACTACATCAACTTCTTTCTGTGCCTTAACTGTGTGATTAAACATCTAGTACATTTAGCTGACCATACTCATCTCATGTATAAAATAAGCAAACTTAAATAAAATTTTAAATTTCCCCACCCCCTTGTATATAGCAGCAATACGCTTTACTTTGCATTGCCATTTGACTGGTCGAGGCCCACAAGTCCACAGTCCATCCTGAGTGTTAGTCTCTGGGTCCCCTGTTGCTGGAGTGTTTCAATACATTTTTACAATCAACTTTTTCTTTTGTAATTATATTTAGTCTTGAGTATCTTGACAGTGGTCCAGCCGGGTCAAGTGTTTTTCAGCCATCAGAAAGATATTTTTGAAGTTCTGCCTCTAAGGCAGCCATGGACTTGTGCTCTTCCTCATCCTCTTCTTCATGTTCGTCTTCAAGCGGCGTGTCTTCGTTGTACTGGAGATGGCCCTTCAAGTACAGGCCATCATCAGTCTCTTGAGCTCTCGGACTGATGTCCTGGGACTCCGACGAGTCTGTCAGAATACAAAAAAAGTGTACTCATTAGTCACAATAAAATCACCAAAAAATAAGAAAAGTGTCAATCCTATGACATCTATAACACGCATAATGCATCTCAAACCTCAGGGCAGGGCAGTTTTTTTTCTAAAATTTGACGGATTGATAACATATTATTTGCATTGCAATGTGCAGTCAATGGGCCTCATTCATCAACCATTCTTACTTTGTTCTTATATCCCACTTACGCAGTTCTTAAGAAGATTTGCATTCATCAGTATAGGTGTTTAAATGGGACCTTAAGAACAAATTTAAGAAAATTCTTAAGAAGATGCTGGTAAATGAGGCCAATTGTCTTTATGCTTGATCAAGGCCTGACTCAAATGTCTTTTTCCATATGACATAACTTTTTCTTTCATTCTGTTCCGGCTGTTCTCATCATTAGAGATACGGTGGAATATTTTGTTCTTGGTTTGTTTTGGTGCTTACACTATCTTGTCCTCTGCATCAGTGGCCTGGTGTACCATGCCTGATGGTCCAATTCAGTGTGTGGTCCATGTCAACTGCGACGACCAGTGACCACTGCCATCTTCCCTCAACCTGGAACTGTTCTTATAATCAGGCTATTTCCTTGTCTACAAAGACAGGCTGGTGGATCTTAATGAATGTCCTCTCCCTTGATGTGCAGCATTGTAAATAAAAACTCTGTTCCTCCTTTTTCTAACCATCGCTTGACTTTGCCCCCAGTTCTACAGATGTAACCTAAAAATTACCATCAAACGCTGTGATTTGGGCTGTGCAATTAATCAAAGTGAAAGAATGAATCAATTAATTGTGATTATACCTTCAAATAATAATCAACATGTAAAGATTATTTTCAGATATTATATTGTAATTATATTGTAAGAGATTATATTGTAATATAGCTTTGTTATTGCATGTTTGGAGTTTGGGGAAAGGCAATTTCAGTCTTCTTGCAATGTACAGCTGCATAGTTGATTGACAATAAAGTTCGCTTTGACTTTGACTCACCGTGGCCAGCAGGTAGCACCTCAGTCCAGCTGTACTCAGCCATGTTGATGGGCTGCCGCAGCCAGGGCTCTACCAGCAGCTCCTCCAGGGTGGTCCTGAGGCTGGGCTGGGGCTGCAGCAGACCCTGCAGCACGTCACTCAGACCTGGGGGAGAAGAGTCAGCACCGGCTACATCATTCATCCATTAATTAACTGGCAATATATGATCAGTGAATGAACAGTGAGAATGGATGAAGGAATCAATGATTGACTGACTGAATGAATGAAAATTGAGGATAAATGAATGAATGAATACAATTAGGTATAAGGCAATTAGGAGGTTGCTAGGTTACGGGGACGCTGGCGAATACGCCGCTCCGTCTAGCTCCTGTTTTTGTTTGATGTTTTTGTAATTTAATTTATTTTATGTCATCCCCTAACGTGTCCTTATTTGTCTTTTCAAAAGTATTCGCTACGTGTACATGTACATGTGTACATGTTCGTAATGACTTTGTCAAGTATTTTTTTTAAGTGTTTGACAGTTGGATGTGGGATGTCCTGCCGGCCAATGGAAAACATAGATCAAGTGAGGGAAAGGCTACGGCAATTGCGCTGCTCGTCAACTGAAGCAGAGAGGGTTGAAGGAGTTCCTGAAGAGCCACCGTTTCAGGTCAGCCGAACTGTTTAAATGAACAACGGTTACAACAACAATCGGCATGAAACTTTTCAGGAGTCTAGAAACATCGACAGTGCATCTCCTCCTTGGCATCATTGAGAGAGACTGCAATTTTGGCCTGTTTTGGCCTTAAGCGTTTGCCAATAGTCTACCTTGCTGCTGGCTGACCTACTGGATGGATCTGCCTCCCCTCTGGAGACTGCATGCCTGAGTGCACTTGACGAGCCTGCCTCACACCCACGGACTAATTGACTCATATGTTTTGTCTACGTCTTTTGTGTTTGTTTATGTCTTCAGTGCTTTGAGTGGCCTTTCGGTTGATAAATGCGATAATAAAATTTACTTGCTTACTTATAATGTCTACATGAGATTACAAATAAAACCAATAAATGGATGGTATGACTGACTGAGCCGCAGATCCTGCATTTCACCAAACAGCTCTTCCATTTTAGTTGCCATGGCGCAGGCCAGCTCCTGGAAACAGTACAATCTTGCCCACAGGGCGGATTTCTAAAGTAATTATGTCCCATGATGAAAAAGGTGAACCGTGAAACATCAACCATTCAATCGCAACACAAAAATGGGACACACCAAATTTGTAACTCGATCAAAAATAAATACCCCCCCCAAACCCCCCCCAAGGTTTCAGGGGGCTTACATAAACAAAGTTAATTTGGACTCATACAAAAGGATACAACCTGTAAAAATAGGTCAATTCTTTCCAAACCATTCTGAGCTAATGTGTTTTCTCTGTCTGGGGAAGTAACAAATCTGCTGATGTAGAATCTGGCATTTTCCTTTTGACATTTGGCTGGGTGTTCTGTGTGTGTGTGTGTGTGTGTGTGTGTGTGTGTGTGTGTGTGTGTGTGTGTGTGTGTGTGTGTGTGTGTGTGTGTGTGTGTGTGTGTGTGTGTGTGTGTGTGTCTCCTACCAGAGGAAAGGGGGAAGGGAGGCTTGAGTTTGGCCTCCAGGGTCTCCTCTACACTGCAGAAGGGGTTCTCACTGAAGAGCAGAGTGTAGAGCAGCACACCTAAAGACCACATCTCCAGCTCGGGACCTTCATACCTGCAGTACACAGCAAAAACACAACAAACATCCATCACCAACATAGACACACACAAAGCAGAAAGTACAATGGGACAGAACACACACACACACACACACACACAAGCCCAAGATGTTTTCATATTAGTCACATAGTGAACAGTGTAGGTGATGCTTAAACAGAGCACTTACAGCCCTAATGTCAGGTGTCTGATTAGTGTTGGGCCATCTTTGTACCAAAATTGAGTGTTTTGGGAAGCACAGACGACATGGGAAGACATCTGCTTGCTCGTAAGTTTGCAGCTTAATCTACATGTTACATCCGTATCTATTCGGTATGGTCTATGCATGAACTCGATTTATACAACAACAACAACCGAGTCATTGGGTGTCCACCCAGTCTTGGCTTCTTGTATCTTTTTTTGTTTGTTTAGTTTTTGTTTTAAATATCTCTTTTTATCAATATAGCCAGTTACATGCTGTGTTAAAGTGAAATGTCTGCGAGTGTATTGTGCATTAACATTGGGGGAGAAATGACGTAACAGCACTACAGGTTATAAGGGCAAATGCATATTATAATAATCAGTGCACCACAGTTTTTCCCACTAATTAAGCAGCTGAGAACAATGTGTTGATAACAGTGATACAATTCTGGTTAAAGCAATAGTCTTTGCTTGAGCTCTTGGATGGACTGAGCGGAGATTGGAGCTGGATGTTTATCATCAGGCCAGATGCAGGAGGGCTGGCAACACACTGCTACTGAATACAGAAGTTATTAAAGGGACAGAATGTGTTCCAAGATGGTAAAACTGCAATGGACAGTTTGCATCATTGTCTTTTCTGTGTGCCTTGGATTTCTAATCATAATTCTAATTCATCATTCATAATTCTAACCAGAAAAAGAACTTCAATAGTGCTTACGGGTTTCCTTGCAGAACCTCAGGAGAACAATACTCCAGAGTGCCACAGAAGGCATAGAACAGCTTTCCAGGTTCCATCACTGTAGCCGAGCCAAAGTCGATCAGCTTGACGTAGAAGCTCTGGTTGATGATGATGTTCTCGTCTTTGATGTCCCGGTGAAGGATGCCTTTCTGACGCAAGTAGCTCACTGCAGCTACCAACTGCAGAGATCAAGTAACAGTGGAAGTATACCACTCCGGTAAGAGTCAAAATAAAAACAATAAGCACCTTTAAAGGAGAGTACCAGAGTGAATTCAAACATAGCCCTGTCGAAAGAGCTCGCTAAATATGCTAGTTAGCGAGTGGAACAAAATAATTTGGTACAGCACAGACCGAACGTGAACGCAGAAGCGAACAGGCATTTTACACTGAATCAATGGGACCTGACTGTTGGAAACCGAAAGTAAGATCTGAGGTTACATTGACTCAATGTAAAGTGTTTCGCGTTCGTGTTAAGTCTGTGCTGTTCGAAAATCTTTCATTTCATACGAAATATATTGTTGTTAGAAGGCTCGTGCAGCAGGGCTATGCTTAAACTTACTCCGGTATATTGCTTTAAAGCTACTGTACATCCCCGTTTAAAATTGGCTCTGCATACCTGTCTGAAAATATAGCTGGCCAGGGGCTCATCTAGACATGGCTGCTGCTCGATGAACTCAAACAAGTCCATGCCATTGCCATGCTTCTCCATCACCATCTGAAAGAACAGCTCGTTCTCAAACACGTCCAGCACCTGGGAGAAACAGCACGCAACATCACAATGAAAAAACAAACATATTAACAATTCATTAAACAATTCAACATTTAAAGACCTTTCAAAAAGAATTTATATAGGCTTTCAATGCTCAATATTCATTTTTTTTTTTAAATGAGATTTCATAGGTTATGTGTAAAAGCTCTGTGCAAGAGACATCTCTCATCCCCACCTTGACGATATTGGGGTGGTCCAGGCGTGCCAGGATAGAAATTTCCTGACTGACTCTGCCCATGTCAGGGTCGTCTACCCAGCATTCATTCACTATTCGGGCCTTCTTGATGAACTTCACCACCACCTAACAGTGGAAAAGAACACAGGAGTCAACTTCATGTAATCTTAGTGTAAATGGCATTTATTAACAACAAAAAGTTAGAGTTAAATTATTTTACGTTTCGCAACTTAATTTTTCTTCTGTTTTTTTATGTCTACCAGGCAGCCCAGTGTAAGTTAATATTTTACAAATCACTTGAAAGGTGAGAGAAAAAAAAAGTGTCTTCATATTTGACTTTCTGTGCAGTGCTTTCAGAGGCTGGATAAAAGAGGAAAAGACTGATCTAGATTCCGTTTTTTTATTTCCCTTTAATTCCAACCTCCTCACCTCCTTGCCATCGTCTTTCCTGCAGGCCTTCCAGACGAAGCCGAAGGCTCCCTTGCCCACGGCGCGCAGTGGTCTGTACTCATCCTCAAACTGGCCTCGGCAGGCCTGCGACTGCTCAAGGTCAGCAGTGGAGCGCAGGGCCTCACCTTTACACGCGTCTCGGATAGCCTGCCACCCACACACACACACACACCATCACATCAGTTTTTTTGCACTTTAAACAAAAATGCTGCTAAACAAGTATTCCAAATACTATTATCATTATCTAACTAATTGACGTTTAACATTAGAATTAAACACTCTTGCTTGTGAAATAAATTGGTGGGCATGGTAAATAAAAGCTGTTAAGTGCTAGTTGGAATGGGAAGGTGTAGGGCATTATCGGAGCTGACCTCCCCTAGGCTGTAGCTGGAGGCGTCCTGTGGAGAGGCTTGGCTGCTGTCTGTGTGTTGCGGGCTCAGTGGCCCCCCCTGCTGGTCGCCCAGGGGGAGTCTTCCAGTCAGCCACAGGCAGAAGAGGGGGCGACCATCTGGAAGGGCTGCCTGTCGGATCTCACACTGAACCTCTGCAGAACAGAACAAACAGCAGGGTTTGGGTCAACAAGCCTTAGACAAACAGTGAGTCAGCATTTTGTGGCACCAGTGCAACACTTAAACACTTCACACTTAAACACTTCAAATGTGTGCCATTACTGAACTTCTCATCTCTATCTCAGAGTTAAATGTTCAGGCACAAGATTTTTTTCAGCCAGAGATAATAATAATAATAATAATAATAATAATAATAATAATAATAATAAAAACTAAAATTGGAGGGATTTAAATCTGCTCATGAAGTCAGTACACACCAAGTCTGGTCCCATCTCTATGGTAGAAGCTGCCTTCAAAACTGCCTTCCCGAATCTCACTGCTGGAGTTGGTCTGTGTTCCATTCTGCTGTGCTGACTGTGGCAGCGGCTTCTTGGGTGTGGATGTTGCTAGGGTGCTGCCTGGCAACGGCCCTCCTGGACCCCCAATCCTCTGGAGTTGCGGAGCTTGGCCATTGTGACACGTGGAGAGAGTGTTCCACTGCTGGGAGGGGCTAGTCCCGCCCTGCCCTTCATCAGCTAGGCCGTTAAAGCACTTGTCCTCTTCATCTCCTTCCACCACCTCAGGGTCAGACTCCACCACGTACGGTGACGGGGTGCGGAGGAGCTCCGCCGTGTCACAGGAGGCGTGGGATTGGTTGAGGGGGTCCAGGTCTGCACTGGCCCCTGGCAGCTCCAGGCTGCCACTCAGGTTCAGGTCTTCCAGCGCTCGGATCACCACGTCCCCGTTGGAATCGATGTCCAGCAGGCAGCTGCCCGAGTCGACCGTGGCGCCCGTGGCTGCAGGTGCGGAGGAGGGGCCAGGAGGTGGAAGGTGTGTCGCGTCTAGGCGGTCTGGACCCGACTCCCCGCCCCCCCACTGCTCGCAGAAGCCCGAGGACGAGCAACTGCCCAGAGAGATCACCTCGAAACTGGAGTCCTGCTCCACCGCACCGCGGTGTGCCGACTCCTCTGTTCCCTGCGCACGAGACGACCTGCGGGGCTTGGTCAGGGCCGGCTCGGTCTCTGAACCTGGTTGAGGAAAGAGTCTGCTTTCGGGACCTCTGGAGGGCTGGTCCTGCTCAGAGTTTAGCGCCCAGACCTCCTGGGACTCCACCAGGGAGAAGGTCTGCAGGAGAGCGTGGGTGCTGTCCGTGTTCTCGCTCAGGACGCCAACCGAAGCCGCTGCTGCCTCCTCTGCAACTCGCCTGAACAGCTCCACTGTATCATCTGGTCTGAGGGACACACACACACACACACACACACACAGCGCAGGATTAATTCATTAAACATTATGCAAGCTAATTAGAATTATACATCAAGTGGGGCACAGAATTGCATGTAAATAAACCTTTGCATCTAGATGCCAGAAGTGACCGTTACTCTACCTGTCCAGCTGGGTGGAGGTGGCCGCAGGTGAGGTCATGGTGGATGGCAGGCTGCTGGGGATGTCCAGTCTGGCCGTGTCCCCAGTAAAGATCCTGCCCTTCCCTGCTGACCCCCTCCTCTGCAGCACCTGCTGGACCATGGCCATGTCTCCAGCCAGCACAGTGTTGGGGTCTACACACAAACACACAAGCACATCAGCACGTATTACGAATGCCTCATTTACCCACAACATCAACAACAACAGGAAAATAAATATATAAATCTGGGACTGTCAAAACGAGAGATGCATCATGCAATCATGGCGGTCAAGTGAAGTGGAAGAAAGGTCAACTCGTGCAAGCTCCGGAGTCATGACAGCACTCACCATTTGTTTCAGTGCTGCCTTTCCCAGAGAGGGAGTCACTAGACAGGGTCACTACACTCCCACGTGCAGCGCTAGAGCTCCTACAGGGGGCTACATGGAGAGAGGACAGGGGTGGAAATGTATAGTACAGTATAGTATACTACAGTTTTAGTGGAAATATTACACTGCTCTACAGTTCCCTTCTAGTATGTACAGTAAGATGTAGTAGTACTGGATGTATTTAGTAGGTAAGAACAGGGTAGTGGGTTTAAAGCTACAACAACTGCAGCCATGAAGGAAAGGGGAACGGAATAGAAGATAGAGGTGTGTGTGTGTGTGTGTGTGTGTGTGTGTGTGTGTGTGTGTGGGTGGTGGTGGTGGTGGTGGTGGTGGTGGGGGGGGGGTTGTTAGTAGATTTGTACCAGAGTTGTTATTGGCAGGGCCAGTGGTGTCGTCATGATGTTCATGGGGAACAGGGCTGGCACAGTGGTCAAAGCCCTTCATCCAATCGAAGAACGCTGGCATCAGGAAGGTGACATTCTATACAAAAAGTGACATTGTTGCACATGATTGTTCCACCATGCCTATACAATGTAAAGAGTAATTCTGTTTTACAATTATACTATGGCAAACATGGGTAGTAATACACCAGTAGCACAGGCAAAGTTTTTTTTTTTTTTTTTGGTAACTGTAGTTACCTTCCCCCTCAGTTCAGACTTCCGGTAGCCGAAGAGCATCAAGGCAAAGTAGTTGCTGATACTGTGTATGGATCCATCGGGACCGAGGGTGAGCAGCCCAGAGAGAGGAGCGTACAGCCACACAGTCCCAGAGTACACCAGCCCTGAGCTGGGAGACGGGAGGTAATGCCCATTTCTCTCTCCTACAGGACGACAAGGCAAAGAGAGACATTTTCATGGTGCCTGATTAACCACAATATCAAGACGGAGCTTGCATAAGCCAGTAGTATACTTTAGGTCCTGGATGCATCAAAAGACAGCAAGGAGCTCACATTCCTGATATTTTTTGACTAAATAGTCAAAAATACTGATACGTTTTCTATAGCAGTAAGGTTTATTAGGTTATTTGGCATTTGCAAATACTATTGCTTGTCAATAGTAAGATGGTCCGCACACCAATTTTTTGTTCCCTTCTTTTTTTTTTACTTTGATCCCATCCAAAAACGGAGTAAAGGATGTGCGTGGCCACAGGACTATACAAATACTATTGCTTAACATAGAATATCACAAGACACATAGTTGTCACGTGTAAACCTGCGTAAACAGGCGTTGCAGAGGCATGGCCCTACCTGTACTGGGTGCTGGGGAGGAGCTGGGCTGTGGCTGTTCAGGGGAAGAGTCTGACGAGCTGAGATCAATGCTCTCTGTGATGGCCTGGCTGTCTGGGTGGCCGTTGGAGACGGAGGCCTCCAGGGGTTTCCCACAAGCCACTGCACCTTTCAGTTTCACACAGAGTGGCAGACATGTGCCTCCCCGACCTCTGGCCCTCAGTCTCTGCACACGATGCATCTGCAAGAGGGTAAACATTCAATTATTTAGTATGCTCAGCACCTGGAAGAAATGATGAATCGGATAGCTGCATTGCTCAGGTATTTCCTGGGACAATTAAAATTTAATGAACTTCTCTTGAGCTGACTCAAAAGTTCAAAGGAGTTCATTTCTGTCAGGCAACCACAGAAGTAAGCACAACGGTCTGCCATGGAAGGCGAAAGGCCGGCCCTCAGCGCAATAGGAGTAGGACCCACCCACCAACCCCCCCTTTCCCGCTCAAGATGGCCAGACTGATTAACAGTCCGTGATGAGATCTGATCTGACCTTGGGCAGGGGCCGGCGGTTGAGGGGGATGTGCAGAGATGGCATCAGCTCCGTGACAGACAGCCCCGTCAACTCCTCTGTGTGCCCGTAGCCAGTGAGATGGGCAAAGGCAAGGTCACAGCTGATGATGCTCCCCTGTGGAGATAGAGATTAGTTAACTGGATCGGAGCCAAATACAGACACTGGTTACAAAAGCAGTTGCCATGGGCTGGATGTCAATGGGATGAAAACTGATAGGATGTATCAAGTTATTGGACTATTTATCGATTCAGATTGTGTGTCCAAATCTTTGACAATTCTCATCATAGCTCTGAACCAGATAATGGACAACAACTTCTGCTATAACAGAAACCTCCCCCCACCCCCCCTCCTCTATTTCCAATCGTCAAAAGTTTTCTGTTTGCAGTGAAAAGGTGAGGTTCACTTCCTGTTGTTTGGTCATGGAGAGGACAGTTTACAAATACCATTAGTAGGCCATCAAATTGAGAATGAAAAGTAGGCACACTTCGTATGCATGTGTGTGTGTCTGTGTGTCATAGGGTTAATGTGAGAATGTGTGGGAGAACAGGCCTATAGTGAGTGACAAGAGGAATGGATAAATCAATGGTATACGTTATCTGATACATTATCTGATACATAAAATATTCTCATTTAAAATATTCTCTCAAAGTTTGTTTTTCTGTACAAAAATGATACACACTAGATACACTTAATCTATGCGTTGCTTGTCTCCATGAAGGTGAACGCGATAACAAACACTGCTGCACACACTTGCAGTTGGACAAGAGCCATCCATAAGTCAGAAGATTCTCAAATGTAGGTTTGTCACTGCATACACCTGCCTACACAAGACACAAATATTTTCATATATAGTTTAAATCTGCAATGACCTACTTTTTCAAGGAAGGACACATGAGCTGATATTCTCTCCACTGGCTCCAGCAGAACCAAGCAGTGGGCCGGGTCAAGGGGCTGCCTGCAGGTCCAGACAGACACAGGAAGCTCGGATCCACAGCTGCAAAGTGCATCAACCTGTAGCAAACACACACACACACACACACACACACACACACACACAAACGACTGTTAGAATTTACATTTACATTTATGCATTTAGCAGACGCTTTTATCAAAAGCGATTTACAAGAAAGGATTAACAATCAAGCTACATAAGAGTCTTAGAGGAAAATATCACTAGAGGGTCTTTAGAGTGTGGTAGTGCAAGGATGTGATGTGTTCTCTGAATATTTACAATATACCTAATCAAAATCCAAACTTCTGCTTAAAGTCACCATCAAAAACACAACTTGCCATTTTTCCTGGTATTGTGATGACTTTTCCATCAGAGTTAAGAACCTCCCCTGTCAGAGCATCCTCTGGGCACTGCCTGGTCCTCAGGATGCTGGAGAGTGTCTGGCCAACCAGTTCATTCCTGTTGAACTTCAGCAGCTTGCAAGCCTGATCATTCACTTCTAGGACCTACACAGAAGTGCCAGCACTATTGGTCAAACTTTCTGTAGATGCAAAATGTATTCAAAAGCAGCATGATAAAAGGGAAGTATTGGCCTGTTATTTCCAATCTGGTTCTGTATCAAGCACATGGAAGGGTATTTAGCAGTTTTACCTCTGTAGTCTTAAGGTTGACAGTGAAGCTAGCCGTGGTTGGGTTATGCACCAGGCAGTATTCAGCTGACTCCAGGCCCTCGGGGGCCAGCTGCCTCCACAGCATGGCTTCCACTCTACTTGAGCTGTGCTCTTGACATTGTTGTGGAGAATCTGGATGATGCAACTTGGATATCTGCAAGTTTCTCATGGCCACAGAGATATGGCCGTTCTGGGATTCACCTGGATGGAAAGCATATGAGGAGGTAACGTTATTCAGGTGAGGTGAGTTTCCATAGGACTAGTAAACCTCTCTGTAAAGTCTGAGGAACTACCTTTCAGTAGTAAAGATTGCACACCACATCTTCGTCTGTATAAAATGATCCTGTAGAATAGAAGCAGGTCTATATGAAAGAAGCCGTACCTGTGGAACTGTCAGACCAGCGCTGCAGTGAAAGGTTCTTTTTGACGGCAGGCCTGAGCGCACACGGGTAGGACCGATTTAAGACAAAGGAATCCTCTACCGAGGCTTTTTCAGCATCGTTGCTCAAGGGCACACAAAAACTGTCACCTCTACCGTTGTGCCAGTGGTCTTTCACCGAAGGACATGAGAGCGCCATTGTATGCTGAGAAAGAAAGATGGGGAAGGCTTATGTTTACATTACCATCGGATGCCATTTACAAAGTGGGATATGGCAACAGGACACGCCTCTCTCAACAGGTTAAAAGTAATTACTGGATTGCATTAGCCAAGGTAGCAAACTATCGTTACATTTTAAGTCTCTTCTTCAGGCTACTCCCAATCACTGTAAATGTGGGCCTATATTTAACATACAATCTGTTTTGTTAACGTTGACTTTGTATCTCAAGGTTGGTACGTCCTCTCGGAAAGTTAGTTGGTTCTGAGATGTTCAAAAAACACGCTGCGTTTTGTCACTCACCTCGACTGATGTCACGTTTTCGTTAATATCAACTCTACCACGTTGAATCTCGACTGAACAAACTAGCTGGTGTAGCTAGAGGGTAGGTAAATTTAGTTAACATAAGCCAGCTGGCTAGCTGGGCTACAATAGCAAGCTGGGTGGCCAGAGGGCCAAATTAGCATACTAGCCTCCAGATAAATAACAACGGCTCCGCTGCTGATCCAGACACTTGTAGATATTTATAAACATGCAGTTATCGAAAATTCATTGAACTCCAACAAGAAATTCAACTAAAACACAGCTTCCAACCTTGCAGTTAATTTCATACGTCTGAAGCGTTTGCGCGCGGGCACTCTTGAGTATAATAAGATTAGATGGGATAGCCAATCAAAAAGCGGACATTTGAAACCAGAAGAGAGGCCATCCAATCGTAAATAATCAAGGGAGGAGTCAGAGCAATGTTTGGACCAGAGAATTTCAGTTTCTATAGAGATAGAAGGTTACTATTTACATCATCTCTTTGATTACAAAGTATTTCCATGAAGACTTTTGCCATTTTTCCCCTAGGCATTGGAGCTGGGCGTTGTATTTTTCTGTTTGCCCGCCATTACTCATTCTTCTCTTACCAAACACAGGCTGTTGCAAAAATCCTCATCAGTTCTGCTGTAGTTGGTTTTGATCAGTTCGCTTTTAAGCTGTTTTGGATCATACATGAAAGAGACATGACACTAGTTTGGATCATAAAAAACAGTCATGACACTGGAGGAAAATTTGTTTTATTGTCAAAAACAAATTATACAGTCCTCTATGTACTGTCATCATAGTACTACAATTTTACAGTATTGTAAACAATATAGCAATTTACGCAGTGGAGGCAATGCCTCCAAGCAAAACACATGCACAGGTGTCTGATCCTATGAACTCTAGGATCAAACATTTTTGTGCTTTGCGATTAGGTTCCACTTCACAAGTGCAGAAAAGCTAGCATGACCTCATAGCCATTCTCAGCTAATTCTCAGCAGACTGAACCATTCTCATCAAGACAGTGCAGAGCAGTCTTAGGAATAGACTTAACATTTAACAGCAATGGAGTCATGGGAATTTGGTAGTATTGGCATTAAATAAGACTAGTTCTCTAAGGGATTGTCTTGTTTTGCCATTTATTTGTTAACAACGTAGACAACATGTCAATCTTTTTTTCCCTCCAAAATTCACAGCTGCCAAGGAGTGCTATAAGAGAAAGTAGAGAGAGTTCATAGTCCCAGAAAAAGGGTTTGCTTTGGCTATTATGGGTGACAGACAGTTAACGGCACATCAGAGTAAGATACTGCAACCAGAGTTGCCAACTTGCAGAGATTTGGCATGAGGTTCACATTTTCAAGCCCATTTGAAAGCTGCCATACCTTGACATGCCACAGTGTTTTTTCACTGATGGGAATCCCTTGCGTAAAAGTTTTTAGACGGCCCGCTCTATCTGAAAGACCAACACCAAACAGCCCTGAAAGTTGGAAAGCCTGACAGTGATGTTGTGACATGTTCACTTGTTAATAACAGGATATTCTGATTTTTCTGAGAGGATTAGGGTGTTTGGTCTACCAGAAGCATGCATAGCGTTGTAGAGGAGCTCAGTTATCGCAGCAGAAACGCCAGAACTGACCGCGGCTGAGCCTGGACCGGACCTGGCCCAGATCGGACCCTATCCTGGCACAAGTTTTGCTCAGTTTCAGCCCTGATCTGCCTGGCCAGATCTGTTCCTGGAGACAGCTGCAGTCTGGGAGGGAGCTCTGGACGTGGAGCGCAGCAGGAAACACAAGCACACATACACACATACAGAAACAAACATACACACACACACACTCTCTCACTCACTCACTGTATACACTTAAACACATATACAGACACAAACACACCCACACACAGGAGCAGAATCATGATCAAGACAAAGGACAGCTTGCCCAGTCATTCATTCAGATGTTTCCCTGCACCTCCTCTGAAAGTGTCTACGAATGTTGGTGGTAATCCTTCTTGCTGTGTGGTCTATTTCCCAGAATATGGTCCATATCTGAGGCTATGTGAGAGGTGATCTTTGGCAAGACCTGCACAGGTAAGGTAAAATGACATTAGATCAATTCAAGGTTGCAGAGAAACAAAATAAGCCTTCTGACAGTGTATTTTGTGATATAGAACAAGATCTGTGTTCGTCTGTCTTCACATTAATATTATTCAAACAGTCGGCACAGTTTATTTTAGCTTCAGTTATTTGCATTTGGTTGTGCTGTCATCATCACCACTTGCCTGTATTGCCCCCAGGTTTTCTGTGAGTTGTGCTGGGTTGGATGTTCCCAGTAGAACACAGCTCACTCCTTCATTGCGTAGGCACCAGGCTGCGGAAGAAAAGAAATGAGGAAGGTAAGAAAATCAAACTCCTCTTGCAGATATTTATATTTCCCTGGGCAATTACAGCACAGCACAATCAGGAATAGCACACTCAAAGGCGACGGCAACTGTTCTCTTGCCAGCCCCTTTCAGTGTGATCCAGCATGGCAATATGCTTGAGAGAGACCTGTTATCTGCTTCCACTGCCCACACCTCTCTGCCGCCTCTGAAGTTGTGGGAAGATCTACATTGGTGGCATTTTTAGAGCTTGGCACAGGCAGGTGCACTATGGAGAAAGTGACAGGCTTGGGGATATCATGCGTACTGTGTGTTGTTTAAAGGCGGCCGCACACCAGCTCCTCCAACAGCATTGCGGAGCACTTTCGAATTTGATTATTTTGTAACGACCCTAGAACAGTAGTCTGTGGAGTCAACAATGGATGTCTATGGATGGCTCCGACAAAATACATTTCAATCGTAATTCACAATTGACGGCGGAAGAGTTTGACGCTAGTGTGCGGGGTTGCATTGAAAACAATGAAACAGAATGTTGGTAGCGGAGAGCACTTTGTCGGAGCTGGTGTGTGGACGGCTTAAGTGTATAATCAGAGTGAAGCCTTACCCACTGCTAGCTGGGGCAGGGTGCAACCCAGCTTCTCAGCAATGTGACCCAGCTCCTTCAACTTGGCCTGCTGCTTCCTCCCATCCTCGCTCAGGATCTTTTCCTTCAGCCACTGATAAGACTGGAGGCAAAGAAGAGAGATTAAAAGAACGGTGCTGCTGTGATCCTTCAGGGTGTTGGGTGATTAAAGACTGAAGGGGCCTTTCAGTGAAAAAGACTTTCACTCTAGTAATCTTGTTAAGTGTTGCCCTTGGGGCACAATTACCTTCATGGATGCTCGGGAAGTTTCTGGAACTCCATTCTCATACTTCCCTGTAATGATGCCACAGGCCAAAGGAGACCAGGACACCACGCCCACACCTATAGGAGGGACCAACCCAACAATGCATGCTGTTAAACATGCAAAACAGGTGCCATACTTTATATTGATATCAACATGATGAATTCCTTGACACAATTAAAGTTTCTTCTGTAAGACAGCTGAAAGTGAAAAAAAGGTTGTTAGAAACAACGCTCACCAATCTTGTGGTAAAGCTCTGGTAACTGCACCTCCACCTTGTCCCTCTGGAAGAAGTGATACTCAGCTTGCTCACACACTGGGGGGATGAGGTTGAACTGCCTCGCTACTGAGTATGCCTCCTGTGAAGGAGTCCCAGCCGTATACAGGAAAGAAACAGACACAGAGACAAAGACAAAGTAGATAAGATGGTGAGATGATTGTCTACCTGTCTCTGTTCATTTTTCTATTAAAATGTCAATATCAGCTTTGGGTGCATTTAATATGCAATCAAATTTCACCTAATTTCTTATTAATCACTTGTCTCCTTTAGGGTGCCTATTTTAGATACTGAAATATTCTGTGACTTTACAGCTTTATCAGATGCAAAGGTTGAGTCATGAGAACACATTGCTCTATTGGGCCCCACACCTGCCCTTGTCCTCTTTGAATTACACATTCTACATTGTGAACGTGACCTTCGGGCTTTGTGTTGTCTCTTCCTTTGAGTATTTCAGATTAGGTATGTTAGCAGTGGTTAAAGTGGGATTTTGCAGGAGGGGGAACTCTCGTATTCAAACAAAGAAAAATGTAAAGAAGAAGAATGAGATGATATTGTACATTTATCTGAGGTGCCGGAATTGCGTACCCCTGCGTTCCCCCCCACTTTAACCCCTGTATGTTAGGTAATTACTACAAGCACTCACCACACTGTTGCTGCCTCAGTCCAAGCACTTTAAATGATATGGTACATTTGATGTGTACATTTGATATGTATGTAGCCTGCCTGATATAGCCCGCCCATAATACTGCTGTTCATCCGTATTCATGGTCTGGAGGTTCTTTAACCTGACGCGATTATAGGGCGGGGAGGAGGGCATACAGTTCTGGTTTGAAACGATTGGACAGCTCGTCTAATCAGCTTTGCTTATTGGCCGGTTGTCTGTCAACCGATGTAAACCCTCCCCAGAAGACCGTCTCCAGACCATGAATACAGATGAAAAGTCAGAAAATATGTATTCGACATTCTCAAACTCATGTTTCGGTTGTGGAGGGATTTCCCCATAATCTTTGAACTTCTCACCATAATTTCCATGGCGCTCCACCTCGAAGTGCCCCAGTACATGGACATTCCCTGGTTTATCACATGGGTCATGGCTCTCACAATCTCTGTGGATAAACAGTGAAGTGTGGTGAGATCATAGCCTTGAGCTGTTTATATTGTGCATAAATAAATAAATAAACAAATGTAAGGATGAGGACACTGCGGTGAATGGCTTGGTCTGTGATTTACATTTTGTTATCATAAGCAGGCACTAGGGGGCAATGTTGCTCACAGTTCCTGGTGGCTCAATAGTTGTCTCCCTGTGGTATTGACACAACCCATTTGATTAACCAAAGTTATTTGAAAGACCTCCAAGCATTTTAAGTTTTGGGCAAGTGGTTCAGTAATTAAGCTCCCCTAATTTGACCAAATATTTAATTAGACAAATGAAGAGACAGAACGGGTTCCTCGATTAAAGCAGATAGACGGCAAACACTTGCCCTGTTCCATTTATGCAACACGCTCCCACATCATTAGTGGACAAATATGCAAAATCACAGCCGACAGATGTAATCAAAGAGGAAGGCTCTGAAGACAGTCTCTACAAATAATCTCTGGGTCAGATCTCAGCTAAGAACATCTTGTCAAGACGCTTCCTAACGTGCATGAGACAGTGCCTTAGAGAAGAGCTCCGGGGGCCTCCTATGGAGGAGGCGTATTGTTCTCTGAGACCCAGAAGAAAGGTGAGAAAATGAGCAGGAGTGGAAAATAGCAGGTCTTTGTTCAGGAGAGAAGATAACCCTACATCAGGAGCCTGAACCTCAATAGAAAGGAGAGAAAGAGAGAGAGAGGAGGCATGGTGTTTTTCTCCCCTCCTTCATTAGAAACTCATTTAGAGCTGTCAGGGCCAAACAACTGCAGAGAGTGAGAGAACAAGTGTGTGTGTGTGTGTGTGTGGGAGGTGGGAGGTGAAAACCAGGCAATATCATCCTGGCACAATGATACCTCTGCACAGGGAGAGAAAGTGAGAGACAGGGAGATAGAGCATGGATTCTTTTAGTTTCTAATGTATGTATGCCAGATGTATTCGCTTTCAAAAAAAAAAAAAAAGATTTGCTCATTTTTTTTACTATATTGCTGATGAGGCTATCCATATGTGTACAAAATTGCATGAAATTGAACATAACATGAAAGGATATGTGAAATGGTAAGAACAGCGGAAAAATAATCCGGTCAAATTTGACTGGGGGTTTTCCCGTTTCTGTCTGTATGTAGTGAATGTAGTGTGTAGCTTATACTGTGTGTATATGTGTGTGCGCATGTGTTTTTGATGTGTATATATACACACATCAAATATGCTTGCAGCATCATGTCTGAGTTTGTATGTCAAGGGAATGAAATCGACCTGGAGGAACAGCCGTGACCATGGTAATGGCAAGCGTAGGCGTTGTTCAGTATTTTCAGAAAATGACAGTAATCAACAATGACTTTTTCAACATGACATCACTTTCCAAGCTTTAGAGAAAACCAGTCTTTCACTCTGTCTAATCTGTCTCTTTCTTCCTCTCTGTTCTTTCTTCTCCTCTCTCTTTATTTCTTTCACACACACACACACACACACACACACACACACACACACACACACAAAGGTAGCTTCAACTAAAAATCATCCATAAAATGTTTCTTTCACTACAGAGAATTTAAAAAAAAAAACAATAAACCTAGCCAGCAACTCTAGCACACATCCCACCTTTAGCCAAAACACATCCCTCCCTCCCTCAACCCGAAGGCACACAGAATGACACACTTGAACTTTAAAGAGCAACAAAAATCAATGTGCCTATTGACCAGTATGTGGAGCAACCTTGCATGGTGCAGCACATTTAGATCCGTGCTGTAAATCAAACCTCTGCCTTATTAGCTGTTCCCAGCTGAGCAGTGCAGCGCAGCGCTAGTGCAGGAGAGGAGAATGGGAGATATGTGTGGAATCTAAGTCAGACTATTAAGCACAGCCCCGGCCTCACACACACTTTTACAGCACGACAACAAACAACGTAGCAATTACTGAAGCGTCCTTTCCCGACCCCCGGTGCATTGCGTTGATTTGGTCTGCGGTACAAAGAGAGAGAGTTACTGAGACGGCATGAATTGATAATGGCGATGGGACTCATCAATTAGAATAATTGCCTGGCTAAATAAGGAGCATAGTTTGAAGTCTCCCAAGCCTTGACCTTGTACTAAAAAAGGCAAAACAAACCTAACCCATTTGGAATTCTAAAGCAATGACCTTTATGCCAAGGTCAAATAGCTTCCTGTGTTGTTTGGTTTTTCATAGTGCACAAAATCCTGTTCACTTTTTAAGAGCAATGTTGTCCAATCTGTCTGCACTGACACAGATTATGAAAGATACTGGTAAAAATCATGGAATTTGGGGTTGTGATTAAAACTGGAAATGAACCTGCAGCTTCAAGCAGTTGGTGGGCATGTGATCAGAGACTTTGAAATCTCACAGCAGCACAGTCTTACTTTCTAACCCATGTGTTCTGGTATCGGGAAGTAATTTCACTCTGTAACTCCCAAGCAACATACTGTACCTTTAGTACCATAAAGTGCGTCCGCATGAACATACAGTAATATACTGTGTTAAGGGCACCATATAAGGTATACAGTATTTCACTGAGGTAAGCAATCGGCTCTGGGATCAAAACAACAGCATCCTTAGACATACAGTAGGAGGTAAGAAAACAGTTTGGTGGAGTGCTGCTGGTTTCCCTGAACAAACTGGTGCTCTTGGAAGAGAATTTCAAATGAACATCAAAAAGAAAAAAAGAAAATCCAGGTCCAGGCACTCAGTTAATCCATGCAAAGTGTGTTTTTATTGAAGGCTAAAACATTAAAAAAAAAAACACACACACACGCGTATCAACCTTTCAGCCTTCATGAGGTTCAATAAAAACACTTTTTGCATTAACAGAGTGCCTGGACCTGGATTTCTTTTTTTCCTTTTTGATGTTCATACAGTAGGAGGCGTTTGTGCCATTGAGGACACCTGCAAGTAAGGAGTCTTCAAACATATGGATGTACTGTAAGTGCTGTTGTAGACTTTATTGCAACCTCCCTGTAGGGGCCCTCCCTTTGGGTAAAGCCTCCGGAGATCTCAAAGAGAGAGAGGACTCGACTGTGAGGGATGCTGATAGTGGTGATGCTGAGTTGTGAGAGACATGGCATTATCCCCGAGCCCTAGCTGATGACAATGATGATGATGACGATGACGATGGCGGAGGAGAGGGAGGAAGAAGCAGCTATGATACCGGGGTGCTTTGGGCTGGTCTGCGGCAGAGGAGTGACAGAAGCTTAGACACACAGCAGGACCCTCATATCCACTGAGAGCAAAACCCAAAAATACACCCAGCCAGCCAGTTTGCTGCTGCAGGCCAACTCTAATCCCGTTTCAAAAGAGAGAGAGAGAGAGGAGAGAAAGAGAGAGAGAGAGAAAGAGGGAGAGAGAAAAGGAGGAAAGAATTCTCCTTAAGCCTTACTTGAACTATACACACAAGTGTGACAGCAAAGATGAAAATTCGAACAAAAAAGCGACAGAAGGAAGGGAGAGGAGGAAGGAGAGAGAGAGAGGTAAAAATAGAAAATCAGTGGGATGATGCAGAGAGAAAGCTGGGGAGAAAAAAAGGAAAATCAAGAAAACACGGTTCTCCCCCTCCACATCCTTCCTCTTGTCTCCTTGCTGTGTCTTGGCACCGCAAAGTGTCACTCGCTCGCTCACTCACGTTACCTTCCATGGGCGTGT
>JAODXP020000004.1:9705114-9707614 GCA_027497455.2 Sardinella longiceps | reverse complement strand
CATAACTCTCTCTTAACAACTCTCCACAAAGACCTGAAACAAGATCAGCAGATGCATGTACAAGCAAAAGGGCTGAGTCACTCTGTGAGTGCCAGGTAAACGTGTGTGTGTGTGTGTGTGTGTGTGTGTGTGTGTGTGTGTGTGTGTGTGTGTATGTGCATGGGTGTGTGCGGGAGGAAGCTGTGTGCAATGAATAACTCAAACTAAAGTTTATAATTTCATAACAAATCTTATCAAAGGAAGCTCTATGCTCTAAGGACCTGCAATGAAGAAAAACAACAGAAACGCAGATACTGCCAGAGATACAGAATCACTCACAGAGACAGAGACAGATCAAACACCTGAGTGTTGTGAAATTACCACTCGCTTGGCGACCTCCAATAACAATCAACCCTGAGGAGACACGGTGACTCGGACAAAACAAAAACACAATTCACACAAAAGGAGAAATGAAAAGTACTGTATGACCAATCAGTTACACTGGGGAAAGACAGAGTACAGACAAACAGGCCCAACAAAGATGGAAACAGAAATCAACTTACCCTCCACAATGTGCTTTCTGGAGAGGCCTCTCTCTGTCTCAGCTCTGCAGGTGGGCAGGAGAAGAAAAAGAGATGGAGAGAGAGAGAGAGAGAGAGAGAGAGAGAGAGAGAGAGAGAGAAGATTATGGAATGTGTTTTGGGTTGTCTCTGGAAGGCTGATGCAAAGCTGTCTGCAGGCAGGCCTACAAATCGCTGTGTGGTACGTTCCAGAATTCTAAATAAGCCAACATCACATCACTACCTGCTGCCTCCTACCTCCTACCCTATGTCTGTCGTGAAACAGAATTTTTCAGCCTCAGACTCGCTGTAAGGGTTGTTTTTCAACCTATACTGCATTTTTTGGAATCTTAATCTAGAGATTCTCTCTCTCCTCCACATACAGATAAGTCCAGCTGACTCTGGATGAGATGCGATCTCAAACAGACACAGATCTGTGATAGGCAAATGCTTTCACTAGGTGCATTTACAACTATACGTTCTTAAAAATTCCAAAAGTTAACATTTAATTTAACTTGCAACATTTGCCACACAGGGTCCATGTTTAGTAGTTTATTTGTGTCTTACAGTGCTGCACATAAACTAGTTCAAAGTTGTTTACTAATGTTTACTACAAGTTCATTCTTCTATGAAATATATCTACAGAACTTTGGTGAGATTATGAATAACTGTTTGAGTCCAGATCAAATCTTTGTAATATGGTAAGGTTACTTCCTGCTTTTTGTTGAGAGGAAGTAAAACATGTACAGACTGACCACAAATATGCTCAAATGCAAATTTATAAGCCCAATTACAACCTCATATTTAGGGTGGGGATTTGAAATGGTGCATTTGGGCTAAATTGCACCTTCGTCTGCAGCCACAATTGAAATAATTGATTTTTAGACTGTAACACAGCGAGGCTTTGCTTTAATTTGACCATTGTTAGTGGCATATGAATGGCCCAAGCATGTTAATGTTCATTATAGCTCTGTGGCCAGGCAAAGATTCTCTGAATTCAACAAAGCCCAATGGATTTCCATTTTATGACCCCTATTACTGTAAAAGATATACATAATTTAATTAATTAACTGAATGTGAACTAGTTCTCAACTGAAATGGTGAACTGTGAATATGAATTTATGCATTTCCTTCTGAATGAACTAAACTTTGAAGTACAGTAAGTCCATTTGAAGTGTGAACTCACACAGCACTGGTTTCTTCCCACATCTGAGTGAAAGAGACTGAAGCAAGCAATCTCTTCTCTGCACAAGCTCTCTGCTTTTACAGGACGCTGTCAAGAATGTTTGTCTCAGCAGTGTGAATGCAATTCCCCATTTATTATAGCATAGCAGCCAACTGTGTCTTTCCATTTGGTCTTTTTATTTGCAATTTGTGCATTGGCCATCATTCATTCACCCAACACCTCTGCATTTATTAGGAGCTGTAGAAAGTTTGCAGCGCATACAATTCACATTTACTGCATGATACCTAGCTCCATCTGTCGGAGGTTGTGCAGACTAGTGTGGGTCCTATGCTGTATATCACCCTCTCTCTCTCTCTCTCTCTCTCTCTCTCTCTCTCTCTCTCTCTCTAATCCCGACGTTTCGGATGGAAGCGGAGCGTCTGCCGGTTTTAATAGCGCTCCATCAGCAGCCGCAGGCTCCTCCTGATGTTAATCTCATTACAAACTCCAGCGAGACGAAGCGGTGTGCCAGCAGAGCTCTCTAACCCCCAACGCCCCCCACCACACACACACACACACACACACACACACACACACACACACACACACACACACACACAACCACACACACACTTCTGAGAGGAGACCCAGCTTATATGGCCGCAGTCATTCAGAGCCAATCTCTCGCCTTGTGTGTGTGGAGCACTGGGAAGTTAATGATGCGTATCACTGGAGACAGAAGGAGTAGGAAGCACTTACTTTCCTCCCCAGTAGAGCTTGGTGGTAATGACCAGAC
>JAODXP020000004.1:9685114-9700114 GCA_027497455.2 Sardinella longiceps | reverse complement strand
CACCTTATCATCGTGTCTCAGGGATACACGCTGCTGAGACACTCCTGGGAAAATGGATTCAGCTCTCATCTATTCCAGGGTCAGATAGCGCATTGAGATTCAGATCACCTAGCTGTGCACTGCGCTGTCAGAAGTCATATCCCACAGTAGCAACTACAAAACCTGCAGTCTGTTACAACTCCAGGCGGAGAGAAGGAACTCCCTGCTCTTCTGTCCTTGCGTGACAATCCCTATAAAGCCCTGGACTGTGACCTGTGGGTCTGACCTCTCTGCCCGTCTTATCAGACCTCCTCATTACACCGTGTATATTCCACTACAGGCCGTGTGTGGGCATGTGTGTACAGGTGTGTGTGTGTGTGTGTGTGTGTGTGTGTGTGTGTGTGTGTGTGTGTGTGTGTGTGTGTGTGTTTATCCTACTAAAGGCCTCTCATTTGTGATAACTCACAAATAGTGACTCACTTTGTTTTACACTTGACTGTGACCTTCTCTTCTCCCTCAGCTAATAACCCTGGAACAGCAAATCTAACAGATGGGCATAATCATCACTTTGTTCCACTGCATGGAACCAAAATGTAAACAAAGCACAAGTGACCACTTATTAGCCTGCCGAGACAAAGCAGCGCTAACCCAGCATAATGAAGTGAGTGCAGTGGCTGTAATGAGAGAATTCTAACGACTGTGGATTAGAGCATAGCTATTGTGTGCACAGTCAAAACTCTCTTGCAACTTTATGCCTCAACTTCTGCCGTCAGATATTACTTGTGTTGTTTTGTTGCTCTGTGCCAAGGTTGGATGTTTATGTAGTGTACTTTTGAGGCTAATCATTGAGAGGTGGATGTGTCTCCAGTGAGGCAGTGAGAATGCTAATCCGTTTCAGGAGGTTTGCTTTGCATCGCATGGAGAAGCAGCAGCATCTGGCTGCATCTCTTCTGTCTCTCTCTCTCTGTGTGTGTGTGTCAGCAGAGACCACCGTGGAGTGGGTGGGAAGAGGAGAAACACACGTGCACACACACACACACACACACACACACATACACGCACACACACACACACACACACACACACACACACACACACACACACACACACACACACATACACGCACACACACACACACATACACGCACACACACACAGGGGTGCCAATTAAACTCTTGGTGATCTGTGCTAATGAGGAGTACTCACCGAGTCCCAAACAGGAAACACGCAGGCCTGACTTCCCCAGGTTCCTGAGTCGAAAGAGAGGGGGGGAGAGAGAGAGAGAGAGAGAGAGAACAAGCAAGGGAAGGGGAGAAAGAGAATGAAAAAGAGTACAGAGAAAGACAGAACAAGGAAGAGAGATACAGAGGGAGAGAGAGGCAGAAGAAGAGAAACAGACAAAGGCAGAGATAAATGAGCAGAAGCACTAGATTAAGCCTGTGGCCCACCTCACTCAACCCCAGTGGAGTAATCAGCCATCTCAACTCCGTCTCCCGCTCCACTCAGGGTGGCTAAAGAGTAATGCTATACCTCCTGTAGCAGCACCAAATTCTGGGCCCTGTGTGCAAGCAGTGGCCATGGGCCCACCTAACCCACTGGAATACACTTCCAGACTCCTCCAGGGCCCTCCCTCAACTTGGGGCCCCTGGTAACTCAATCCCTCTTTTCCCCCCACTACGACGCCCCTGCCCTGTAGCAACACATTAGACACTCTTTCACCTTATACACTCCTGGGAACTCTAGGTACTCAAATTGAACTAAAAACTGCATAAGATTTCCTGATAGACAAAAAAGCAGGGCTACAGTAAAGTAAAGTAAATTTTATTTATATAGCGCATTTATCGATGGTCAATCTATGCATCAGACTTTACGGATACTTTATTAGGCCCCAGGCAGCTAGGCTGAGTCCATGAGGCGTGGATCTGCCCAAGGTTTCTTCCTACATAACAAATTATTTACAAAGCGAGGGAGTTTTTCCTTGCCCCTGATTCTCATGGATGCTTCCCGTACTGTCTGTAAAGCGCCGTGAGACAATGTACTGTATTTGTGCGCTATACAAATAAAATTGAATTGAATCGACCGCACGGCCACTCAAAGCGCTTAGACGTAGACAAACACAAAAGACGTAGACAAAACATAAAAGTCCGTGGGTGGTAATGAGGCAGGCTATGGTGCAATCATGACTTCAGAGACGGAGAGGCAGACAGCAGGCTAGATGAACCATCCGGTAGTATGTATGGGGAAATTACGGTATAAGAATGTTCGAGAGACTCATACAGTATATTTTTCCAGATCTATCCGCCCTGCTACAGCTACAGCTGCCAGTGCCAGCAGGTGCTTGCTGCACACACCGCACAGGTTCATTTCCCCTCGCACTAAAGTTGGGTTGATTTGGAAAATCACTGCAGTCTGAAGTGTCTGCTGGTGGAGATGAGTGTCCATGGATTGGGGGATTACTACTGATCCCAGGTTTATTCTTGCAGTCTGTCTCAGCGCATACAGAGTCCACACAGGGCTGCTGTGCTGTGGCGGCGCATAGCCTAGCAGGATGTGATGATCACAAAGGTCAGAAGTGCCCACTGCCTGCAAATGCACTGTGGAGAGACTTTAGAGACTGTCCTGAAGGAATTCAGCTGGACTAGGGAGGTTTTAGCCTAGCTATAGCCTACATGGCCAAATGCCACTGACTAAGATGAGAATATACCACAAATACAGAGCACACAGCTCAGAGAGGGATCAAAAACTGCCACCAAAGGTTAAGATTGGTGGCATGAAAAGCAGGATACAACAGAATTGAAATATTACGAGCACTGGTGTCTCTATGTTTTTACTATCAACATGTGAGTCTCATCTGCGTTTGGCCCTTCATCTGACTCACATCACAAAATATCGTCCTCGTGCCGGAGTTCGTACCTGCTTTTCATGGCTTGGTGAATACTGAAGCAG
The DNA here is from genome assembly GCA_027497455.2 of Sardinella longiceps. Taxonomy (NCBI): domain Eukaryota; kingdom Metazoa; phylum Chordata; class Actinopteri; order Clupeiformes; family Clupeidae; genus Sardinella; species Sardinella longiceps. Next base: position 9,697,189 of record JAODXP020000004.1, on the reverse strand, counting down.
TTCAAGTGTTTTGCCTGGAACAATCGTGATTGGTAGTGACATACTGAAAAGTGTGCTTGTTTGCCCTATGTGCTCCTCAAAAGCAGTTATCCCCCTTTGAAACATGTTATGAGCAGATATATAGCCTAGAAGTCAATAGCGTTCTTGTTGAAACTGACAACTTAGAACTGACAGGAGGCTGTTATCTTTTGAAATGTGACATTTAGTGGATGAGTGAAGTGAGTATCAGTAACCTAGTGGTATAAATAAAAGACAGATCAGAGATGGGTGTCTGTGAGATTGAAAAAATCGGCCTATGATTTGCAACTCTTTTGGGATGCACAGAGAGTCTTTAAAGCAGAAGCTGCCTGACAGTCAACATACTTGATAAAGTATTCATGAAGATGTATTCATTCAGAGAAATAACTCTGTGAAAACGATGACATCTCTCATTTTAGTGATGTTCTACAGAGGAACACAAACTGCACGAAATTGTAACCAACAGGCATGCATCTCACAAAATTAGCACAATAAAAACCAAAGATAAGTGCCCTATTTCAGCTTGAAAACATCTTTTCAAAGCCTCATGATAGAGACTATCAAAAAATATCTAATGATCTGATTATGACAAGAATTCCTCCTCAACTGTGTTTTCTTATAATAACACAAATCAAAAGAGACGTGGTGAGTACACTGTGTCCTTAGACGTGGAAAGGCAAGGAGAAAAAACACAGGCATTGATTTTGAGTCTCTTCTTATTCAGTAGAAGCTCAGAGCCTTTAGTGCAATTTCCCACAGATTAAGAGTAGCAGCACAAGCCTCCACCACCTTCTTCACTTGAGAAGAGAGAAAAAAAGAACATAGAATCCAATAAAACAAGATTCCTCTCAGGCTGGTGCTGTTCACTGAATCATGTAAGAAAAATAGCCACAGCACATTTATCCCAGAACCATCTTAATTGCACTGTCCAGCCAGCCTCTAAATTATGACATACTGTTCAAGTCCTCTCTCAGAGACAAGGCATTTCTCAAACCCAGACTAGCCTTATATCTATCACTGATACAGATGAACGCCTTTGAAACACACTTGCATACAAATGTAATATTTATGATTTAAGTTAAAAAGGAACCATCATAATACCATAAAAAGAATACAAATAGATGAAGTGTGTAAGCATGTGTATGAATGCATATGTCTATGATTTTATGGGCCTGTATTAAAGAGTGCTTTAGAAGCTTTACCCCTATGCATATAGGACAGCAAGGACTAACAGTTTGTAAGGGGGTTGAGAGAGATAGCAGAGGAACTAGGAAATGATCAAAGCTTGAAACCAGACTCACAACCTGTGGGCACTTGAACCCACGTGGACAGGATACTACTACAGTTCACCCAGGTCAACCTGATGCAATTTCAATTTCAGATGGTGTTCCGGATCATGACCACCACCCAAATGTAATCATCTGTTCCTTTTCCCAATATTCACGTTGTCGAAAATATTTCATCCGATTCCATGCAGTAACTTTCAAACTATTTTGTACGCAAACAAAACAAACAGACACACACACAGACAAACCAACACTGGCGACAACATAACCTCCTTGGCAGAGGTAATAACACCTTCAGACAGCAGAATACCATACACCCAGACAATGAGACTAATAACAGTAATTAAGCCATTGCCTCACGCAGACTGTTAGAAATACAATTGCTGACCTTGTACCAGTCTATTGTGGCTTGACTAAAAAAAGGTTTTGTATTATCCTTGAGCTTAAGGTCCATTCATGTCCATGTAAATGCAAGGACCTGTGATACTTGACAATGATTGCCACGACAACCAACAGTTGAAAATAAAGTATTACTGCTATGATGCTGCAATGGCTACTTTTTCTAGAAGGGGATCTGGCATGCAACCAAGGTGCAGTGCCAAGTGTGTGGGGTAGAAAGCGAGTGTATAAGATAGTGGAGACCATGTTTTTGGTTTTTGCCCATTAATTGAGGCAGACTCTCTCTCTGAACTGCTACTGCACCAATGATTCGAGGAGGGGATGGCAGAGTCGCCCTGATAAACAGAATACTTAAGTACATCTGTGTAACCGTATGCATGCACGTGTGTGTGTGTGTCTAGGTGAGTGATACATGTGCTTTCAGCTGGATATGAATAAGACGGACGGCACATTTCTCAAGAGAAGATTGCTAAAAATGTTTTTTTTTCCGTATGTGTTTGGGTGGGGGGTGGGAGGGTTGCAAACACAACTCCAGCAAGATGAGCAGCTCACAACAACATAACTAGCCTCTCTCAAACAACATCCACTCTAAGCCACATCTCTACACCAGACTATAAAAATGAAAAATTATACTTCTGAGCATACTCCTCTTGGTCCTCCCCGTCCTCTCATGACTTAAATCCTCAAAGGATTGGGAATATGCCAACTAGCCTAAACCCTTAGCCCTAAGCCCTAAGCCTAAAGCCTGTCCTTCACTGACATGCACAATAGGGGCGAGAGTCACAGGGAAAGAGAGAGAATTTGAAAGAGACACTGAAAGAAAGACAGCAACTGGGGGGAAAATGAGCAACTGAGAGAGTGAGAGAGAGAGAGAGAGAGAGAGAGAGAGAGAGAGAGAGAGAGAGATGAATAGATAGAGGGGCAGAGAGGGAGAGAGAGAGAAGCAGCAGTCCTCGAACACGCTGCAGATCAAACACGTTTCACAGATTAAACAGTTGACGAGTCGCAGAGCTGCTCATTTGAAGTGACACATGCCTAGCTCCGGGCGTCTGCACAGCTGCACCCCACTCCCACCCACCCCACCCCACCACCCCATCTCGTGCTCCCCGGCAAGGGATAGAGAGCACCAATTAGGCCGGACCACTGGAGCTGGAGTTGAGGCTGGAGTATAGGACTATTGGAGTATAGGAGATGGATCCCTCTCTGCACAGAGAGGGATCACTGTCTGGAGCTCTCAAGCCAACCCCAAGCAGGCCAGCAACCTATATTGGCCATGCACCTAATGTTAAAGTGATACTGTGTCTTGTTTCAGGTTGTCTACTAACAAAAATCTATTGATTTACTAAATAAAAATATCACCTCATTATTTGATAATTACCTACATAAACAAACTGTAGTGTTCAGGCAGGCTTTGCTGGCGAATTCAATTGTGATTGCCATAAACAGCCATCTTGAAACTATGGTCTATCGGGGATCTGTGTTGTCGTTCAGTAGCAGCGCTTGGAGGAGTCTTATTTTTTAATGCAAACCAAGATATAAACACAAACATCTACGCACACAGATACATCAACACATATACCCGACCACACAGACACACACACACACACACAGACACAGACACACACGCACATACACACACACAACACAGCTCGATGTACATGACTCCTTGGAGAGGCTTGTGGTTTTCACACAAAGTGCGTAAAGTGACAAACAGCACTACTCAGCAAAACTGGAATGGCACACAAGAGACACCTTCAGCTAGAAACAAACGCATCTGAGCCCCCAATGATGGTCAATGAGAGATCATTACATTTCAAGTAGACTTATAAATGAAGACACATCACCCAGCAAATCTCTCTCTCTCTCTCTCAGTCTCTACAATCTCTACATCCCCTGCCATGCACTGCTAGTGTTAGGTGTGCATGAGTGGATCTGTGCTGAAACTCCTGCTCTTTTATTAAAACCGTAAATCAGGTGGCAGTCAATGGCGGCACAAGGGAGAGACTAGAATGCTGGTCTGATGGCCACTCGCCTGTGCAGAGCCTGTCTAGAGCTTTAGGTGTGTGTGTGAGTATCAATGTGCATCTGTGTCAATGCATTTGTGTGTGTGTGATGGCCACTCAGTCAGGTGTATGATCACTATGGTGTGTGTGTGTGTGTGTGTGTGTGTGTGTGTGTGTGTGTGTGTGTGTGTGTGTGTGTGTGTGTGTGTATATGTGTGTGTCCTTGTGTGCCCTTGCATGTGTGAGAGGGTTTTTTTGTGATGAGAAGGAACAAACTGCTTTTGAGCCGATATTAGCTGATTTCAGCAGAGAGAGTTTGTAATGAGCAGTAAATGTGGGATGGGTACACAGACACTCACGCATGGTTTTCTCTCCAAGGAGAACACACACATTAGGCACAGATTGAGGCACAGGCACACACACACACACACTCACACACGCGCGCGCATGCGTGCACGCATACACTCATACACGCAAAACAAAACATCAATGTGTGTTTGTGTGAATAACCACTCCAAGACAGTATCCAAAAAAACCTCACACTGCACTTTCTCTGTCTCTCACACACAAATGCACACATACACACAGAAAAATCTGCAGGCACACACATAAACCCACAAATGTTTACAGATACACACAAGACAGACTCGTACACAAACATACAGATACACACAAACAAGCATACACACACACACACACACACACACACACACACACTCACACAGGCATTAGAGACAAAAAAGGCAAACAGTCAGGCTCGAAATGATTCACAGTTGGCTGAAGGCTAAAAAGCAAATGCAAGCAGAATGTGTTGCTACTACCTTTGGGCTGTTACAGGGAGGATTTGTTAAATTCCTGACACTAACTGATATGCGCTGTGAATCATCAATTTGGGGGTTCGAATCACAGCCTAGCGAGGCATTTCCAAACCACATGATATGCCTCAGCATCTCCAATCTCATGCAGTTCATTCAGCCATCATGGAGCGGGAGATTTATTCAGCTCTTTAATTGTTCTTTAGTCCTTCTATTATAGATAACATAAATAATACAAAGCAATTTCATTCATTTTCAAATTCATTAATACTGTAATAGATGTTGCCTAAAAGAACTTGTGAGAGTCTAGTTAATGAACCCACTCACAAAGTGAAAGCATAAGAAATACCGTACATCATACAGGAATATATGGGCCAGAGGACCACTGTATGCATGCATGTTAAAGGGCTCAATGTCCAATAAAAAGTAAATCTAATGGCCTACTACTGCACTGTGATATAACAGGAAGTAATCATTGTTTGAAGTGGGATGTGAGGACAGTAGATATGGGAAGTATATGGGAAGTGAATGGTGTCTAGTAAAGTCAATGGGTGTCCCAGTTAGTCTGGAGAGCATGGGGGACCTGGTGTGTGTGTATGTGTGTGTGTGTGTGTGTGTGTGTGTGTGTGTGTGTGTGTGTGTGTGTGTGTGTGTGTGATATGGGAAGTATATGGGAAGTGAATGGTGTCTAGTAAAGTCAATGGGTGTCCCAGTTAGTCTGGAGAGCATGGGGGACCTGGTGTGTGTGTATGTGTGTGTGTGTGTGTGTGTGTGTGTGTGTGTGTGTGTGTGTGTGTGTGTGTGTGTGTGTGTGTGTGTGTGTATCTCTGAGGGAAAGACACTTGTGGCCTTTGAGAAAATTTGAATTGGAGCTGTGAGATTTGAATTACGGGAGAAAGCTCTCAAGTGGAGATGGTTAAAATGCTTGTAGGCTAGTTGGGCTTCTACGCTACACAGATCAACGCAGCAGATCACAGCCAGATATGGGCGGTGATTGGTCAAATACAGCCAGATATGGGCCGTGATTGGTCCAATACGGTCAGCTGCTCTGTTGGCGTGAGGGATGGAGGACCAGCTGTGGGAGGCCTGCACGTGACTTAAAGGGTGCTCAAGGAGAGGCCAAGGGCATTGGGCTTTTTTTAGAGGCCTAATTAAGAGCACAAGCCCAGTGACACACTAGGACTCATCCACTGCAAATGAAATGAAATGAAACATTAACATGTGTGCTGTAAGTTGCTGTTAATGTGGACGAGATGCACATTCATAACAGTCCAGGAGGCCTCCAATAACACACTGACATGCACACGTCTGCAGCCAGCAAGGCTCTTATATTATTCTTAAGTCATGGCCATCTGCTCAGAGTGTTGGAGGGGGAAAAAAAGAAAAGAAAGAAACACATACGTCATGGTCCACACACAAATATGAAAATGACTCTGATGCACACACACTCACCACACACACACACACACACACACACACACACACACACACACACACACACACACAAAGTACTCAAACATATAATGCATGTGCACATGACACTAATATATTTCAATTCACATACACACACACACACACACACACACACACACACACACACACACACACACACACACACACACACACACACACACACACACACACACACACACACACACACACACACACACACACACACACACACACACACACACACACACACACATACACTCCTAAGCAGAAATGCCTGTTGGCTTGCGATAGGACACTGTCCAATAGGCAGCAGAAGGCCCGGGAGGCTGCCCATCTGCACTGCACCATTGGGCAGTCAGGCGGGCAGAACGCGCCACAAACACCCCAGACACAAAGACACCACACAGCACAGCACAGGACAGCAGAGCCACAGCCACAGCCACGGCTAGAGTCACAGCCAGAACCAGAGCCTGGGCCAAACCAGGGCCAGAGCTGGGCCAGAGCTAGGGCTACAGCAGCCTACTGGAGCACATGGCTGGAAGATGAGACCATGTAAGTCACTCGCCAGTCATAATAACAAACACTGGACAGGGACTGATGGATCAGAGCCAGATAAGGACTAGATATGCTACTGAGTTTCAGAAGGATAGTGTGAGAAAGAGAGACAGAGAGAGAGAGAGAGAGAGAGAGAGAGAGAGAGAGAGAGAGAGAGAGAGAGAGAGAGAGAGAGAGAGAGAGAGAGAGAGAGAGGCAAAGCAAGCAAATAAATGCAGAGAAAGAAAGATAGACAGAGGCGGAAAACAGACAGAAAAAGGAGAGATTTTCTTTTCTTTTTTTTTCTTGTGATCTACTTCGTTCCATTCAATCAACATTCCACTGGCACAAATAAAGGAGATTTTAATGTTACAGTCTGCATGGTCGCTCAAGACACTCTGAACATCTCAATCATCCACCTGGAGCAGCAACCCTGCCTATCCATCATCCACCTGCTGCTGCTGCTGTTCCCAGTCTGCAGCCTGCAGCTGTGTATGGGAGGCAAGAACAGCTGATGGTGCCATAACTTAAAGCGGCTAGAGAGGCCCACCAATCACCTGGCTTTCGTTCCCCGAGAGGATGATGAATTGCTTGCACAAATGCTCTGACCAAAAAAAGAAATTAAAGTATGGTGAATTGCCCGTCAATCTGACACACATACTGCCTAATCCCATCTGTCTCTAACACACATGTACACACATACACAGACATGGAGATGGCTACATGTAGAGAGAAAAGACAGAGAGAGATAAAAGGTGCTCAGGCGCTACGCCTCGGTATAATGTTGAGGTATTAAACGGGTAAGTGTAACATCCACATGTGTGAACGTCTGGTTAAAGAAACACTATGTAAATTTGCAACATATGTGACCTGTCCTTTACCAGAGAATTAGTTTTTAAGTGTAGCCGGTGGCGGTCCGCACCGCACACGGGTCTCGAACCCGCCACCCCACAAACCACAAACTCCCGGCGTGGGAGTGGGACGCTCTAACCAACTGAGCTAAAAGCCCAAGCTTCTAACTCAGCTGTTAGAAGCGCCCATGGAATTGGGTGATGAGGATTTACACGTACTACCGCCGAGCTAGCCGAGCTAGCTGGCCTCCGTTACAGTAGCATCTATAAATTAATTTGGTTTACATATAGTCATATGAGGAGTGGATAAACGCAACTTTTATTCCCACCAGCCATCCAGGATACGCAGTGTGTAGCTCTGGGTGGAGGGTAAGGAACCACCATAAAATAAAAGAAAACCCAGTTACAGAATGGCATTGCAAACTGTATTGCCATCAAACATCAATTGACATTTTCAAGCAGTGGCAATAAGAGGTTTGGAGGGTTTTGTGTGTTTTTTAGGTAGCTAGTTCACTATTTTTACAACAAAAAATGCATTATTTTGCTTTAATTACTGGAAGTTATGTCTGACAAAGGCTAAAGAGAGAGAAACTGAAAGAGCCCAGAAGTAATGGGCATGTTTTCACCCTGTTAAGGACATCAAAGGCTTGTTACAACTAAGACTTCATCTGCAGACCTTCTTTCCCTTTTAAACAGAGTGATCGTTCCACTGATTACAAACCCAAAGGAGGCTGGTAGCTACCCATCCAAAGATAAGAACAGGAAAAGATGGAGAGAGATTTGGCACTGTTCTATGCCTGCCGATTTCATGCTTGGCAAGAGCAGAGATTCTAAAGCACCATGTGTACAGTACATGTAAAGACCCGTGCTGTTCATCACTCTGTGGAACTGGAGGGGAAAGCATGTGGTGCTCATCTGTTACACTTAAAAGTGTGTGTGTGTGTGTGTGTGTGTGTGTGTGTGTGTGTGTGTGTGTGTGTGTGGTGGAGGGTGTTCGGCAGAAAGGTGGAGTGGAGTGTGTGTGTGTGTGTGTGTGTGTGTGTGTGTGTGTGTGTGTGTGTGTGTGTGTGTGTGTGTGTAGGGGGGGCATGAAAGATGCAGGGAAAGGACAGTGGCCCTTGAGCTAGGAAAGCCATTTTTTTATAAGTAAAAGTTGAGAGTTAGAGATGGCACAATTCTATCTAGAAATGTCACATCTGCTGCTCTGTTCATCCTTAAAAAAAGCCATATTGGACCACATCCATGGCTGTGTGGACATGTTTGCCTTATTTAACAAGGGGAAGGTATACTCAGATTTGGATAATGTGGAAAATTGTAAAGAATCACAAGGTTGAAGAGGTCTATAGCAACATGGACACAGAAATCTTCATGACGACAGTGTGCCAAGCAACTGAGACTCAGGCTAGTTAGCGGATTTAAACTGTTGCAATTTAAATGGATTATGCCTACACCTACCTAACTCCCTACCTTTGGCACTGCTTTAATAAGTATAACCCTAATGTGGTCCTCATGGGAGTAGGCTACATTATTTCACTGCCTGGAGCTGACACAAAATTAGGTGATTTTTTAGGAAAATGTCTGTCATATGGCCTGTTAAATGTTATAGGCAAAAACCTTAATGTTTTTCAGAATGCATTTCTTATTGCATAATGCATTTCTTAATATTTTTTTAAGCATTTTCCATAAATACTGCATGTATTAACTACATCTTCACAGTATTAAAGCGCGCAGCCTCCTTCATCTGTGCACATGATAACCAAAGTAACATCTTCTTAAAACATGGAAATATGTCGAGAGGGCTAGAGAGGGAAAGACAGACAGAGAACCAAGACTTGCGCGCTATTAGACTCGAACCAGGGGCTACTTCCTGTCACTGTAATTGTAGTCCTTGCAAATGTCACCGCGACTGACACAAGACATTTCGCGCATATTTTTTCCTGAAGGCCATCTTTCCTTTTGCTAAACAGACAGATAAACAGCTTATGTCTACTCGACTTTCTTAAAATAATAATTAAAAAAAAAAAAAAATCAGCATAGGCCTACTGAACAAACAAAACAGTACTTGGCACTCACTGGAGGGGCATCATTTGCATCTTTAAGTGACCTATTTATCTCATACTGATTTGGATTTGCCCATTGGCATGTATGAAGCATCACTAGCTTTTGTGACAAGTAGCCTATGCAATCCTCTGCTTTCCTTGTCAACGAGTCAGCGGCAAATCACATAGGCTACAAGGCTATAGGCAGACCAGGCAGTTCCCAAAATAGAGCCCAAATCTATTTGATACTCCAAGGTCTTTTTTCTTCAGAACATGTATTCCAATGCTTTTAACAGATGTCAGATATTGTTTAGAATTAATGTTAAAATGATAAATGTTGAGAAGTTAACGTCTTACAGAAAAACAACAAGGCCAACATATCCAACGTGTGCCTGTTGTTTTTAAGCACATGAGGCTATCTTAAGAAAATGGAAAATTTCTTGTAACGTTGTTATGGAAACTGTCTCCCTTATTGTCAACTCAATGTGATGTTTAGCCTCTCCTTGACAGATTTCCTAGACGCAATTAATTATTTGAAACATGAAAACTATTAGTTCGCACCTCGCCTCCTCCTCATCCTCGGCTCGGCTCTCTACCACCGACACGTTGGCACACTCAGACTGTTTTTCTGCAACGGTGGACCATCTTGACTATTTCCAATATCTTCAATTTCCTTTCACACTTCCCTGATTCTCAATAAAGTTGCATAGCCTACGTATGGTCACCTATTTGTTGGCTTGCAACGTGGGTTCGCAACTCAGTTAACGCGGTCTTGCGCCACACTGTGGCCAGACGTAGTAGAAGTCTAACATCAGTCGTTTACTGGGTAGCCTACGATTAGAAAAAAAGTCAATGCACCTAAAAAAGATATTATGATCTATGCTTTATAAATTAGTTAGACATTAACAATTGTACTATTGATTATGGTTATAAACATTTAATATAAATACACATGGCAACATCTTTGTCAAAATAGCAAGTTCAATTTAATGCAAATTGGCTTATTTTAGTTGCAGCAGTGTTGCAGTAATTACCATTCATCTCTAGGAAGTTTAGAGGGACACCCTGCTGCTAACCAACTGCCACTAAGCTGCAATGCACTCTTTTAGGCAACTCATGACGTCAGTGAAAAAAAAGCCCCAAACTTCGCAATGCAGACCCTAGTCTACACGCTACAGAAATATATAATGTAAATGTAAAAGTAAAACATGCAAAAGTAATTTAGACACAGAGAAGCCTCAAGGCACCAAATTGTCAGAACAATGGAATGGTCAAAAAGTAGTTCATCCACTTTCGTGCAAAAAAAAGTTCCATGCAACAACCACATAAACACAATTTAATGACGCCCCTGTATGGTCAATTGCAAAACAAAAAGTGCAAGCAAATTGGTTCTCATTTTCACTAGGTGAACAACATGACAGTTTGGCAATGGCCAGAGCCCATCAACTAGCAATACTACAATCCTTGATCAAGTTCATGAAAATAAAAGCACATGTGTGCTCTTTGTTTTTAATTTTTCCTATTGGCCAAGAACACCACTGCTGTGCCCATTGGCTGGTTCACGTACCTATACTTCATGCCCGTCAGCTTGCCTGTGGACTCCTTGAGTGAGATGTGGTGCCGGTGGGTGAAGGAACCCAGACTCCGTGCAATGAGTGCCACGGTGCGGAACCGGGCACGGGCCGCGCTGGCACCCGTGTTGGGGCTGGTGGCGTTCTGCTTGCCGTGCCCATCACCATTGCGGGGTGCCTTGAGGCCATGGTCGGTGCAGGCAAAGGACACCTGCATGCCCGCCAGGGTTGCCTTCTCTGTGAGGGCGCCGAATACACTGAGAGAAACAGGGAGAGTGGGAGAGCGAGGACGGACTCCTCACTGCAGAGCTGCTGCTGCTGCTGCTGTTGCTTTTGCTGCTGATGCTGTTGCTGCTGTTCTGCAGTGACAGGATACAGAGAGGACAACGTGCAGCGGGGAAAGACCTGTGTGAGTGGAGAGAGAGAGAGAGAGAGAGAGAGAGAGAGAGAGAGAGAGAGAGAGAGAGAGACAGGAGCGCAGGTTGAAGGTGACTCCTCTTCTTTTACTTCCTCTCCTCTTCTTCTTCCTCCTCCTCCTCCTCCTCTTCCTCCTAGGGCAATCGGTGTCTGGCTCTGTGCAAGGAAAAGCCGGAGTGAGGTCAGGGAGAGAAGTGCTCTCTCTTACTTGCTGTTTCTCTAGCCTCCTCTCTCAGTTGCTGCCTCTGACTGAATTCTTCTCCCTTTTAATGGGTCTTTTTTCTGAGCCTGTTGTTCTCATTCAGTCTCCACTCGCTGGTCCTGACACAGTCTCTTGTTCTGTGCCACAGATCGCTGCAGTAGGATGCTGATGCTGGATTTTTTTTTTTTTCCTTCACTGTTATTCTGCCCCAATTCTTCACGTGTTCCTCTCTCTCTCTCTGTCTCTCTCTCTCTCTCTCTCTGTACTGTGTGTACCTGTGTCTCTGCACTCGTTTTCACCCCCTCGCTTTTCTCTCTCTCTCTTTTCCTCTTTTGTCCCCTCTGCTCTTTTTACCCTGCGGGGTAGCCCTGCTGAGACTCCAGAGGTGGGGGGACAGCAGCAGAGGTGGAGGTCTTTCCTTCCTTCTTTCAACGATGCACAGCCACGGAAGAGATCTCTCGACAGAAGAGCGATGAAGGGACCCGTTG
>JAODXP020000004.1:9630114-9682614 GCA_027497455.2 Sardinella longiceps | reverse complement strand
TTTTCACGAGCCTTGTCACAGCCCTGTTGAGTGAGCATGTAACCTTCCACCGCATGTTTCCACCCCCTCATACAGCACATGCAGCGTGATAAAGTGAGATTATTTGGTTCATTGAGTGCTGCACTGCCCTTGGCAAAGGCAGTCTTATTTATATCTCCTTGAATAAGTCCCCGTTTCTCAGAATAAACGCCATTGTTTACTTGCCGTCAGATGTTGAATGCGTGACACATCCGCTCATATCTAAGGAGCAGATGGGATTATTGTTTGGAATCCGTCGTCAATATGGTCCACGTGATGTGGTTTTCATACAGAGTGGTGACCTCTGCCTTCTCTTTCTCTTAGATTAACTCCATGGATGGTGCCTGTGATTCGAAGTGAGGGACAGTATTTTCACAATGCTATCTGAGAGAGGCATGAACTTTTAATGAATTGCTAATTTCCTTCACAGCCTGCGTGAACTGTTCATTGAGACACATATTTAGTCAATTTGATTCAGAAAGTACAGTCTTTTTAGTATTATGTGCTATTCCTACACAGTGAATCATCAATGTCATCACTTCATGTGGCCATCCAGATATGCAGATCAATGCCAACCCTAATTCAAAGTTCTTGGTGTCCTTCCAGAATGTTCCAACACGTCGAGATGACAAAAAAAAGCAGGTTGTCTGTCTGTCTGTCATCTGCTTTTACTGAACTCAGATCTATTAATCAAGTCCCCCTCTGATGGCTGCCTGTCTAATTCTTTAAAAAGTATGTCATTCAAATGAGTCAATCTAAACCTGTCACACTTTGGGAAAATCCCAGATGGCCAGCTAGCCCCTGAAGCAAAGAATGTTCCATCAATCTCCTGCTCTTCGGTCGGAAAAAAAAAATCTACAACACACACACACGCACGCACACACACACACACGCACGCACACACACACACACACACACACACACACACACACACACACACACACACACACACGAGAGAGAGAGAGAGAGAGAGAGAGAGAGAGAGAGAGAGAGAGAGAGAGAGAGAGAGAGAGAGAGAGAGAGAGAGAGAGAGAGAGACAGAGAATTCAGGACCTATCTGTGGCAAAGCAAACTTCTTTGAGGACAATCAAATATCATCTTATAATAAAGCTGAAGCTCTTCAGAAGGGAATGTCCTGCTTTGAAAAATAAAATCTGAACCTGACCTCAAAAAAGAGTCTGTTTTTCTCCTGATGTGAGTGAATGCCATAAGCTCTTCCCAAGACCATTAAGAAAAGCCATCAAAGCCAAATGCCTTTGAGGAAGAAGCCTGCATAATGTGCTCACTGACTCTTAGAAATGGTGGTTACTGTAAAAAGGAAGCAAAACCAAATTGACCCTGCCATTTATTCTTCTGACATTTTTCCTTTTATCCATCACACAAAAAAGACCAGGCACAACACTAAAGATGACACTCTCTTTTCATCCATTCTAGCTCTCTCCAGCTAACACACTCATTTTTCAAACATGCCTCCCCTACGCTGCATGGCTGCATGAGAGGGCATCATGTATTTGATGTAGGGGTGTGAGGTCACCAAATCCCCCATGGAGACAGGGGCTGTCATCAGAGCTGTGCAAGTATGCTCATGTGCCCCGTGTCCAATTGGCTTCTAAATGCCCGGGAAAATAATCCCTTGTGTTCAGGATTAGCCTTCCAGAGGAAGAGGAAGAGGAAGATATTATTATTCTGCCAGTACTGCAAAGAGTGCCTTTAATCATTTTGTAGGGTGTATGTGTGCGTGTGTGTGTGTGTGTGTGTGTGTGTGTGTGTGTGTGTGTGTGTGTGTGCGTGCGTGTGTTTGCATGTGTGTGTGTATGTGTGTGTGTGTGTTTGTGTGTATTTGTGTGTGTGTGTGTGTGTGTGTGTGTGTGTGTGTGTGTGTGGGTGGGTGGGTGTGTGTGTGTGTGTGTGTGTGTGTGTGTGTGCGTGCGTGCATGTGTGTGTGTGTGTGCAACATATGAATGTGATGTGCATAACTATGACTCAGTGGCTCATTGTGGCTCAGTGTCTGTGTGTCGTTCACAAAGTCACTATGGTGCCAGTCCAACCTTAGCTGTAGAGGACTATACAAATTCACAGCGCTATTCAACAACACACTTCATATTCATTAGGCTGCTTACTTTCATCACCGTGTAATTCTGATTAAAATGAAATGTAATGAAGGTTAGACCTCAAAGCCATGGCAGTCCTTGCTATTGTAACAAGTGACTAGGCTATACTACGGAGAGGTTGTCATCAAATTTAGAGTAAGGATCATCAGAAATCAGTTATAAAAATCACGCAAAAGCTTTGTTCATGTTTAGTACTACAGCAGAGCAAAATGTTCAGAAACTGCTCTTAGATCAGGGCCATTCAATGTAACTGATAGGTTTACAGTTGTTTCTTGAACACATCAAGCTACACATCAAGGGTTTGACATACTGTATACAGAACAGTGTATCGAAATGTATCCAAACTTTTGTAATATTTTGTAAAGCATGGTCAAGTGCTATTAATGTATGTCTCTGATGGAAGCACTTTTATAAGGACATAAGTGCATAAACATATATGCATGAACATTATACAATTATGCCTGCATGATTTGTATAGACTATTGAGTAGATTCTTATGCGACTGGATATTTGCATTTTCAAATACAATATAGTTTTGATGACATTGTGATGGCCTCCAGCACTGAATTTGTTAAAGCTCTTTTTCATCATGATACCAGTCAAACTTATGTTGGAAATGGAAATTACGACTGTCGCTGGGTTTGAGATTTGTCGCAATTACCATTACGAGCCATACAAAGGGTTCCATGATGATACAGCTATACAGCATTGCCCCCCACATGAGAGGAGCGGGGAGGAGGCATGAATTTTTGTGATCACTGCAAAGTAGGCCGTAATATGCTGAATTAGTTGTTTAAAAAGGCATGCGGAACTTGTTGCTGACGATTATCGCTGTGGTATTACATTTTAAATGAGGAAAATGCAGAGGAATTTAGCAGTGTTAAAAGTTGTATTTCGTGAATGAACTCTATTAAGAAGTGGATAAACTCGATTTCCAAAATTTGAGAGGTGGGTTGACTATGTGTTTACTTGCTTTTAGAACCCACTACATCTCTGCTTATAAAAATAAACACTTAATGTTTCAACACTAATAACATAAGAGAATGCATTATGAATGCATGATGACAGAGCTCATAGAAAGTGATGAAATGTCCACTCTCAAGTAGATACCTCATTCTCATCCTATTAGCATTTCATTTCTGTTAGCAACTAATTTCCAATAGGCCTACATATTACAGTAACTTAGCATTTAAGAGAGTGTAATTGTGGGTCCATTTCCTTGACGCTTGAAACTGACCTAATTGATGACCACTGGGCGCACGGGTGCTAAGACCATTTGGCAGCGCTTGGATTAATATGTTAATGTTGGAAAGTCCAGATGGGCTCTGCAGTGCCAGCTATCCATAGAGCTAATCACTAGTCATCATGTGGGCAGTGGTCTCCAAGCAATTAGAATGGACGTGTCCCCCTGATGTCTCTGTTGGACATGTACTTTTAATGTCCCTTGTGCGGTCTGTGTGTGTGTGTGTGTGTGTGTGTGTGTGTGTGTGTGTGTGTGTGTGTGTGTGTGTGTGTGTGTGTGTGTACAGTACCTGTGTGCGCTTGTCTATGTCTGTGACTCTGTGTCTGTGTGGGTGAGTGGAGTGGAGTGGAGTGGAGTGAGTGTGTTTGTGCATGTGTGGGTGTAATTGGCACTAGTGTGATTATGTGCGTGTGCGTGTGTGTGTGTGTGTGTGTGTGTGTGTGTGTGTGTGTGTGTGTTTGTGTGAACTTGTGTGTGTGTTAGTATGGGACATGAGTCCAGAGGATCCAGGGACACGTCCGTCCTAATCAGCCTGCCTTTGATCAGTGCATATTGGACTGGGCAAATCATACACCACAGAGACATCACTGAGCTGCAATCCAGGAACATCCTCATCCAATTTGTTTGATTGACCCGGCAATTTAATTGGACACTGTTCCACAAATGAAATGGTCATTTGAGTTGAGCCAAAGGAATCCAATAGCCCTTCAAGTGCAACCCTGACCCATGTCCGTCTGCCTGTCTGTCAGTCCATCTGTCAGTCTGGTCTGCAGCCACGGCATATGAAGTTATTTGGATATTAATGGGGTCATTATAAAGTCTGATTTGGTGTGTGTGTGTGTGTGTGTGTGTGTGTGTGTGTGTGTGTGTGTGTGTGTGTGTGTGTGTGTGTGTGTATGCCCTGTGGAGAACAGCGGCATCAAAAATGCATGAGCTGCATTTCCACAAAGGAGGCGGCATTAGGTTGGCTTCCAGTTATTTTTCTACATGTATTATTTAAGTATGTGTAACGAAAACACAAATTTTATGAAAATGGGATCATGGTTGGCAGTGTTTTTGTTTGCTTGTTCGTTTAGTCTGACAAGCACATGCAATCCCACAGACACACTCCCAAAGAAGGAGTGCGTGCGTGCGTGAGTGTGTGCGTGCGTGCGTGCGTGTGTGTGTGTGTACATGCGTGCGTGTGTGTGTATGTACATGCATGAGCAAGTAAGACAGGGCCACAACAATGAGACTATGATGCCTCGAGTGTCACCGTGAGCCCACATGAATGAATCTATTTGTACTTGTAAAATCATGGCGACGCTGTGGATTGGTGGCAGCCTCACAGACAGACAGCCAGCCGCCTCCAGCAGCAGCAGCAACATCAACATCAGCAGCAGTAGCAGCTCACAGTGTACAGACAAGCCTGTAACACAAGCAGCACAGCGCCCATCAACTATTTACACACACCTGCTGAAGAAGGCTCAGTTGCCATAATGAGTTCCCCGAGTTTATAAATGATACACACTCCTATGAGGTGTCAGAGAGAAAGACAGACAGAGAGAGATGGGGGGGGGGGAGAGAGAGAGAGAGAGAGAGAGGGGGGGGGGGTGGAGGTGGGGTGTGTGTCTGGATTGTGTGACTGGGTTGGATTTGTTTCTCCATGCATGCTTGGAGACACTATGAGATGATGATGTGCACAGATCAAATGCCTCAAAAAAACAACAGCAATAAAAAGCATGCCTGCCTGCCTGCCTGCCTGTTATCTGGAGAACGCTATCTGTATGCTTTTCTTCAATGATGGCTGAAAACATTAGGTTAGTGCTCTACTATGCAATACAAACGAGTTTTAATTAGCCACAATTACGTGACAGCGGGCACACACACACACACACACACACACACACACACACACACACACAAAATGGCAATTTAATGGCTCTTATTCGGCATGATAGGCCCTACCAGTACAAAGGAGCAGGAGCAACCCTAGAAATTTTGGGTCCTATTACAGGAAATATTTTTGGACCCCCCATGATGATGGATTTTTAATGTGCCAGGCCCTTAGACTCCCCCACCCCCACCCCCACTCCCATAGGAGCATAAGACACCACACAAACACCTCTGAAATAGGCCTATCAGTGCAAGTTATATTAAGTGTGAATATGAGGCTGAGGGAAACGGTAGGCTAATCAGCAAGAATAATGGCTCATAACTAACAATTAAGTGCTCATGCCATATAAGGGCTTCTTGGCAAAGCAAGTAAAAGTTTAGTGCATACTATAACACTGCATTATATTCACACCCTATAAATGAATGAGTTGCATGTGTCTTTGGGGATTCAGTAAGAGCAGGTGTTTGAAAGCTTTTTACACAGTGGCAGCTCTTAGTTACCATGGAAACACAATTAAAACAGCTGATGCAAAATCACTGCCTCTTGTCTAAAGATGGCTAATGTACCTTAACTTTGGTGCGTGAACACAAACAGCTATCTGTTAAGCCCAAATGCACAAAACACATGAAGAACGTATACCTCACTCACGTCAGATCATGCGCTACGTAACTTTCGTAAGGCACTTCCGCGCAACGATCTGATGTTGAAGCCCTTCAGAGCGATTTCAAGCCCAATGTTAGGCGTGTTTGAGATGTAAAGCCGCCTACAGCCGCCTGCAGCCGGCTGCAGCCAAGCGATGCATTGTGGTTAGACGCGGTGTCCGACTTCCGGCTGACTTCACCAAGCTTGTGAATGCGTCACCAAAATACGCCCACAGCACGTCACTCAAAACTCGCGGTAACAAGGCGGCTGCAGCCGAAACCCGCATCTCCTTTTTCTCGGCTGCAAGAGGATGCATCCCACCCCCATGACGTAACTCATTATTCCGATTGGTTTGAAACTCCTCATGACAAATATGACACCAACCACGTTGTACTCACTGAAAATGGGCTTATTTGAATGAGCTTCTGCTAAGCAGTATGCAAGTTTTGCCCAATGAAATAGCCTTATTGCTCTCCAGCATGGCTTGGTTTGCCATCTCAAATAAGCATTTCATACCACATTACTATTTTTAACAAAACACCTTCAAACACAACTCTGTTCCTCTTGCATTGCAACAATAATTTATTAAGCAACATTATATGATTTATTTCGCCAGTTATCACGTTCATTTTAATGGTGAAATGAGGGGATTCAAGCTGTTTTCAGTGCAAACAAACTTCCGCGATATCTCCCGACATCACGTCCATGTTCACGTGTTGTATGGCTTCAGCCAGCTGCAGCTGTGTTGTCCACCTTGTCCCCCATGCTTTTCCACTCCCACCGACGTATTTCCGTAGATCTCGCTGGTTCTGGCTACAGCCTCTAGCTGTACCGGCTCTGAACACGAACGAGCTTATTCTCTAACCGGACCAATCCTGCTGGCTGCTGTAGAGGGTGTGACGTAGCGAAGAAGCAACTGCTTTGAATCCAACCAATCCAACAAACGTAACCAGCGTCATCGGATGGTTTCGATGTGATTGGCTGAAGTGTACGTCAATTAAATTGATGGACAAGCCGTTTGTCCAGTTAGATTCAAGGATTTCTGGCTCCTGAAATACAACCGAATTCCAAAAAAGTTGGGACACTTTATAAATTGTTCATAAAAATCGAATCCAATCATTTACAAATTTCATAAACCTATATATTGTTCACAATAGAATATAGATAACATGGCAAATGTTGAAAGTGAAACTTTTTGAAATGTTATGCCGAATATTGGCTCATTTTGGATTTTATGAGAGCTACACATCCCAAAATAGTTGGGACGGGTAGCAATAAGAGGCCAGAAAAGTAAAATTTTCATATGAGGGACAGCTTGAGGACCCAATTGCAACTTATTTGGTCAATTGGCAACATGATTTGGTATGAAAATAGCCTCCGAGAGTGGCATTGACTCTCAGAAGTCAAGATGGGCAGAGGATCACCAGTTCCCCAAATGGTGCAGCAAGAAGTAGTGGTCCGAGATCACAAATGAGTTTCTCAGACAAAAATTGCAAAGAGTTTGAAGGTATAATCATCTACAGTGCATATCATCATCGAAAGATTCAGAGAATCTGGAACAATCTCTGTGCATAAGGGTCAAGGCCGGAAAACCATACTGGATCCCCATGATCATTGGGTCCTTAGATGGCACTGCATCACATACAGGAATGCTAATGTAATGGATATCACAAACTGGCCTTAGGACTACTTCCAGAAAACATTGTCAGTGAACACAATCCACTGTGTCATTCGCCATAGCCAACTAAAACTCTATAGGTCAAAAAAGAAGCCATTCCTAAACATGATCCAGAAGCGTAGGCGTTTTCTCTGGGCCAAGGCTCATTTAAAATGGACTGTGACAAAGTGGAAAACTGTTCTGTGGTCAGACGAATCAAAATTCAAAGTTCTTTTCAGAAAACTGGGATGCCATACCATCCGGACAAGGACAACCCAAGTTGTTATTGCTTATTGTTAGCGCTCATTTCAGAAGGCTGCATCTCTGATGGTATGGAGATGCATGAGTGTGTGTGGCATGGCCAGCTTACGCATCTGGAAAGGCACCATCAAGTCTGCAGTCCAGATCGTTCACCCATAGAAAGCTTTTGGTGCATCATACATAGAAATACATGACAAAGAGGACCTAAGACAGTTGAGCATCTAGAAGCCTGTATTAGACAAGAATGGGACAACATTCTCTCCACAACTTCTCTCCACAGTCCCCAGACATTTGGAGACTGTTTTAAAAGGAAGAGTGGATGCCACACAGTGGTAAATGTGGCCTTGTCCCAACTATTTTGGGATGTGTAGATGCCATGAAATTGAAAATCAACTTATTTTCCCCTTAAAATGATACATTTCCTCAGTTTCAACATTTGATATGTGATCGATGTTGTATTCTGAGTAAAATATTGAAATTTGAAACTTCCACGTCACTGCATTCTGTTTTTATTCACAATTTGTAAAGTGTCCCAACTATTTTGGAATTCGGTTGTCACTCGTCTATCGGTGACCATCAGATGTTCGCGCGTTAGCGCTACATCTGACGTGAGTGAGGTAAGAAGAACGTATCAAAATTGCAGATTTTGAATGAATTTAAAGTATTGAAGTCATCTATTTAATTTCAAACCAGGTTAGAAAGCAGACCAGTCCCACTTTCAATAGCCTACTTCACTACCTCCCCAAACAGCCAAAGCTAAATACCTGTAGGCCATGCCTGTCTGTGACGAAACAGTGTCATGGAAGGTCTGTCCGTGGATCAGTGCGAACTCCTTCCTACTCTTGAGCTCCCTGTGCAAAGCTGACCTGAGTCCTCTGGGCTGGGTCCCAATGATGGAGCCCTGCTGCTGCTGGTGGTGCTGGTGTCCTTGGAGGGGGGACAGGGTCCCTCTCTCGCCCCTCTGACTTCCCCTCTGTCTGGGTAAGGGGATGTTACTACACACAACCTTATACACATGCATGGCTAATGGCTGGAGCACTGTTCACACACACACACACACACACACACACACACACACACACACACACACACACACACTCTCTCTCTCTCTCTCTCACACACACACACACACACACACACACACACACACACACACACACACACACACACACACACACACACACACACAGCTTCTATCAAGGACACAAAGCTAGTAGTAGCCTATGAACTGCACTGTCGATCTGAACTATACTAGTTCACTCAGTCCACCCAGACAGTGATACATACATGTCCTGTCTGACTGGGGATATACTGGACTGGACACAGCAGTTTATTATGCACAAAGTGTCCCTGCCACTCATCCTCCATTGTCCCATCATCCCTGGCAGCACAGTAGGATTCCAGAATGCTTTATCTCAACAGCCAGAGGATTCTGGGATTTGGGCGCTCCTCCTCACAGAAATGTGACGGCAAATCCTGCCATTCATCTGTCATACACTCATACGCATCCTGGCACCTCTCTCTGTTTTTCCATCCTGCCTCTCTCTCTCTCTGCCTCTCTCTCTCTCTCTCTCTCTCTCTCTCTCTCTCTCTCTCTCTCTCTCTCTCTCTCTCTCTCTCTCGCCTTCTGGCTGTGTGCATATGTGTGAGTCTCCCAGTCCAAAAACTCCCCAAATCCCTGACTAAGGTTCCACTGACAGGAGCATGTGTGGCTGCCAGCCTGGCTGTTTGGGGGACATGCGCTGGCTGTCAGTCCCAACATAACCCATCACAGGGCTGAAGTGGCGCATATTGCATTCGTATTTTTAGACAACTGTTAAATTAGATTACAAAGATAGATAGCCACAGAGGAGGCTTTCGGTGAGCTCATCGTGGCATGATGTTGCAGACGGAATGAGAACACAAACACACACACACACACACACACACACACACACACACACACACACACACACACACACACACAGGAGGAGAAGTAAAGGGCTGATTTGAACTTACATCTCTCCTATGCCAACCTCTGAATTCACATGGCCAGCAACACAGCAGTGGCTCACAGAGGGATGCCAGACCCGGACTCATGTCTCCAGACCGACACTCAAGATGCTTGATTTTGAATGTCTGCTGTCTAGAGTAGACACATCAAAGCAGACAGGAAAAAAGTGACCCTGACTTAGTAAAAAAGGGCATATTGAGTAAGAAAGATGGAGAGAGGGAGAGAGAGAGAGAGAGAGAGAGAGAGAGAGAGGAAATAGATTGATGAGTATAGACTTCTGCAGTGACATCAGCAAAACATCATGATATCTCAACGAGTTGCATGACAATGGAAGCAAGAAATTACATGATTAAACATCTCAAAAGTCAATTTTACAGTATGTAACAATTATTTAGTGCAGATATAAACTATAAAACTATGGTTGCCATGAAAATTGCGAAGCCAGCACATTGACTATCTCTTACAAAAAAATGGCAATCAATCTTATCAGATAACGAGGGTCACAAACATTAATTATGAAAAGATGAGAGAAGCATCTGTATCTCAAACTTCTCCATCACATACTGAGCTCCACAGCAGTGCTTATTCAAAACCCACATGCTAGTTTCCATAGGCTTTTTGGGGATAGAAACGTGGGCAGGGTTTCAATTACGTTTTGCCGATGTCACTGCGGAGGTCTATTTTGATTAATGTCCGCAATCTCAGCCGAGCTTAGTAGCAGCTGCAGGTGTTTTCCTACTCTGCTCCTCCAGTGACAATTAGTAGGTGTTTCTGCTGTGTGTGTGTGTGTGTGTCTGTGTGTGTGTGTGTGTGTGTGTGTGTGTGTGTGTGTGTGTGTGTTTGTCTGTGTGTGCGTATTTCTGTACTGCTTCAAAGATTTGCCCTGAACAGCCACACAAACGCATTAAAGACACAGCTGTCAAAACAAATAACCCACACCCCATTTAATGTATACTATTACTTTCAAAACCTCTGAGCTCTCTCACATGCATGTGCTCTCCGTGGTGAGGACCTTGCAAAGCCCAAAAACAAACTGTAGACACACACTGCCTTCTGGTGCAACCAGCCTTTCAGTATTTGTTTAGTTAATGTTGTTTTGAGGAGACCAGAGGGCAGTGTCGGTGTAGGGTGCAAGGGAGCGATGATGTCTATCTATGTATTAATATGAAAATGAATGCGTCTCTATGCGGTATGATCCCGAGGGGGGGGGGGGTGACTGGCTTTGCTGAGTATGGGTGCCCAGCCTGCTCAGCTTTGCCTCATCAGATGAATGAGATGTCACACGGAGCCGGGGATGAAGGAGCTAACAGATCGTCGCCTTCAGATGAGACGCCTGCAAGGAACCAGTCATAGGGCTGTGTAGTATATGTGTGTGTGTGTGTGTGTGTGTGTGTGTGTCTGTGAGTGACTATGGGATGATGATGAGCCGTAGGGAGCCAGGAGCATGATGGGAATTCAAATAAGCTGCTGCAAAGATTAGTCCCCCTCCATTGAGAAAGAAACACGCTGAGCCAAGCCACAGCCACAGCCGCAGCCCCAGTTGGGGTTTTGACAATGATACATGAAGCTCTTCCACAGGAGATGGATTTTTTTTAAGGGAGAGGAGAAAAACAATGCAATGTTAACTCTCTCTCTCTCTCTCTCTCTCTCTCTCTCTCTCTTTCTCTCTCTCTCTCTCTCTCTCTCTCCCTCTCTCTCTCACACACACACACATTCAGACACACACAAACACTTGGGAAAGGGCACAACAGGTAAACAATGAATAGTTATGGGTGTAAACACTATTTCTCAGTGATGCCAATGCACACATAGGCACACACAGACAGTAGGTCTAGTTTAAGACATCTGAAGTGGCCTTAGCAGAATAAGACCTTCTTTGTGTGTGTGTGTGTGTGTGTGTGTGTGTGTGTGTGTGTGTGTGTGTGTGTGTGTGTGTGTGTGTGTGTGTGTTATTGTCATTTGGTCTGTTTACTGTTAGGGTTAGGGTTAGGTGTTCGTTACAATAGTATCTATAATTAAAATATACTAACACAAAATATTCATACATTCCTAAAATAAACATAATTAAATATTCATATCATTCCATACCTTATTTCCACTGTGGGTAAGTGACAGGAAAAGGTGAAAAGAAAGCTAAAAAAGAAAGCCAAATAGCCTTGAACTAAAACTCAAGTTGAACAAAATATCATAAACTTTGAAACTTGTCCCACCTCAGTCAGTTAAACTTTCAGAGGTAGGATGTATGGATAGTCTTTTCTTACAGAGTGCTCAGCTTTACTGACAGCACCACTGAAACCCAGAACCTATGGCTTTGCTGCCCCCTAATGTCCAAACCAAATATTACACTTACTGTTGCAGGCTCGAGACCATGCTGGATTTAAGGTCATCCATTCTATTATGCCATGCATGCATGTGAGGATGTTGATCATATTTTGTCCATCATCATCAGAAAATAACACTTGACAATACGAACAGTCTCCTCTGCTTTGGGCTCAACTAATCCGTCTGACTGTGTCAAAGGTACAGATAAGTGATTATGAATACTTCACAATCTGTATAGTACAGTGACATATAAAGTAGACTTAATGAAACATGAACATGATCAAGTGACAAACATAGATGGAAGTGCTTCTTTAAGACCACTGGACTTATTTTGATAAGTTATCACCATTCTATCTCCCACATTTATGAAGGGTTGGTATGAAAGTGGAGTCATGTCTTATGAGTCATGAATGCTTTGTGGCCATTTTATGACAGCTGCTATGAATGTGTT
Source organism: Sardinella longiceps (assembly GCA_027497455.2). Lineage (NCBI taxonomy): Eukaryota > Metazoa > Chordata > Actinopteri > Clupeiformes > Clupeidae > Sardinella > Sardinella longiceps. The sequence continues at coordinate 9,670,040 of JAODXP020000004.1, read as the reverse complement.
ATGTACTCACCTGTCAAGTAAAGTGTTACCGTTCAATCCCACCAAGTGCTGTAGATAGGAAAAAATAGGTTGATACAACATAGACTGAGCAGTGAACCGGCAACTAACAACAAGTCAATGGGGCATAACAACTTTCATCAAATTTTATACTTCTTTTTCTTAAAGGTATTATCCGGAGTGAATCAACACGAAGCCCTGCTGTTTTATAGTGCTATGCGCTATTGATAGCCACCTCAATGATTGAATTTCGTGCAGCGTAGACCGAGTTTGCGAAACAGCAGCAACAACTAACAGAATGGGGTATGTCAAAACAAAACCTAATCGATTTGGTTTCATTTTGACATGCCCCATTCTGTTACCGTTATCTGCCGTTTCACTATCTCAGTCTGCGTTGCACGAAATTCAGTCATTGAGTTGGCTATCAATAGCGCTTGGCACTATAAAACAGCAGGTTATGTGTTGATTCACTCTGGATAATTCCTTTAAAGACAGTATTCGGGTACCTATTGACTGATTCACACCAGCTTTCTCCTTTAACCACAAATGTGATGCCAGTCCAGTAGTGCAAATTTGCTGGTATCACAAAATAAAGCATTCACTATTGAACAGTTTTGTTGTACCAGTTAATTCCTAGATTTCTCTGTATTGATGGCTTTCCATTGCATACGTGAGCCATAGTACCAAGGTCCTCCAGCAGAGGGCCTGTGTCACTGCCTGTGCTAATATCAATGTGTTTTTGTTTACAGAAGCAAAATATTGAAATCTGCTTCCGGATTATTGCTTCCACAGCCAATACAGTTCAAAGAGGATCTGATTTGACTGGGAGACAACAGAAAGCAGAAGAGAGGCTTTACAATTCACTGGGTAAATTCTGCATCTTGTAGGCTACAAACAGTAGATTAAACCCTTACAATCAAGTCGAACATCAGGTATTGCTGTGAAATGTGAATCCTCCCCAGCCTCCTAGACAAACCACAAACATGGAGTCCAGGTAAAAGGATAGAGCTACATGTGAGAACTGATTGGTATTGCAGCAGTTAAAGATGACTAAACTCTAGAGTGCCTATATTGAATGCATCATAATGGAGAGAAGAGAGTAGCCTAGAGGTACTATAAGGTGGAAGCGAGAGAGGAGACAGCACTACAGCTTCCATAAAATGTGCTTTTAAATAGTCAAACAGTGCTGGACTGAGCAAGTTACCCAGAAATCTCCTCCTCCCCGTGGACAGGAAGTTGTGACAAAAAAAAGAAAAAAAAAAAAAAACAGACTGACGTCTCACTGTTAATGAGCCGTATGTGTTTAGGATGGATTGTTTCCTTTTACAAGATACCAACACCAACACCATACCAAGACACCAACATTGCACCAGACCAGTAGGCCTACAAAATTCATATAAAACCAGTCTGACATTGCCTCCAGTAATATGAGTCTTTCCTTGTTCAGAGACCTAAACACAGAAGTGCTTTTGTGTGTGCGTGTGCAATGTGTGCCATTTGTTTTGGTTTCCTGTTAGTCACCCACAACCAGTAAGAATGGGTAGAGAAGAAGAGATCAGAAGAGGAATGAAAAGTGAAAGACAACCTTTCTGTTTGTGTGTGTGTGTGTGTGTGTGTGTGTGTGTGTGTGTGTGTGTGTGTGTGTGTGTGTGTGTGTGTGTTTCACTCAAGAGACATTATTAACAACTATGTTATCTCCAAGTTGAGATCATAGTAATTCAGATGTTTTGTTGTTGTAGTATTAAGTACAGGAGAAGTAAAAGGAAAGGAACATAAAGTTCTTAGAAAAAGACTTGTGTGATCTAGGCTGTGGTTTGTCTCACCCACAAAACCAGCAGGGTCATTTCAACGGCCATAGATTCACAGCTATGGTGATAGCACAGCATACACAAAAGTGCAGATTCATTTGTGTGGCTATGGACATTTTACCATTTCAAATTCTTACAGAGGGTGTGTGTGTTTTATTTCGATAACACACACACACACACACACACACACACACACACACACACACACACACACACACACACACACACAATCCAGAGTCTTGTGCACAAAAGCTAACTTCACACAAATCTGGTGGTCCTATTCTAAGTGTATTTGCCAATAAAATTAACAATAAAATGAGATGGAGTTAAAAAAAAGGCATTTATTTAAATCGAAAATCATCTGTACTGTACTCTAAATAACAGATACTCTGATGTCTTAGCCCTGTCTTATCCTTGTCTATACAAAAGACCAAACTGTGAGAAGGGTGAGGAGTTGAGGCCAATAATAATGGGGAAGGAGGTTTTGGGACAAACCCGAGGCTGAGGTTCTGAGGTTCTGAGGTTCTTGTGTGGATGCGGCTAGAAAACAGACAGAGAGGGGGTGAGAACCCTGTAAAGATCGTGGTCATTCCCCCACCACCATGACACAACAGGAAATGATGTGGTAGAACCAGCTGAACAAGCCCCCCCCCCCCCACCCCCCCTCTCTATTTCAGTAGAAATATCTGTACTTCTACATTTTCAAAACAGACTCATTACTTATGCCTTCATCTATTCAATGAAAGACTGTCTTTGCATTAATGTTAGGAACAGAAGTTAGACCTACGATAATCACACACACACACACACACACACACAAAAACATCTTGATTGAATCCATTCTTGAACAGAAAATGAGGGAAAAATGTAGCCTGGTTTGTTTTGTTCTAAAACAATGTATAAATGTATATATACAGTATATATGTATATATATATATATAAAATGTATTCCCATAGGCCTGTTCTGCAGCAATCAAACAATTTGTTTTTCATTTCAGCCATGGTATAGAAGTCATTAAGCTTTCCTGCATTTCTTATGAAACATCAGGACTGTGAATGAATAATAATAAAATAATAATAATCTATCGTCGTTTGATTCTGTGAGGGATATTTGGTCTCTGTCTTAAAGCCAATTGAAGTACACATTAATTGTAGTTGGATGCCTGCTTCAGGGGTGCCTGGCACTCAAGGACACCTCAGCTGTGGTCCACAGACTGGGAATCGAACTATCAACCCCTCAGTTTCAAGCGGAAAGCCCTGACCGTTAGCCTGGGCCTGCCCATACTTCCTGTCGCTACATGAAATTTCGCGATCAAGTCAGTATGGCCAAGGAGGCAATATCCTCATCTCTCAAACCCAGAAAAATCAGGATCCAATGAGAAACGAGCAGGCTGAAGGAGGCGAGCTTACGATGACTGTCCTGCTCTGAACCATAACACTGATAGAAGTTTGTTAGCATTTGATAGATGTTTAGATTGATCCCGCCTCGGAATTCCCAGGCAATGCTAGCTTTGCCAGACTACAGTTAATTTCTGAACGTGGTCGCGCAAGCCAAGTGACTAACCAGAAGAAAATAGATTACTACAGCAGATAAATTGGAATATCTTTAAAAAAAACAATGCAATGTAACCAAAAACAACCAGAAAAAAACCTTTGAACAGGCAAGAATCCTTTTCACTTTTTTTCTACTTTTAGAGTAGGCGCTTGGTTGGGGTGCACACATCCGCAGAAACAGTAATCCAGGTACCGGACAAAAGTGGTACACAATGTGATTGATTGGTCTGCACACTGGGTATAAGCTCCAAAAATACACTTTTTATTTTACTTTTTATTTACTTTTAGAGTAGGCCTAAAGAAATTACTTTTTTGCAAAAGTGGTCTCACTGCCTTTGAACAATGTGAACTTCCTTGTGCACTGATCCACAGGCGTACCGCCTGATTATACTGTTGTGCTGTGCCAGATTACAAAATTCTACCCTTAAAGGAACGCCAGGCAACATTTTTCTGTAAAACTAGTAAACTAGCGACATAGGCATACAAAACTTTCCAGCAGAGGTGGAAAGTAACTAATTACATTTACTCAAATTACTGTAATTAAGTAGTTTTTTAGGGTAATTCGTAATTTTAAAGTAGTTTTTCAAATAGGTAATTTTACTTTTACTTGAGTACATTTTGAGGCAAGTATTGCACTTTGTACTTCACTACTTTTTTTACACCTCCCTGATTACTGAGTAAAAAAAAAACAATTGGCTTGAACTGAAAGTAAATTCAAACTGCTGCTTCCAGTAGGCCTACTGTAAATGTTGAGAATAGCCAAGAAACCTGTGGAAGAGTTTAACCCAAAAGCCAAGGAAATCCTTGGCCATATGTCACCCAACGAATGTCGTCAGCCAGTGTAACCATTGCTTCAGTCCAGGTCAATTTAAGTCTAGCCAGGGTAAAGGTAACCCCCAATACCATCAATACGTAAAATCTCAAAGCAAATCGGCTGTCTTACTCTACCACTCTGGTGAAGTCAAAATTAACAAATCACCCCATAAGAAGAACAAGGTGAGCTGGCTAGGCTAATCCCTGTCACTAATTGCTGGGTCAGAATGAGATTTTGTAGCCTACAACTCTAAGGCATGAAGAATACATTTCTTAACTAACAAACAGAAAATCTTATGAGTTGTGATTGGCATGTAGGCCAATGGAACTGCTCTCTCAGTCATGCCATCTGGCCCTACCCTTTAGAAATGGATGTCATTGGCCAATGACCAATAAACATTCATTCCTTTACATTATAATAACAAGTTTGATTGTGGTTGCTGAGCAGGTGGTTTCTGAATTATTGGGGTTGCTAAATAAACCAAGCAACCCAAGCACTGATTTTAATTATGATTTTTTTTTTTTTTTTTCATCCAATACGTGAAAGTAACTAGTAACTTGTAATATCAGTACATTTAAAATGAAGTAATTTTTACTTTTACTTGAGTAGATATTTTGATGGCTACTTTTACTTTTACTTGAGTAGAATTTAAGCAAAGTAAAGATACTTTTACTTAGTTACAATTTTTCTGTACTTTTTCCACCCCTGCTTTCCAGAAACCTTTCCAGTGCCAATGAGCAAAAAAGTTAGAGTGTCCTGCTAGTACACATCCTGGATGGCTAGTGGGAATAAAACCTTTTGTCCACATCTATCCACCCTTCTTATGACTACATATCATCCAAATGAATGTGGAGATGGTACCACAACAAATAGTCTGTTAAAAAAGATACCTCAAAAGTTGCCCTGTGTACCTTTAATTGAATTAGCTTTTCTTGTGTGTGTGCTGGTGGTACCAAATTGTCACAAATACTGAATCAATCAAGTGCCATTGTTAATCATTGTTACACATGTCTGCAGTTGTGTGTATTGGGCTGTTAGGTCTGGTTTAGAGAGTCATGTATGCAAAATAAAAATGCTTTAGTGCTGCACACCATGGCTGTATCAATTAAATTAGCTCTTCTGGAAATAGGTGCATGATAATTGTTTCCCAGATAAGAATGTGTGAGTGCAGTGTAGTGGTTAGTCTTACTGTAGGTACGCAAACACAGAGACACGTTCACTCTCTATCTCTGTCTCTCTGTGCAGTGAGTGCCGTGCTGCATGTGGGGAGATCAGCTGAGCTGTGGGCGGAATGTGGGCTGTGAGCTAAGAGTGTGGAAGTGAAGGGGGGAAGGCAGGGCCCAGTCATCCCACACACACTGCCCTGAGAGGGAGCACAGCTATTTCAGGCCCACAAGTGGAGCTGTGACCCTATACTCTGCTCTCTCTCTCTCTCTCTCTCTCTCTCTCTCTCTCTCTCTCTCTCTCTCTCTCTCTCTGTGCTCTCTTTCTTAGACACACACAGATGTAAATACATATAAGCACCCATATATTCATAGACAACCACAAGCAGTTACACATACACACACACTTACACTCTCTCTCTCTCTCTCTCTCTCTCTCTCTCTCTCTCTCTCTCTCTCTCTCTCTCTCACACACACACACACAAACACACATACACACTCTTAGTTCTACAGGCGGTGAGTCACACTATAGCAAAGTTGACTTTCCCATCATTTTCAGCCTCCCTGCTCTCAATCTCTCTGATGAAAAGAAACTGCCCTCAGGCCTTGGAATGATAATTGACGATTTAATTCGAGGAAGGGGTTTAATCATAGAGGGACAGACAGGGGATCTTGAAGAAAACCTCCAAGCAGGAACGAGGCCAGAGAGAGAGAGATAGAGAGAGAGAGAGAGAGAGAGAGAGAGAGAGAGAGAGAGAGAGAGAGAGAGAGAGAGCAAAAGAATATCTCAGAAAATCAAAGGCATTACAGACACATACAGTGAAAGTGTAGAAACAGGAAGTTCAGAGGTGTTACTTCCTGTTTCTACCCCTTGCCTTTCCATGTAGTTGTGCTCAGACCGGCAGAAGAAAAAAAATTGGTCTGGGTTCTGCTCTCCATTTTTAAATAATTTATACACGTACATGTACACATCATCAAAATATATTGTACTAATTCGATCTCCTGGATAAAGTGTCCTCTAGGGCTGGCTGTCTTAGAGTAAACAGTAACTCTGTGGGTGATGCAATGTGTTTAAAAGCGTAGCAATCTCCTCCTTTCAAGCATGTGTTTATTTCTGTATGCAGCGCTGCCTAGCCACATCCGCCTAGCAAACAGCCAGCCCCACAGTCAGTCTATCATGTGCCTCCCCGTAGTATCACTTCACATTCTTATTTTTTTTTCTCTCCTCTGTCATTCGTCCAACAGCACCGCAACAATTGGGTTACTGTGTTATGGTGCTGTACAAGCGTTACTGGAGAGGATCTTCCCCACACCCACCCAACACATCAATCTATCTCACATCATGTAGCTCATTGGTTTCTCAGGGAAATGATGTTATAAAATGCCTTATTGGTTAATGAGATAATGAGAGCACAAGCCTCTCTGTGTGCAGGGTGAGATATCAAATATGTACGTTCAGGGAGTGGGGAGTCGAGGTTACAGTTACTATTCCTACAGGAACTGGGACAGTTCATCAGAATCAGTTTTATACACAAAATACACAAAGAATTGGACTTATGTAGGTGTTAACTCTATACACTTCATTACAACAGACATGTAGTAGTATATTATAATATTATAATATATTAGCAGACAAATAATAATATGCTGCTGTACAAGGCAAAACACTGTAACATCATGGTTGGTTAAGAATGAGTGAGACTCATTATGACTAAATATTGTTTTACTGTATTTTACTAAATTGATTGTTTTAAGAGGTAAATAAAGGGCTATGACAACCATAACTTCAGAAACCATAGGAGAAAATAAAGCAGAACATTGCAACAGTTGTTGAGAATCTAAACTTCTGTTTCAGCATGCTGCAGAGGCCACACAATCCATATAGACACACACACACACACACACACACACACACATCTTATACCAAAAGGTGATAAAGGACTGATGGCGAGATTATTATCCAGGGTGCGATTTGTTGGGGGGGATGGCTCAGATTTCCCCACTTCTGGTTTTGGTATCCCTGCCTCTGCTTGAATAATTTTATCTCTGGTGGGGATAACATTTATCCCCCCTTGATATCTCATGACAGTATGCAAGCGATGTGATGTGACTAAAGAACATCTAGCGCGCATAAACAAGCAAATTATAAAATGTAAAAAATGCGTACTGTTTCCTGAATTGCGTGCGTGACAACTGGCGAACTTTGCCGCGAACTTCAGCCTATGCGCAGGTGTTTTTTTCTCACTGGAAAGACTAAAGCTTGGAAAACGAAAGGAAACTTCATGATGTTATCACATTGATTGAACAATTTTGTGCAAAGGAAAACGAACTGTTTGTCATAAGCATAATTTAAGTTTGATATGAAATGCGTGTACTGTCAACGTATCAGGCAAAATATCCTTCTGAATTGCGGGGGATGACAATTTTTTTTAGGTCATTCAGCCAGTAGTGGAAAATGACCAAGAAATGGCATAATCTAGGCAAAATGCTTCAACAATACCCAAGGAAGGCCTAGCTGGTCCTATTTGCATGGGCTATTTTTTTATGCTCAATGCCCTGGCTTTCCTCACATTTGCAAAAACCTAATTGTTTAGGTTACCGTCTCCAGCGCATACCGCGCATACCGTCGGATCCAACAAATGACTTGGGTCAACACATCTCTGAGATATCAAAGTAATTTGGCTATTGTCGGCAACATTAAACAATGTAATCTGCAGCACTTTATTTAACTATTTAACACACAGTAAGCAGCAGGAGAGTTAAGTCTGAACGTAGCCTGGGAGTTCCCATGCTCCTTTGCGAGCTTATTTCATTCTGCACTCTGCAAAGCAGCATGCTGACCATGGCCGTATTTCTCGCCTGCTTTCGGTATCCAATCGCAGAACAAAAAGGGATTTGTACGGCCCTCGATTGCATTTTACGTCACGTGGTGGCTCTGGTATTGGCTCCGAGGTATGTACAGACGCTATGATAGACATTCGTAGCACCCAATAAACGGCTCTGGACAATCGTAAACGATGCTTCCGCTACGAGAAATGCAATAGGTAGGTCTCCAGACTAAATATCACTTGTGATTTTAGTTTGGCATTCGCCAGGGTAGTCTGAACGAGAGAGTTTCTAAGTTTTGTGAAAAATGTTGCACTCTACACGCAGCAGTCACAGGAACTGCAGTAGAGCCTACCCAACTTCAGGAGGCATCAGACACTTCACTGTAAACCAGATACTAATAGCAGAGTTTGTCTTTTTTCATTTGTCATTTTAGTGTCTAGTAATGACGTCACCAACGCAATGCCGTTTCAGAATCATCCCCCCCCTCTGATTTTTTCATAAATCTACCCTGTTATTATCTATCTGTGTCACACACTGCAGTGCGAAAGCCACTTCCTCTTTCCATTCTCAGTAAGAGAGAAGAGACAGGGCGGATTGGTGGACAGGGCCGTCACAACCGGACAGGCCCCAGGCTGAAATGGGCCCCCAGGATTGACTATTTTTCAATGAAATGTGACTTTAGGCTGCAGTTACACAACTATAATATCAACATAAATAATTATAGCAATGAAAGATGCTTGAAGATTCTAACAATGTGATTCATGTTGGTGTTTATAGGAGGTGAAGGGCCCCCATGCCCTGTTTGCTAGGGGCCCCACAAGGCCCTGCTTCTTCCTCCTATAGTGCCACCCAGCCCTTGGCAAGTTAACAAAAGCATCCCTGCATGACTTTATGGTACTTTAAAGTCCAAGATGATGTTCTCAGTATGTGAATAATCACTCTGTTGTAGATTTCTATGGCATGAATGCAAGTGAGGTAATTCATTTAAAAATCAAAGGCTGACTGTTGACCTTTCCATGAATTGGTTTAACATGCCTGGTTAAACAGTGTGTCCAGGTTTAGAAGCAAGAAATGTCACACACACACACACAAACACACGCAAACACACAAACACAAGGATACACATGTTTATGCATGTGATCAGTTACAAGGCCAAAGAATCCAAACGTTTTCTAATTGTGTTATTTGCACTTGAGTAAATACATAAAGGTTTGAGCTGATGTAAGTGATCATCACCTTCCTCATTCTCGTTCTCCTGATATCCCTTTCCCTTTCCCTTTCCCTTTCACATTGCTGCAACTGCTGCTTCTGACCTTATTTTAAACTCACTACTTTAAAGACAGACTTTTTTCCTTTGGATAAACATCTCTCAAATAATCCCTTTAAAACATTCATTGTTGCTGCTTGAAGCAAGGTACACTATATGTAGTTTATGCACAGGGGCGTTGTAGTGCGGGGAAAGGGGGACTGAGTTACCAGGGCCCCAAATGGTGGGAGGGCCCTTGAGGAGTCTGGAATTGTATTCTAAAGGGTGATGGCCATTGCTTGTGCCTAGGCCTAGGGCCCATAATTTGGTGGTACGCCTCTGCCTATGCACATGTGGCACTTCCGACAAAGGGGAAGTTGGGGAGAAAGAATGGGCTTGCCAGAGGCATGGGCAGGGGGTGGGGTGTTTGATAAGGAAGTATAGAGGCTGCCTGCCTGCCTGCCTGCTTGCCTGGGGCGGTTGCAGGACAAAGGGAAAGAGTGGCATTTGTGACAGTTACCACACACCACTGTGCCTGACACGCTGCTGCTGCCCATAGAAATACTGTACTGAGTGTGTGCTACTGTAGATGCAGCATGTGATCTTTAGGTACAGCAAATGTAGTTTTTGCTCTGAAGAACAGAAAGAAATTAAACAAAATTAACCCTAGACTTAAGATAGAAATGTGTTGTTTCTGTGGCATGATAATAGGCCTAACACACGATTGTGTTGCTATCTATTTGCCCTCTATTTGCTCTTTTCTTTTGGCCTGCCCCTGTACTGACAAAACCGCATCAGATAAGGGTATTCTGACAAAACAAAAGCTGTCTGCCTTGCCCTTAATTAGAGAGCATCATTTGCTGCTTTTTCCCACAGTTATTACATGACTAACATCATTTATGGAATAATTATTATTTTTTTACTCTGCTTATTTATTTGGCTATGCATGCCATATGGTAGGCTATGCATGAGCTTGGCTTATTTATCACCGTAATCAGTTAGTGGCTAATGTAATGTTCAGTGAATGTTGGCTTTCTGATCCAACCCGGGCCGGGAGGAGAGGAGAAGAGAGGGATGGACAGCTTGACAGCAGCCTGGGAAGAAGGGGGGACAGACCTGATCACGATAAGTCATTGCGCTCAGAGGCCTGTCTGTGTTTTAAAGGCCTACATAAATAAATAACCGTGGCAACTGAGTTAGTGTCATATGATCTGTTTGCTCCTCTTCACCCAAATGAAATTACACAAGGGGGCCGTGCACTGCATCATTTCGCCAGGGATACTTTCTCTCTCTCACACACACACACTCTTTCTATTTCTCTCTCTCATACACTCACTCACTCTCTTCAGTCAGTCTCTCTCTCTCTCTCTCTCTCTCTCTCTCTCTCTCACACACACACACACACATGCATGCACACACACCAGGCAGTTTCTCTCACTCTTCACACATATTGTTATTATTTCCCAGATCCCTATTTTCACTCTCCATTGAGCAAGAGATCAGATATTGCAGGAACATTTGGCTCCATTGGCTTCACAGTCTGAGACGAGTAGACTTGTGAAGTAAGCCTAAAGGTCAATCAAACAAAACTTGATTATATCCACAAGTCCCAAAAGGATCCTTGAGTTCAGTTCATTTTACGACTGATTAAACCATCTCATTATCATCATCATCCATCAATAGTGGAGTGGAAATACACTGTGCAACATTATACCAATAGTAGAGCGAAAACAAAATACATGTTGGACAAGTTGTGAGGGGTATTCAAATTTCAAATGTGTGTGTGTGTGTGTACTGTATGTGTGCATGCATGTGTGTGTGTGTGTGTGTGTGTGTGTGTGTGTGGTATCGCTATAACTGTGACCCTCCTGCTTCTTCTTAAAGGAGAAGTGTTTCTGGAAATTGGACCAACATGTGACAAGCGCCTGTGTTTGGGGTCAGTGAATTGTACACACACACACACACACACACACACACACACACACACACACACACACACACAGAGAGAGAGAGAGAGCTTACAGCAAAGAGGGAGAAGTTGAAGGAGAAGAGGAAGTCTCTATCTGTCGCGCCCTTCCTTCCTCTTGTGGTTGTGATGCCTGTTGCGACACATTGGTTCAAAAGATGCTGCGCAATTTGAAAGCACATGGGTATTTAGCAGATAGGTAGGTCAAAGGAATATAGTGCAAACTACTGACGCCTTGTGTTGATGTCGGGAGTCTTTGACTCTATGATTGGTCTTGAAATGTTAACAAATTTGTCATCTAGGGGTCTGTGGGGAGAAATAAGGGAAGCAAATTATCTCTACATGAATAATAATATTATGCCCTCTCCACAAACAAATATCACAAATTTCCCCATGATGTTTTCTCAAAACAGTCACAAGATGATGGCCTGCAGCACACAGATCTAGGCCAAGTTAAGATCATCAGATAAGTAGCGATAAGGTGACGGAAGAGAAGGAGCTGCAAAGTCCATCCAGTGACTGAGGCATTCTGGGAAGGCTTTAGGACACATAACATCCATATGGCGCTTTTTTGGCTATCACTTAATAGAATTAAAATGGAAATAAATGAATGAACATATGGCTAAACTGCTAAGACTACAGGATGTTTACATCCATATCCGGTGACCAGTAAAAAAAAAAGGTATGCATTCCTAATCACATAAAGAATTAGGCCAAATCCTGATGCAATTTACATCGTAGGATACTTGTATGAGTACTACTTGGGTGAGGGAACCTTTGCCCTCACTGTTATTTAGCCTTCAATGTAACTAAGCCCTCAATGTATCAGACTCACATACCCATGTGTTGCATCTAATAACAAGTCAGCATATCTTGCCCGACCAAAGTACTAGTCTGAATACAGTGCCGGTCACGTTGGCTGTGGGTAGCCTAGTGATATCACTATGGCTGTCTGCACTTGAAACAATGGGGACAACCTGTGGTGTGTTTCCAAAAACAGTAGTTGTTAACTTAGTTAGCAATGCTAAGTTAGCACCCTTGTCGGTTGCAATGCCTTTGCCCATCACCAACAAGCAACTATGATTTTGGGAAAGGTACTCCCCGGAAGGGCCAGAGACCAAAACAATTGATCACTCAGTGCGTCATATGAGGGGATCGTTATTTTAAGGACATGCCACCACCACAAGGAAGGAATTGACAGTACGAAAGAGAGGGAGAGAAAACCGAAGGTTGCATTTTGTTGATTTAGGGCATGTCACAGCATATTAGTCACCCGACAAAAGGTCAGGGGGGTTTATCACGGAGAACTGCCTCGGTGATGCGACCACATCACATGACCAGAAAACCCCTCAAGGCTGACACCACAGTTGCTGAGCGACAAAGCAGGACATACTTTCAGTCTGACAGAAAAATGGTGATTAACACCAAATCATCTTTTCCTCTTCCTTATTTCTCAACATTGCTTAAAGTACATGCACTTTTGAAAGCGTGTTGATAGGTCAGATAGTTGCCCTGTCCAGTTCCGCCAGTTGTTTTTAGCACAAGCGATTCAGTGCCTTAGCGACGTTGAGGGTTAACGGTGAGAGCTGCCAACCCCTTCAGCTTGAGAAATCAACAAAAATAAGTCTCTTTTTCCAGCACACACACACACATACACACACACACACATACACACACACAGACAGACAACCTCTTTCAACCCTCTTCTCAGTCCAGCCCCCACCCCATCCTTGCAATCAGGCTGTGTGTCCAGACAGTGAAGGCTTCCAGCCGGCCATGAGTGCTGCCGGTTGGATCTGGGGTGCTGGAGCTGAAAGCCCCCTCTGTGTGGCTCTGTTCAGAAAACATGTGGAGGGGAAAGGGAGGTCACACCCCTGCCTCGCCTCGCCTCACCCTACCTCCCCCTGCCCTGTCCTCCAAAGAGAGACAGCCGGCCTCTTGCTGCTCCTGCTACCAGGACTCTAGGCTCTATCTATACTGTCTATGCTAGCCTGCTAACATTACACTGCACCTCCCTTCAGAGCACAAGGAACAGGCAAAAACAAATAAATAGCCTGACCACTCACTGTTCCTCTAACTACCCCCCCTCACCACACACACACCAACAACCCTTGCTTATAAAATCCCCAGCCACACCCCATGAAATAACCAAGCACAGTGCCCAGGAACCTCCTTGGCATGCTCATATGAAAAACATTTGACGTCAGACTTGGAATTTCAAGGAATGTGAGGGAACAAGGCATTAATGAAACTTGCACTAAATCAAAACCAAGAGCGATCACTCCCAAAAGCAGGGCTACAATGTGATGTAATTCCCATGTTTCACAATGTTACACAGAATCCTAATGCAAGCCTGTATTAACAAAACATGTCAGAGCAGTCGACTCTCTGAAGAAACACTCTGTCTGCTGACTCTCTCTGGTTCTACTGTACAAAAGGCTGGAAACTGCTTTGGGACAAACATCCATGATTTCCTCCAAAGAGCCCTTGTAGAAGTGGACGTTGACCTTTACCACTGCTTTGCATATTGGCAGTGTCAAAGAAGGCTTTTCATCTGAAACAACTTGACTTCAGTGCTCAGAGAGAAGGAAAAAAGAGAGGGAGAGAGAGAGAGAAAGAAATACTGTTATGCTGACAGCCTGAATCACATTATTTCAGAACACTTTTATTGGTCATAGAGCCATGAAACTGACAGAGCCATGGGTTATGAGTCACATCGTCAGATTTAGAAACAGCAGAAAATGGGGAGAAACCGATCACTGAAAAAATACTGTCCATGTAGAAAATGTGCTTTGGATCGCAATACGAAGCCTAGAATTCCTGGACAGCAATGTGCTGTGGTGTGCTAAAATTGTTTACCATTTCCGATGCTACCTGCAAATGCCACCAACACATGTCTTCTTTTCTCTTAGATACACTGGCTCAATCCATGACTTACAATTCTACAAACACTGTTTTTTCTCATATAAAAAGCATTAAAAGTCACTCAAAAAGCTGTACTATGGTAAAATATTACAAATGAATTTCGATTTTACATAAAACATTTCAAAACTTTTTTTTTTTTTTTTTTACAAAACAAAGTCAACTGTGAATAGACAAGTGGTTTGGTTTATGGTCAAAAAAGTGTAGTACCACCAAGTTTCATGTTAAAACAGCTTTGGACCACTTATCCAAGTGTCTAGAAAGCCTAGGCCTGCCTCCTTGCCAAATAGCATGTATGGGGATCACAATCAAAAGGTACTGGAGATATTATGAAGATTGGCACTGAAAAAAAGAATATTGTAAGGCACTTTACTGTCATCCCAGGCTTCACCAAAGAAGCACATAAGTAAAATAGCCTGTGACAAAGTTTGAATTCAACCATAACACAGATTGGTCACGCAATGGTATCTGTGAACAGGTAGAGGATCCTTGTTGGGAAATATGTTTGGCTTTTGTATTTGCTTCCTCGACAATAAGATTTGACTGTGTTGTGATGGCCCACTTGAAGAGGCAGCAAAGTTTGACTTAATGTCGCCTCAGTGTGAATGTTCATTTGCGCTTGCAATCAACAACAGGAGGCCAAATCCGCCAGCTTTTACATCCCCTCTGACATACCGAGGACTCTTAAATGTCCTAGTTGATCACACCTTTGACACAAGGACCCAGGGTAGGCACGCCCCATCGTTTAAAAACAGATTCTTTGCCCTTTCATCACAGCCGCTGAGCCCAAATGTTCGGACAAGATTTAGAATATCCATATAGGCAACAAGAAAGCTCGATATTGAAACAGAAGTCTTGTCCATGGTTTGTGAATAACATTCAAGTACTTTTTTTCATGTAAACAAGTAATGCTGTGTGACTTCGACTGTGCAATACAGTAACGCTTCCAGGCGCGCCCGACACTATGTATCGTGTGTTCCGTCCAACAGAAAAGTTTTCTTGAGGGAGTTGTGTTGTTTGGGCATTCACTAGCCTATCTTCACAACACGACGCAAGAGCAACACTTATTGTCTCGGTGAGGTGAAGAGGTGTAGTTCATTTGCCTGACAATTTCGGCAAACAATTCGTCGACTAACGTCTTGTTTTTTGCTGAGGTTTCTATGAACGGGCAATTCCAGTCGGCAGCCAGCGCCTTGCCTTCGCCGGAAGAGACCTCTCTCTCGCTTTCCAAGTCCACCTTATTCCCGACCAAGATCATGGGCACCCTCTCGTACCGTTTCACCCGGATAATTTGGTCCCTCATAGGCTTTATATCTTGGAAACTCTGTTGGTTCACCAAGCTATACACCAATATAAATCCTTGGCCGTTTTTGATGTAGAGATCTCTCATAGAGGCGAACTGTTCCGTGCCCGCCGTGTCCAAGATCTCCAGCACCGAAGGAGAAGAATCTACTTCGATTTCCTTCCTGTAAAAATCCTCGATAGTTGGATCATACTTCTCAATGAAGGAACCCGTTACAAACTGAACAGTGAGCGCTGACTTTCCCACTCCACCAGAGCCGAGCACGACCACTTTGTATTCTCTCATGGCTCCTCAAACAGTCCCCCTACTCGACAGTTGTCTCCACTCCTGGTGTTAGCTCTCAGAACGGGAGAACTCGTCCCTTGACAATAAGTCTGCGGCTTCTGGGAAGTCAAGCTCCTTTGGTCTTCAGTTTGATAGGATGAAACAAAGTAATCCAACACACGCGTTTTTCTATTGTCATGTTGCACGTTGTCTTCTCCTTTTCTGTCTCGATACTGGGGAGCGTGATCGTTGCGTTGTTCGCTGGCACTTCCTGCCCGCAGACTTGCACAGCCAGGCAGCCTAACGTCACGAGTAAAGGGTTAGTTCCGTTTTCTTAAAGGCGCACAACCCTGCCTAGATTTTTTGCCGAGGGGAGTTTAGAGACTTCTGTTCTGACCATTACAGAAAAGGTGCTTCAGTTATCACTGGTGTTATAAGGAAATTGCGCAAATAATATTAACCATACTGTCTTGGTGAAAGTAGGCTATATTTACTTTTTTGGTTTTCATTTATTTTTGACTAAGTTTTAGTTTTGACTTTTGTGCTAAAAGGGACACACTTTTTTTTGCCACAGTCTGAGGTAGGCCTATCCTTTTTTCAGAGAATGTGTTTTGGTACCAACTCCAAAATAATTTGGATGACAGTCATCCTGAGCCATGAAGTGTGGATAGGCTAAATGAATTATTTCCACCGGCCGTCCAGGATATGCACGGTATTGTTTGGGGTTGGAAACCACCCCAAAATAAAAGAAAACCTAGTTACAGCTGCAGCATTTTTGCTACAAGACATCATTAGCATGTTGTAGGCTAGTAGTGCCAGAAAAAACTCTGAAAAATGTTTGTATGCATTTTATGCAGCTAGTTCACCAGTTTCACAAAAACGTCAGTGTCCCTCTAAGTTTTAGTTTTCTTCTGCACACTACCCTTTTTTGTATTGTCTTTTTGAAATATTGTGTATTTTTTTGTATTGTCTTTTTTAAAATATTGTGTAAGCTGTACTTAAATAAGTTATTTATTTTTGCACTGGCAAATGCCCTGCATTGACAATCTCTTGCACTAAGGATACAGTATCTTTACACCTACCCTTGTGACAAATTACAACCTAATGTTACTGGAATGGAACAATATTAGTGATTTGTTAGAGATAACCGCCACCAAGGTGTCCCGATAGTGATATAATGGACAAGGTGGAAGCGGCAGCACAGCACAACGGCGAATTGGAACTACACTTGGGAATGTCTGCTGTTGGTGATTTTAATGTTGGGAGATTTGGTGTGGCATGGAGGATCATACCCTCAATTGAATGAACATTGTGCATAAAAGGAACATCCTCATTCTAACTACACCCAAGTCTACACATATTATTATCTTCTGATGAAGATGTAACACACATCGAAACGTTAGTCATTATGTTTTGCACCATTGAATAAAAGTTAAATGTTAAAAAGTCATCTGTGTTGCACCGACGCTCTCTCCTCTACACATATTAGTTTCACAATATCACAAAACAGCAGACCTATCACAGCTATCCAGCGTAATGCTTAGAGATGAACAATCATCCATGAAAGGCCAAGGGGTCAAAGGCTGAGGCTTAATTCTGCTCGGGCCTACCAATTGATACTTGGCATATCACTATTTAAAGGAGAAATCCCTTCTACATGTTATCACCACTGTCCACTAGATGGTGGTTCACCTCTTTAACAGTCACACCGACTACACGAGTACGACCGACCGACCACAGGGGGTTTGGGTGGGGGTAGGGGGTCTAGTCTGGAGGATGGATGTTATCCTTGACTATAGGAAGTGATTAAGGGCGGCATTCTCCCAGGGGGGTAAGTCCAAAAACGTGCTTAGTGAAGGCTGAAGTGCATGGAGCTAAGCACTTTTTTGGGATTTAAGCACTTGGGAGAATATCGGCCTAAGTGAATAAGTGATTTGTGTCATTTATATTTTAGTTGAAATTTCAAACAATAATGCAGTTATGATGCCATTCAAATATCTTTTAATATCAGGTGAACATGGATCAATACAAGACTGTCCCCTGACCACTGATTCCTCATAATCACCATAACTGATTATTTTAATTTACAGTATAATTTAGGCTAGAATGCTTGTACCACACACAGGTGTAGGCTAAGTTTCAGTCTTGGCTGCAGTAATGTCAGTCACATACCATCTCTCTCTCTCTCTCTCTCTCTCTCTCTCTCTCTTAGTTGCTTCCTAACTTATCAATGTCAAAGACTAGTAAGGCTAATGTCAACAAACAAATCTTAAAAAAAAAAAAAAACTTACAACCAGTACTGTATATTTTAAAATATTAAAATATGGTGATAGGTCTGAGAATACCAGAAAACATGTAATCAGTCCAGCAATGAAAGAAGACAACAGTCAACAAAAAGAGATAATTCTTCTCTGCGCAATTACACTTTTGTTTTATTTTTATTTTTTTTTTCTGAGTCATAACAGCAATTCAATTATGCCAATAATAAATGTGCATTAAAAACATGTCTTTTAGAACGTAGTACAATACGTATGTTACAGCAAGTACAAGCAAAATTTTAAGGGCTTGTCTAACACACAGAGCATTAAGCAGGCAGGCATGTGTGTGTCCAACAGAGAGACTGAGAGCTTTTGCCAACGTAGCAGAGGAGAGTCGAGTAATCCTGGCCTGTAGGTTAGGGCCAGAACATCTCAGCTGTCCACTACATGGTAGCTGGTTAACTTGCAGGAAGAGGATAATTGATTGATAGCTCCACGTTCAGCCCTGTCAGAGTGGGGGTGGGAGAGTGATGCTTTGGTATATTAGCGCTTGTGCAGAAAAAAGTAATAAAACCCAAGTGAGTAACAACGTTGACCTTTTTTCCGTGTTTATGTGAAGACGGTTACATTCATTTTAAGAGGAGAAAATATGTATATGTACGTCGGTGGTGATCTTCACCTGCTGGACACACAGTTGCCTGGTAACAGAAGCAATGAGATGGTCTTAGTTGAACATCACTGGTAATGCACTGTTGGCAAGCATGTTCTGGGGGCAGTTTTGCATCTCATTATAATTATATCTTTTATTATCATGTATGAGTATGAATTACCATGTTTTAGGTGTTCTTTTTATCCAGATTCTTACCCTTGTATCTTAAAATATAATTCAAAACATGTTTGATGATAAATACGTGTTACTGTGTACTTAATCTACTGTATTTGTTTTTGTGATTTTTTTTATTGGTTTGTTTTAGATTTTCTGGCATGCATTCATGTCCAACAACACTAAAATATCCTAGTTTTAAAATGTCTGTTATTGTTAACACAGGCTAAAGGGGCTGTATGTTTTGTATGGGAATACTCCATATTGAGATATTCCAAAGACTATAGGGGTGAGGGAGTACGTTTTCTTCCAACCAAGGTGACATCCTAGTGAACCACAAGCTAAGCATAAAAGTGACAAAAATGCTAGCTCTTTTTTTATTTTGTTTTTTTGTTTGTTTGATTTTTTCCACATGATGGGCAGAAGAAACGGAGCCACATTAGCAAGCAAATTTGTTAGCTGGTCATTTATTCTAATTCCTTAAATTAACCTAACAAAATTTCTTATAATTATAGACTTTTTTATTCAAAATAAGATTTCAATATTATACATGTTTCTTATTTTTTTTTCTTTTTTTACTTTTACTGACTATATACAGAAGTGCAAAAAGTCAACCTTCGTCCCTTAGGTTATGGCTCGCCCACACGCAGCATTAACGGGGCTTTGAGGCCCAGCTCAATGACATCACTTCCTCTTGTCATAATGAGATCGAGGAGCCCAAATGCCAGGATTCCTGCTGCTCATTTTTTTTTTTTTTTTGGCCTGACATTCTTGGATGTTTAGCTAGTTCCTTAAGAAATACTAAAACAATATTTTAATCTCTGAAATGGATACAGTAGAAAATATTTTTTTTTCTTTTACTCTAGCATGTACACGATTCTACATTTAAACAAATAAACAAAACAAAGAAAAAACAACAAATAATTTTAAACCATGATCTGAACTTGTTACACATAAAAAATTAATAATTTGTTAAAATATTGTCAGCCAGAATTTGTTGCTACAGCAACAGATCAATCAATAATTTTCCTTGTTTCTAGATGTCAATATCAAAAATTCTTTGTTCAACAAATTGAAACAGACAAAGAGAAATGTCCAATATTTAAAAATAACAACCAACAATTCTACAAATAAAAACAAAACCAAAAACATTTAACTGTAGATGGCAATATATGTCCTAACTGACGAAACATTAAACATGATTATGGCATGAAATATCTATGAATTGTTTATACATCTAAAACCTACAAGAGACAACAATGTTATCAAGTACAATAATAAGGCTGAAATTACTGTGTTAAATGTTAAAATAATTAAGTAAATCTTTTTTGAACTAGGATGTTCAAATAAATTCATCAGAGTGTGTTAATTGTAATTAGAAACAAAAGATGATAAATGCATGTGAACTACAGAATATCATTGGCGTAACCTGTACAATGATTGTGAGAGTATTTTGTGTGGGCTGGTGCCCAGGCTGTACGCTAAGGCTTAGAGAGGTACAGTACAATCAGTAAAGCAATGGAACACAATCTTGGAAATACTCTAGAATTGCAAGTACAGGGAGATTCCATCCTCTGTCTGATTTCTTAGAACTACAGGGTACAACCAATACAGGTGCACATTCCACCAAAATTTGTCCTCTAAAACTAAAAATTTTCACTGGTTGCACAGGTGCACATAAAATTTAGTGACTTGCCTCACTCGTCTAAGACCTGTGCATAATCTTCTGATCAACTCTGACCTAGATCTAAATGTTTGGTGCACTTAATTAATGTGCTATATTAAAACTTCACACCGTCACACCAATGCAACCAGTGTAAAAGGTTAGTCTGTTTCCCTGCAAATACCTTAATTAATAATAATAATAATAATAATAATAATAATAATAATAACAATAATTTGTTGTCTAATATTAGTGACCCATGATAGACAGAATAAGACCAGGAAACACTCTTTTTTCCTCCTTCTCCCACAAAAAAAAAAAAAAAAAACCTTTGGTATGAACATTAAAGACCTACTTCTCTAGGTTCAGACATGATGGTTGACTACAGGTTATAATATTGTGTAAAATGAAATGAGACTAAAATGAACGCACAGAAAAAAAATAACAAATTACTTTTAGAAAGAATCTCACACAGCTTCTCATATCTCACTTTCATTAAAGCCGTGCACTTTCCAGCTGCAGTTTTAGAGTCTCAGTGTGAGACTGCAAGATGGCTATAGAGCCAGCCTTCCCACATCCCAGCTCCTACATGGCTATTTTCAGTCACGAGACACTCTTTAAAGTCTATAGACTTGTAACCTCGGCAAATATTTTAACATCACTCTTGGACTGCCCAAAATTCCATTCCTGTATTACTAAAAAAAAAAAATAACAACAATAAAAACAACAACTGTCAATCAAGGTAAAGGGGCAATGTGTGAATGAGAGAAAAAGTTCAAAAAGTTATATAGTGAAGTCAGCAAGGGGGAGGAAGGCTACTGTGATTTCAATGAACTAAAACACAGAATGCTAGAGAAGGCTATGTGTCAAATGCACAACAAAATGAATGACAAATAAAAAGGCGCAAAAAAGTATTAAAAAAACACACACACACATTTGTGAAATTAAGTATAAAAACAAGAGTCATTACAAAAAATAAAAGAAAAATCTTGAGTAAACATAATAACACTGCTGAAATAACACCTTTAGATTGGGATGTATGGTCGAAAGGCTAGAGGGTGATTCAGAACAAACTGAATGTGCTTTGAGAAGAACACAGGTGTTTCTGTGCATTCTGAATAAAACATTCATCTGTCTTGTCCAATTCTGACCTTCTGTTTATGTAATCTAATTTCACTAGAATCTTCCAACATTTCATTTATCAAATCAGCTCATTAAACAACTTTGTGCATACTTTTTTTCTCTCTCTGTAAGTGCACCTTTGCCATTTTGTAAACCATACAATAAACCAATGAAAAACTATGAATTAAACTTAATCTCTTGGTCTACCGACGTACCAATACTGTATAAATCCGAAGTGACATCACCATCGTCTCCACTTTTAAAAAGAGTGTGTGTGTGAGTGTGCAAAATGTTATTTATATATATATTTTTTTTTTGGAGCACTATTCTGTTTTGGCATGTACATTTGTGCCAATAAAGGCCTCTTCAATGTCAAGCTCGAGGGCTGTTATGAGTGTAAGTCTGTTGGTGTTATCTGTGGATGAGATGGAGATGGATGGCATTGACCCTTGCCATACCCATGTTTGCATGCATGACTAGGAGGGAGGTCCAGCTGAGATATTAACTCTTCTGGGGTTCAGAGAGACACCTTCGAGGTGTAATGGCTGTGAATGCTGAACGTTGTCCTTGATGGTACACCAGCATACTTTCATTTGATCTGCAAATCAAAGGAGCCAAGCTAAAAGGGCAATAACTTTAAGTGCACTGCATGTAGTACTATGGTATTATTGATATTCTATCATATTTACACTTTCTATGAAAAGTATTTTAACATTTATTCACATTTGTACACATTTGTATGTTATACTGTACTATACTTAGCCTAGGCCTATATATGTCCTATAGTTATTATGGGATGGATATGTGCATATCTTCACAGACACTGACATTAATATTAGACAAATTTGAGAACACACAGCCTTATCAGACACAGGGATCAAAATAGGGAATCAACTCACTGTTCTGGACAGGAACTACATCTGAGTCAAGTACTTGTGACTAGTCAGATGGTCTGCAGATATTATGGGAATCTAGGAGAGAGGAAAAACAACAATAACAAACAACACATTCAATGGTTAAGCATCATGCTTGGGGTAAGACCAAACCAGAAGGCACTGGCGGCCAATTCATAGTATTTTTTTCCCACAACAAACATTACATTTGAAACAAAAACAAAACAAAAAATAATAATAACAAAAAAAGCTGTTTGGTTGAACAGAAATGAAAGCAAATTAGGGATTACTGAGACCCGCTGCATATTGTTAAAAGCTCTTCGTAGGGATAGGAGGCAAAGAGGCTGTGAGGGATTCCCCATGCAAACTCTTAATCGTCCAGCTTGTTGACCTGCACCTTTTCATTGGGCTGCTAAAAAGGTGCGTTTGCTGTTACAGTGAGCATCAGAAGCTTATGGGCTACTAGAAGCATATCAGCACGGAGAGAGAGCCTGCGTGGTGTGCTCGTTCACCTGACTAAAAATCATTTGAGTGCATTTACAGTACATCGCTGCCTGTTTTCGATAAAACAGGAATTTTTAGTTTGACCCGCTCAGCACTGCCAGCTCAGTTGTCCAAACACTTCAACATCAAAAAAATAAAATCAAAATGTTTTGATGGCGGGAATAAAATGAAAGCCGTGCAACAACAGACTGCAAAAAAAGGATATCTTCTTTTCTTAATTCAAAAAAGCTACTGTATAGTGGAGCTGTAAAACTACCTCATACATACCAATTGCATGTATTCGTTGGTAGTCAACTTTGAAAAGGAAGAGTCCTCAAAATGAAAAAGGACAAAAGAATAAAATTAAAATGTTGTTAAACATTACATGTCTCACAATAGGCTCTCTTTGGAACAAAAGGACCAACTTCTTAATCCAAAGGTGGAATACATAACATTAAAACTTAAGAACCCTGCAACATATCATCAACAGTATTATAGCACTACCAATTTAAACAGCAAGAAATTATTGTAAATTAACTGTTTTCCTTCATTAAAACTGAATTCCTACAGTATTAATTTGGAGTTCTCATGAGAAGACAACACCCTGTTCAGCGTCAGTGTAGGCCAACAAGAAGGAGATCCCCAACCCGACCCGACCTGACCCAGAAGCATCCACAGACCTTATTGGTTTATTCAAAGAGATAAAGCCATAAAGGGCAAACCTGATTGGCTGTGGCGGTTGCGAAGGGAACACTTGTGGCAGATGTGGTTGCTGCAGACACAGTGGCTGGAGTAGCACCGTGCATCATGGGAACTTTTTCAGAAGGAAAATCATATAAGCAAACACATACAGGAGGAGGAGGAGGGGGGGGGGGGGGGGACACAGGCGCAAAACAGTGAAATAGAAGGAGGGTGAGAGTTTGGGGGTTATACCAGCAACAAGCCATAAGTGGATAGAAAGTTATATACATTTCAAACAGGGAAGGGAGAAGCCAGAGATGTGTGCACAGGCATTGGGGGGGAAACAACACATATGCATTTAAAATGAAACTATTCAAAATGTTGTATTCAAAATACATAGTATTCTATCACCTCCTATGCATTTCATTCTACAGTCATACTAGGAGTTCACAATTCATATCTGTCCTTTTAGTAAATTTACTCACAAAAAAACAAACAAACAATAAAAACCTTCTAACTAATAACTTGACTCACAGCCCACCAAAACCCACATAATATTGGCAAAACTGCTCAGTTTAAGAGTTGGCAAGAGCGCTGTCATAGAGGTGAATTTCCAGATGTTAGGTGAAGATGAAGGTTCAGGACCTTTTGGCAAGAGACATGCCTGATTGTGTGTGTGTGTTAGTGGTGGATTTTGATGGGGTGTGGTGCGAGCGGAGGAGAGGGAAGTAATTAGGGAGTAATCAAGAAGGAATGCTGGCACCTACCAACGCTTGCTGTGGGTGTCATGCACAATATTGAGCCTGCCCATCATGCATTGCAACAGGAAGTGGATTGGAAAGGGAGAAGAATCAAAACAGCCCATCACATGGTTCGTTAGAATATATATAAACAAATGAAAAAAAAAAAAAAAAAGACAACTTTTATTAAAAGGGACAGTGACACCGATATATCAACAGATTAGCAAGAAGTAAGACTGTCAGCTTTAGGCAGTGAGGAATGACCCTGAGAATGAGGAGCTCTTAAGTGTTTTAGGCAAAAGCGTGGAAGAATAAAAAGTGAATATTTACCAAAGCCACTATAAATAACAGAGCTGTGTTCTAGACACCCTTACTTCCATAAGGCTTACTATGGAACTATAGAACTGCCAAACCTTTATCATATACAGTGTACATGTAAATAGTATATATATATATATATATATATATATATATATATATATATAGTGTAAAATAAATTTTTATGAATGTATATCTGTGAAGATTTCTAATATAAGTGAGGGTCATCCTTAATGCTATGCATTTCTAGATGGCAATGCAATACAAAGTAAAAAAAAAAAACCTACTAAGCTCTTCTAACTCAGCTTCCATTTAAAAGGGAATTAGTACAAATCTGAAAGCAAACATGCCAAGCTGCAGCACATGTAGGACATGCAGCCGACAAATTCAACAATCTGATTGTGCAGCCACCTTATAATGGGTGAGTCATTTTGTACGTAAAAGAGGTGTAGTAGCTACGTAGTAAATCTATCAGGGTGTGAAATCTAAAGCAAACACTTTGAGTGGGTTCTAAGCTTGGAGAAGGTGGTGATGTGAATGTGTAACAAGCTCTCTCTCTCTCTCTCTCTCTCTCTCTCTCTCTCTCTCTCTCTATGCTGTTTGATTGCCTCTGTTCCTCCTCAGTTCTCTCTCTCTCTCTCTCTCTCTCTCTCTCTCTCTCTCTCTCTCTCTCTCTCTCTCTCTATCTATATACCTATTTCACACTATCTCAGAGGGGAAGCAGAAGAAAGCCACCGGAAAACGAATGTAAAAAAAAAAAAAAAAACACCACCGCTGATCACAAACCCTCAAACCACTTTCCAGACCCTCCCCTCCCCTCCCCTCCCCTCCCAAGGTTGCACCAGTGACACAGGATGTAGAGCTATCTGTTTGCAAGTGGGGCATCAGGCAGTTGGAGAAAAACTAAACTCTTTGCCTGTGCACAATGTGCCTATATGTATGTGTGCTTATATACTGTGTGTGTGTGTGTGTGTGTGTGTGTGTGTGTGTGTGTGTGTCTAATCATTGAGACTCAAACTAGTCACCGGTGTCTAGGTGTAAAGCAATGGGATGGGGTGTGAGGGCATGGCTGCCTAAATCCTTTCCCATTATCTTGGACTGATGTCTCAGGTGCACCCATGCAGCAGTGTGTGTGTGTGTGTGTGGTTCTGGGGCTGATCTGGCCCAGCACCAGACCAGAGCAGAGCAGCCCCAGAGGACTGTGCCAGGAGCATGTTGGGAGCCCGGGGGTTAGTTGTTTGGGAGGAGGAGGAGGAGGAGGAGGGGGTGTCAGGGGTCAAGGGTCAGGAGCCTCTGCGAGAGTCCTACCTGAAGGGATAAAAGCAGCTTGCTGCTGAAACTGCATGTTGGCCAGGGCCTGTTGGTACTGGAGCATGCCAGTATTAAACATGGTAGTGGCACCGTTGGCTTTTTCAAGTGCCGGTCTCTTTGGTAAAGGAGGCATGACAGTGTGTGGGATTCCCTGCCCAACCAGACCAGATGTGGGGTTGGCACGTGAAATGACACAAAAAAAGGGGGAGGAAACAAAATATAAAAGGAGGAGGGGGAGGGGGGAGGAAAAGGAGAGAAAGAAAAAAAGAGGAGAATTATTGTCAAAGGAAATCCATCATATGGAAGTTATCTGTCACAAACAAGCAAAAGCAAGCAGCAAACTACTGTATACAAATCTACTCCTCAAGCAAAGAGCAAATACAGCTACAGTTTGAGGGCTGTGTATACATAGCTCTGAGTTCTCAACACTACACTATATGGAAGCCCATTGGGAGAATCTTGAGGCTATATTATCATACAGTACAGCTGACACAGAGCGACAGAATAAAGCAAGCATTGCTCTACCTATAGATTGACTATCAAAGCTGAGAGGAGTGACAGAGGGAAAGCAAACAACTGGAAGCTGCACTGCTAACTCCATGACTACCAGTATTGGCTATCGGAGTTATTCCTCAGCTGAGGTGGACAGTTATTACTCTATTGTCATCACTGCTTCAAAGCACATCCTACATAAATATAAATATATGCTCCCCTGCCCCCACCCTTGGCCAACATTAAACATGCACACTAGACATCAACAACATGCAAACTGTTGATTTTAAGACTTTTAGACACTTACAGACGTCATACAGTATATACATACATACACAAGAGCCATGCCATTGTACATAGATTTAAAGCAATAGCTTCCCTAACTCTGATCTGCTGCGGCCCTGAGCCGGCTACGTGTGATGAAGGGACTGTGGCTGAGTTTGTGAATGAATTAATTGGAAAGGCTTTTAGCAATAGCGTTTGTCTTTAAAAAAACAAACAAACAAAAAAACAAAACAAAACAAAACAAAAAAACTGACAGATTATGCCAAATTATGCTCAGAAACAGGGGTGCCACTGTCAGTTTATCACACCGAAAATGGTATTATAGCAGCAGGAAGAAAACATAGAGCGTACAAAAAAAATAAATTATGCTTGCAAATTATCTTTGGTTAAAAAACTAATACTACAACAAAGTAACATGCCAAGCTAAAAGGTGAAAGGTCATAATACCAGGTCAAAGGTTGCCTCGAGGGGTCGCTTCAGTGATTTGACAGCCGACTGAGTCTTAATTAGCAGGCAGCGAGCACATGATGGCAATGGGCCAATGGGGTTCAAGCGCATTAACATAAACAGCAAGCAGAGGTGCATCATGGGGGCAGCAGTGCATTTTGGGTAGGTGAGAAAAAAACAAATAAAAAAACAAATCATTGGAATGCAGTATACAAGGGGATAACAAGACTATGGCATGCACAGTGAAGACACTTGAGGTTTTTGGTTTCAGGAAAATGTCTGTGGTTATAATGACTGTCAATATTATTTGGTTTTTTATTGCTGAAGTAACACAATGAAGTCACTGGTCTTGATTGTAAATCCTTGGGGGATTTTTTTCAGAAAGGAATCAAGTCAGAATGGATGGAAGAGGAAACTATAGCTACTATAGCCTCTGTTTTCACTGTGTGCATCCTAGTCACAGTACATCACATTACAATGACCACATGGCTGACTGTCTAACTCTATGACCAAATTTAATTACAGGTTTCACACACATAATATATGTACAGTATTATTGCATGTTACGAAAGAGAACTAGTGTGAAAAGTTCACGTCTGACTTCTGACTGTGAAGGCAAAGCAATCATTACCAACAGTGGTGGGTCACCCCACCACCAAAATGGCTGCCGACTATGGAACGGATCCAGGCTCCAGATCCATTTGGATCCAATGCCAGAATCTGTCCCAGAGTCAGACAGCTGTCTGGGAAGACACATCAAGGAAGGGGGGAAAAATGGCTGTAACAAGGCAGGGAGACACCGTGAAGGAAATCTGCCCATGGCACGTTTCAAAAAGAGTCCGCCGGCTGCGCATAAGACACACCCAACATGGCCGCCTTACTGCGCCGGCCGCACAGCGGCCTTTTGAGCAGTGCCACTGGGGGAAAGCAGAGAGAGCGCTCTGTACCCATGTGCCTTCACCAGTGAGTGGAGAGCAGTGGTTCTCGAGTCCGCCCCTGGAGCCTCCTCATTGGCCCGCATCGTCTCCTCTGTCCCGCCCTTGCTCTACGTACCCCAGGTCATCCCCAATCAGGGATTATTATGGTCTGGTCATAGTATACATTCATCTTTCATCCTTCATGCTCTTGATCAGCTGAATCAGTTACAGTACCAAAGGTTCAGCTGAGCAGGAGGAGTAAACTTACTGGTACTGGTACTGGAGTCGGGAACACAGAGCAGGGAAAAGATGGGAAGACACATGCGGGGAATGGAGGAGGCACCCAGAAGCAGGACTGTGAACTGCTGGTTTAGGGTTAAGTGCTGCAGGACCATGTGTGTGTGTGTGTGTGTGTGTGTGTGTGTGTGTGTGTGGTTCTACAGGGTGTCACTCACCACAGCGGCGGCGGCGGCAGCGGCCGAGGCCTGGCTGAGTTGATGCTGAGCGGCCTTGATCTTGGCCTGCAGATGGGCGGGCGGGTGGAAGTACTTGCACTTGTCGCGTGAGCAACGGCCCTTGATGTAATCCATGCAGACGGTGACCGTGTTGTCGTTGGTGTCGATCATGGTGCTGTCAGACGGGTGGGCGAAGCGGCAATCGTTTTCGCCGCGTGAGCAATTGCCCCGTTGATACTCGCGACAGACCTGAGACAAACACGCAATACAACACACATACACACACACAGACACACACACACACACACACACACACACAAGGAAAGTAAATATGCCTGAAGCACTCGGTCATACATGAGCAGTACAGACAATAAAGAGCATTTAGGCTGCACTGATCCCAACTGCACAGTAGAGGGCAGTCTGTAGCCAGACATTCCTGAGTCACTAAACACTGCACAAAATGGCAGATACAAAAAAAAAAATAAGTCACCACAGTTTTATGTCCCCTCAATAAATACTTTTGCCATGGAAACAGAGATCAAAAGAAAGAGAAGGCTGAATAGACTGTAAACAACAGAGAGAGAGAGAGAGAGAGAGAGAGAGAGAGAGAGAGAGAGAGAGAGAGAGAGAGAGAGAGAGGTATAAGAGCACTGGAGAGAAAACATTACATTACAGCAAAGTGTTATCATGGTTCCCTAGAGGAAGAGATGTCGTACCTCCAGCCGATCTGTCCTCATGAGCTTCTGGGCGGTGGAGGGCACCTGTTGCACGCTGGGGCTGCTGGCCATCAGCATGGGCGCACTGGGCAGGATCTCAGTGGGCATCAGGCCTGGGGACACGGGGCCCAGGTACGGGTTAAAGGCGGCAGCTGCAGCAGCAGCAGCTGCACTGGCATTGGTGGCGGCAAGGCTTGGGGTGACAGAAAACATGGGCTACAGGAACAGAGAAGGGAGAGAGAGCGAAAGAGAGAGAGAAAGAGAGAGAAAGAGACAGAGAAAGGATTAATGGTTAAACATTATTTTTTGATTATTTATATCATATATTATTAAAATACAAGTTACCTAAAAAGATCACATACAAAGTAGTACATGTCCGCAAAGGAATTCACATGCTAATCTCAGAGCATGTTTTGGTTTGTGAATAACATGACAATATTCTGTGGACATTCTACAGTATGTGGCATTTAGTTTGCTCAAAACACACAATCAAAACCGGCACCTACAAACCAAAACTATTCCTGGCAAAGTCAACACTAATTTCCAAAGTCACTTCCAATCCAGTTGGTTGGTAGAAAGCTTCCATACACACACACACACACACACACACACACACACACACACACACACACACACACACACATCAGAGACAGTGACAGGTCCGTTGAGGCCTGTGAACATGCTGAGAGGATCTGAGCACAGCTACCCAGCCCGCTGTGGTGGTGGGGGATCTCTGGCTGCAAGGTCAAGGGAGGCTGGAGGTTTTTCTATCTCATCTGTTTTTTCGACGTCACCTGATCAAATTCCCTACGAGTCAACATGCAAGCCTCCCCAGAATAGCCCAGATCAGAGAGGAGGAAACCTGCACTGGCAATGTCACTGAGTCGCCAGTAAAAGTTTACCGTGTGGGGGGGGGGCTCAATGCCATCCCACTCCGCCAAAGCCCCTGGGGATGCATGGCTCCATCTGACTGCAGTGCGGAGCTGGACCAGAGCTGGACCGGATCAGGTATTGATTTGGTCAGGTCTGATCACTGCAGACATTTACAACAGCTACCTCGTACTTTACTTTCTACTTTTGCATAACGTTGTTCCTGCAGTTCTATTTTAGAGTGTCCAAAAACATGCCTCTGCTTGATTCTAATTCTAGAAACATACACCCCTCGCTCTGTTCCTAACTTACTGGAGCAAAACCACTGTTGTTTCTCAACAGTGCTCATCAGGGGATGAAATAGACCAGACTAGAACATTCTATCATTCTGTTTGCACTGTCCCCTGTTATCCGTGTGAGAGAGAATTAGCATTCACCCCCAGTTGAAGCTGGCTGCCAGAAATCGTGACACCAGAGTATTCTTTCCAATTCCACCCTAATTCTAGAATATTCCATCACTCTCCGTGGCTTTGGAAAAATGAGGTGTGCACCGAACAATGCACACCATTTCCTTAAGCTAGCTGCCAGACATCATGGTGCTAAACTATCAAGTATTCCAGCCCTCTCTTATTTCTGGAATATTCTCTCTGGGCTTGTCACACAGCATTCATCACAACAGGCTGACATCGTCTGTCATAATAATGCAATAGAGAGAGTATTCTATCCTTCTCAAACTTTCTATTTTAGAATATTCTATAACACTCTGTGTCTGGGAGAAGTCAAGAGTTGAAATAACAAAATATAGAGGAGTGAACATTCTTGGAGGTGCTGCTACGGCGTAATGGACTGTATGTGAAAAATAAAGCACACACTCAAGTCTCTTTTTTTTATATTTAATTGATGTTTCAGCAACGTTTCGGCACTGTGGCCTTTGTCAAGATTTCGTTGAAAAAATGAAACCTTGGCAACCTTGACAAAGCCACAGTGCAAAAACGTTGGTAAATAAAATATAAAAAAAGAGACTCAAATGTGCGCTTTGGAGTTTGGGGAAACGCAATTTCAGTCTTCTTACAATGTACTGTTGCATAGTTTGATTGACAATAGAACAAATAGAAGTTATATAGAGTTGACCAAAGCGTTCTCTCCTCACCATGGGCTGAAGCTGGCTGCCGGGCATCATGGCGCTGGCCAGCTGCATCTGCTGGGCCAGCATAGCCATGTTCTTCTGCTGGATCAGGTTGTTCCGGCCGTTGATCTCCAGCTGCGTCTTCAGGTGGGGGGGAGGATGCAGGTACTTACAGTTCTCTCTGGAGCAGCGGCCCTGCAGGAGGACAGGAGCGAGGGAGGGAGAGAGAGAGAGAGGGATGGAGGGAGGGAGGGAGAGAGAGAGTGGGGGTTGATGAAGAATGAGAGTTGGAGAGAGAAAAGGAGAAACAGGAAGCCATGGAATAAAGAAAAGAGGGAGAGAGAGAGAGAGAGAGAGAGAGAACAAGGTCAGATTTCACAGACACAACACTATGCGTGGCTCGCTGGCTGTGCTTTGATGATGTTTTGGGTGGCCCCTGCCTCAGATATATGACAGACTCCACCCCATATCACCCCCCCCCCCTTCATCTTCACAGTTGTCTTTTCAATTAGTCTGACCAATTTAATCCACTGTAATCCATCCGACCCCCCCCCCCCCCCATACACACCACTAGCAGTCAGCCAAGGGGCACGTCCCATAAGGCCGGAGGGTGGGGGCAGTGCTCTAGTCCTGTTGCTAGTGGCCATGCCCATACACTCACTCATGCACAGCCTCGTCTCTGTCATTTCCTCTGCTCTCATTCGTTCCATCTGTCTCTCTCTCTCTCTCTCTCTCTCTCTCTCTCTCTCTCTCTCTCTCTCTCTCTTTCTCCCCCTTTCCTTTGGCTTCTCTCCATTTCATACTGTTTCATACTATTTGCTCTCTGTCTCTCTCTCTCTTTCTATATATATACCTGATTGTTTTTCCCCTCTAACTCCTTCTGTCCCCTTTTCCTCCATCTTGTCTTCTCTGCCTCCCTCTTGCATCTTCCTCACTTTCTCTCTGGCTCCTCTTCCCTTTTTCTATCCCCCTCACTTCTTCATCCCCTCCTCCTCCTCCTCCTCTCTCTCTCTCTCCTGGTCTTCTCTGCCTGTCCCAGCAGGAGGCCGTCCCAGCCCAGCGCAGCCCAGCCCAGCCCAGCCTATGGGTGTCACCTCAGCAGGGACTCTGTGAGTTTGGAGCACTGGCAGCTTTTAATAGCAGCCCGCCACTGACCTGCTTTCACCCGCCAGTACCTGGGGCACTGCTACCCTCTAGAGCACAAATGCCTGTGTGTGTGTGTGTGTGTGTGTGTGTGTGTGTGTGTGTGTGTGTGTGTGTGTGTATGTGTGTCTGTGTGTTTGTGTGTGTGTGTGGTATGTGCCAGCTATTTCTGCCAAGCCCAAATGGAGGACCCCCCCTCCCACACACACACACACACACATACACACACCTCTCTCTTCCATCAGCCCTGCCACCACCGCCATCACTACCCTGCCTACCATTCCTTTCTCATCTATCTGAGTGTCTCTGCTCGGCCCACCTTGGGTACACAACACATTAGTGCCAAGACATACAGTACAGGCATGCAAGCAAGCGTGCATAACCTCACATGCAGCATGGGAGCATCTACAGTCCTGTACACTATGCTGTTTATACTCTACTGGATGGATGGATGGATGGATGGATGGATGCATGTCTGTGTGTCTGTCTGCTCTCCAGAAAACATGGATTGTTCGAAAGGAGACTAGCCTACACTGTTTTCTTTATGGATCACTGGATCAATATCACCTTAGTGGATAAATTGTGTGTGTATGTGTGTGTGTGTGTGTGTGTGTGTGTGTGTGTGTGTGTGTGTGTGTGTGTGTGTGTGGAGAGAGAGAGAGAGAGAGAACATCCAGCACATCATAAGCAGCAGGCAGTTTAGCCCCCATGGTGTGATAAAGTGTAAGTCTCGTTCACCTCTGAGAATGACTGTAGTCTGCTATAGCAGCTGTATCAATCTACCATTACTTCACACTGCTTACAATACCACCACACCTTCCCCCATCACACCCAAACTCACACACACACACACACGCGCGCGCCTATCAACACCTCTCCGTATCATTCAGCCCTTCGAGACGAAGGCAGGTGCAAAGAAATCAAAGTAACATTGGCTTTCTCACAAGACAAACACACACACACACACACACACACACACACACACACACACACACACACACACACACACACACACACACACACAAATAGACGTGTGTCAGTCCAGGTTTCACACACACTGCAGCTGGTGCAGTGCAGAACCTCCCGTCCTACCAATGCAGACGATGTGAGGCAGTGCCATCACTAGGGGTGTGTGAGGATGTGCTCTGACTGCCATATCAGCCAGCCTGACTCGTTGGCATGCCAGTCAAGCTGCAGGTAGGGGACCTTGGAGACACAGGTTCGAGGCAAGGGGAGGTGACTGCTCTCTCCCTTGGTTACTGTGTCAGCTTACTGTTAATGTGTCTGTGTTGTTACATGACAATTCACATCCCCTCACCCACCCTCCTCAACCCACTTCAGAGTTGCTTTCCAGCTCATTCTTATTGTTAAGATGTCACTGTTGTGTGTAGAGAATTCAACTAATGTACCATTTGACAGTTGACAAAGTACTCAAGTCGATCCCAATGCACTGCTCTCACTAAAACTACATGTGGGACCCTGTTTGGTTCTTGAGCCAAGGCATTGATCTGGGTTAAATCACAGTATTTATATGTGATGCATGTCGGGAGCATTATATCTCTATTCCCATTTGAACTCACATCAATGCATTTAGCAAATACTTTTACCCTTTAGAAGCGACTTAGAAAATGAGAAACAAACAAATACGAGCATTCCCTGCTTACAGCTGGTAGTCATATTTCA
The DNA here is from genome assembly GCA_027497455.2 of Sardinella longiceps. Lineage (NCBI taxonomy): Eukaryota > Metazoa > Chordata > Actinopteri > Clupeiformes > Clupeidae > Sardinella > Sardinella longiceps. Next base: position 9,635,748 of record JAODXP020000004.1, on the reverse strand, counting down.
CCAGTGCTGCAACACTGTTATTAAGCACATAATATGCAAAACAAAACAAAGCTGTGGGTCTGGTGCCAAATACTGCGGGGCTGTACTTAACATCTCTGGCCTTGATATGCTTTTAAATCACTTGACTGTGCTTGAGTGCCTGATTTGGAGTGTAAGTATGTACGCGCTAACAGCATGTTATTGTGGCACAGAGGCCTTCAGGAGGGTGAAGAGAGGGAAGGTCACTATTCTCATGGGCTCTCGATTCTCATTGGCAACGGCGTGTTAGGAAAGGGATAGGATGTCTGAAAGCAATTGAGTATACCTCTGAGTGCAGTAAGTGGCAGAGTTAATTTAAACATAAATATATCCATCTTGTAATTTTTGTACGTGATAATAGTGTTAAAAAATGGTGCGTTGTTCCTGGACATTTAACCAACTATTCCATTTCAGTTAGAGATTATGAATGCCAAGATTATGAATGTCACATGCAAAAATCTAGTGAAATGATGTCTGGTGTCAGCCTATTTGTGCAAAGTACAGAAGTGCAGTAGAACATAAGATTGGTTGGGTACTGTTCTATAAAATGTATCTTGGAATTTGCATAATAAGATTATTCATGTCCAATGTAAACCCAATCATTGTGCAGGAAGCTGAACAGATTATATAGATTTCTAGTGAAGAGTGCAGACTGTGGTGATGTGTGTGGGCTATCTAATGTTTGCTGAAGAAAAGAGGCAAGAAAAGAGTGAGGTAGAGAGAGTGGGACTCAGGCAGAGAGAGAGAGAGAGAGAGAGAGAGAGAGAGAGAGAGAGAGAGAGAGAGAGAGAGAGAGAGAGAGAGAAAGAGTGAGTCTGGAGACGTGGCAGAGCAGCAGGTGTTGACATGCCAAATAGGGGCACTGGTGGAGGGGGCAGAGGACACTGGGACATGTGAGGTCCTCCTGCGACACAGGCCTGGCAGATTGACTCCGCTGACCTCACTGACAGCAATGGGATTGGGTGGGAGGGAGGAGGGGGGCGGGGGATGGTAAAGACTTTGACGCATGTGGGCATGAGAAAGGTATGTTGAAATAGGATCTCATGGAACTGGCTCAAGAGGAGTGGAGGAGAAAGTGGGAATGTGTTTGTGTGTGTGTGTGTGTGTGTGTGTGTGTGTGTGTGTGTGTGTGTGTGTGTGTCTGTATGTGTGTGTGTCTGTATGTGTGTGTGTGTGTGTGTGTGTGTGTGTGTGTGTGTGTGTGTGTGTGTGTGTGTGTGTGTGTGTGTGTGTGTGGGTTAGGGTCGGTAAGAATCATGTTGCTGTTACCTCAGCTGACCCGCTCCTCTTTCACCCTCTCTCTGTCACACACACACGCACACACACACACACACACACACACACAAATACACATGCCCTCTTTGCCCCCCCAACCCCCTCCTTAGTCGGCTTTCCCACCGAGGTGCTGAAGGCTCGCCTGACAATTGACAAAAGCCCGTGTTGAGACACGCACACACGCACACCCTCTGCTCAGCACTCGGCGCCCACACGCTACTGCTGAGTCAGCCGCATGGATTCCGGAAACTTCTGAGGAGATGGCAGGTAAGGCCGCCGCGGTGGCAAGCAAGCAAGCAAGCGAGCAAGCGAGCGAGCGGGACACCTCCCCTCAGAGGAAACGCCTGGGCAATGGCAACATGACCTAACAAGCCAGGGGCCGAGTGAAGCCGAGCTGAAGCGCTCACTCACTCACAAGAAGGTCGCGTCAGTGAAATTCAAGACGCTGCAGGGAAAGCCATTAGCACAAGTCACCCCTCGCTTTCAGAGGAAAAACACTCGCACACACACACACACACACACACACACGCACACAAATACACACTTGCACACACACACACACAAATACAAATGTGCATACACACATGCATAAACACATACTGTAGTATACACATGAACACAAAGACAGAATCACAAAATATAGTGATATAGAGTGAGAAAAAGAGAGAGAGAGAGAGAGAGAGAGAGAGAGAGAGAGAGAGAGAGAGAGAGAGAGAGAGAGAGATGCCAGACAGAAACACTATCTGGATAGTCCAACCACAGTTTACTGAAATTCAAGTTCAGTCTTTTAACTCAACTTTATCAACTTAACCAAACCCAACTTTAACCATTAGGCGTAGCAGAGTGTCAACAGTGCTTATGTACTGTATAATCTGTAGAGCAGTATAGAAAACCATCCAAATCTCATGTAACTGACCGCAGAGCTTGCAGGACATGGATACAAGATAAAGACATGGAGTGGGGGAGAGAGAGAGAGAAAGAGAGAGAAAAAGAGAGAGAGAGAGAGAGAAATAAAGAAAAACACAGACAGACAGACTGACAGACTTAGGCAGGTACAGGCACATACTCTGACATGTCATAGAAGAGGAACTTTGACAAGAGACGGACCGAGAGAGTGAGAGAGTAAGACGGCAAGAGAGCGAAAGAAAGACTGACAGAGAACAAGAGACAGAGAGGGCATTAAGAGGGTATAAGACATCCTGAGACAGGGAGAAGAAATGCGACGAGCATGACAAATATGGAGTAGAGACAGGAGAGAGAGAAAGAGAGAGAGAGAGATGGAGGAAGAGAGCAGACTGACTTTCGCTCACATGATGTTTTTCCTGCGTGCGTTGTCAGTCTAGCACAGGCCTGTTCAATGCAGCAAGGCGTAGCACTAGCACCGCATCCAGCCAGCTGCTGAGCAGCCCATTGTGTTCCCAGAGCGCCTAGCAACTGCGGAATTCTCGGAATCCAGACTCCCTGATCTCATCCAGACACGCCACACCTTGTGCTCACACTTAAAGACATCACGCTCCCTTTCACTCATTCAAAATAGACTAATGTGTGAATAATAAGGTAAACATTAGAGAACCAATGCATTTCAGACACCGTTTGGCCCAATTCTTTAACTCTCTAATTCTTTCGATTCTTTCTCTTCAAAGTGTGTCTTACATAGTGCCTTTTAAACTCTCTCTTCTCTCTTCGATCTCTATCATCATTACTATTACTATCACAGTCTAACACTATCTACTGTACAACACTCAACTAGCGTTCGAACTTGTGAACTCTGACCTTGTAGCTTAAGGTCCCCTGTATCTTGAATGCTAATCCTCTCCTTGAAAGTCATTGTGAATAAAGGTGCCTGCCCATATACAATATGTAACTTAATGTAAGGAGTTAAGGAGTTAATGTAGTGAAGTAAAATGCTATAAAATTGCTCTATGCATCCTGAGTCACAGTCTTCCTCACTATGAGTCTTAACTGTGGAGTTTTCTGACTCTGAGATGGTGTTCCTCATGGAACTATTCTGTGGCAAACCCTTTTGTAAACACCTCATTTCTGCTGTGAACAAATAAAGTAAATGATGGTTTTCAGCTGATCTCCTGAAACTGCCCGATGAGGACCACATCTCCCCCAAGCACGGCCCTTTTGGCCCCAGTCTCACTGACCACATCCTTATGTTTACAGTGTCCCGCCGCGCCCCTCTTCCCCCTGATCCCCTATCATTTGGTTTTGGGTCCAGTCCCCAGTGGTTTGGACTCCTGACATCACAGTGTGATGTAAGTGGACTGTATTTGGGAAGCCTGACCAAGATGAAGCTGTGTGTCCGTAATGCATTCCTATTGGACCCTAGGATAATAGGATTGGATGATACTTCACCAATACACAATCTATATCCCTAAGCATATATTTATTACCTAAACACACATAACAGTCTGATAAGATTCTAAGCTAAGTAGCACAAGCATAAATTTAAATGCAAAAGAATGTCTGTCCACATTTAACGCACCACACACATAATATTTCAATAAACAATCCTATTTATGCACACTTATGTGCTCATCACATCAAACAGTGAACTGGTAAACAGAGGTAACTGTTGCTTTGTGCTGATGTTGAATGCTGCTTTTAAAATGCAGCTGGCCTGGCAAACAGCAGATCCTATAAGAAAATGTGGGACTTGTCATGCAAATCGAAAAAGCAGTTTCTGTTCCTCTACAGCTCAAAAAATACCTCTGAGGTCAACCAAAACGCCCGCCCACCCGCCCCCCATCCCTATCTAAAAAAAAAAAAGAAGAAGAAAAAAGAAGAGAAAAAATGCTTTTAGTTTCCAACATACAGTAACTCTTCATGTTCCTCCTCCACAACTGACATATCTCTGGAATGGTCAAAATAAATGGCTGCATCTGAGAACACTGAGAAACGAAACGGCCTCAGTCACCGTCTCCCTTCAATTCATTGCAGTTATTTGTTTATTTGACAGGAACATAGCTTTGATTCTTCATCAGCCAACACAACACTGTAAATAAACTAGAGTTAGTAAATGCTAAATTTCATCTATTGTCCCTTGCCAGATCTTAAAATGAAAAAAGATTGATCAAAAGAAGAATAAAAAGAAAAACAAAAAGACCCACCCCGTCATTTTTGATAAAGTTTTCAAGATATCTCTGTTAGCTACACCACTATTACTGCAAACTCTTGCATTGATCTCTGAACAATACATTTACAGACAGAAAATGCAACAAGACTTCTTCATCCAGACAAACTGTATGAATATATAACAATACAAGAGCAAGGCTTCATGCATTTGGAAGTGCGGCAGCCTCATAGATCAGTGTAGACTTTTCCGGCTAATACAGCATATGATATTGAACTCCTGTTGGTGGGGAAATCTAATCCAGGATCCGTATAAGATGACAGGAGTAAAAAGACACCAGCACTTCCTGCATACTGCTGTGTCCCAGATAAAACTCCCATCAGCCTCCTGACCAGGAAGTGAGATACAGCCATCTCATCATCAAAACGATCCAAGAGCTCAAGTTTCAACCTCCCTAGGCATGGAGGAGGGTTGCAGAGCCTACCAACGCAGCCTAGTTGAGTACACCAGTGTCAAGGTGAAGGTCAAGGTCAACTTACTAAGAGGTGAAAACGCTAATCTGACAACCACTTGCTGTGATAGACTCTATCACATACATAATTGGCTTTTCTGATTTTCTGATTCTCTTGTGGCAAAATCCATCTAAGTCTCATGCTAAACCCGCTAAGGAGCCCTATTTCACTTCACATACTTCCATAATGTGTCTGTCGCACTTCAGTCTCTCTCAAGAGCCTCCAATCCCACCTCAGTCCCGGGTTTACGCTTTGCCATCGTCACAGTCTCCATGGCAGCAGATAACACGTCTGGAGAGAGCAGGCACACCTGGCCCCAGAAGAATGAGTGGAGTGCGTTTTTTTTTGTTTTTTTTTTCCTTCTTTTTCAGTGGATTAAGAGCAGCTACCTGACATGGCGGTGATTGTACACAAAGACGCGTCCAGCCAGGTATGTCGACCAGATGAGCATGACCTTTACAGGCTCGTAATGACTCAGCGAAGGACCAGGGTGAGTTCAAGAGAGTCTCGTCTGGGAAGAGATGAGGAGGAATCTCTGGGTTGGCCCGGGTCGAACACTGTCTTTCAGCTTTGCCTCAGTCAACAAGGGTAAGTGGGGCAGATGGGGCAGCAGCTCTCTGAGCAGTGTGAGGCAGCACTAAGAACAGGACTAAGGGTAGGAAGTAAGACGGCACTGGTCATAAGGGTGAGTGGATTTGTCCCCCCTGTCTTCCTCTCTCAACCACAACAAGTGACAGTCTGCCTGTCCTG
>JAODXP020000004.1:9617614-9625114 GCA_027497455.2 Sardinella longiceps | reverse complement strand
GAGAGAGAGAGAGAGAGAGAGAGAGAGAGAGAGAGAGAGAGAGAGAGAGAGAGAGAGAGAGAGGTGCTATGAGATGCTATGACTATGACTATGCTATGTTATGAGCATGTGGGAGTAATGTAAGCCTGACACTGACACACCAGGGTGAGGAAACTGCCATGAGGTGATCAGGGTGGAACAGAACAGAAGTGGCCTGTGAGTCAGACCCAGAGTAACAGTACACACAATCACACACACACTCACACACACACACACACACACACACACACACACACACACACACACACACACACACACACACACACACACACACACACACACACACACACACACAGACACACAGACACACACACACACACACACACACACACACACACACACACACACACACACACACACACACACACACACACACACACACACACACACAGAGACCTGTGAGGCAGACCCAGAGTAACAGTACATTACACCAGAACAGAGCAGCCACTCTACTACAACACACACACACACACACACACACACACACACACACACACACACACACACACACACACACACACACTCACTCACTCACTCTCTCATTCCTGCAGGTTTCCAAACGCATTGATCTGTACCTTCAATACTTTCATTTTAAATTCAAGACATCTACTAGACCTAATACATCTAGTACATCTACCAGAGTTTGGGGGTCTGCCAAAGTAGAAAGTGTTAAATAATTCAATGGTCATCATCCAAGTTTAATTTCCCACTGTCAACATTTTTACTTGTGAGCACAATGTAAAACAAAGTGCAAAATAACAAAATTGAGCATACACTATGGATGGCCATCGTTATTAGCTTTGCAGATTGAATATTTTAATTCAACCATCATATTTGTAAAATGTGTAACAGGTATTCATATTGTAAGGACTAAGTAAAAGTATATTACATTACATATAAGCATGTCATGTTTATTATACATTGAAGAGTACAGGAAGAGATTCTTATAGAGACATCAGAGAAAAGTCAACTGTATTAATCCTTGAGTCTGAGTAATTCTAATCCAGCGAGCTAATGTAATCCCATTACCATCCTTGTAAACTATCCTAATCCTCTCCTGGCTCTGTTGTAATCTCAGATTAGACTGCTTGTATAAAAAAAGTAGCGCTACTCTCATGGATGTTGTATATCTGTTTAAAGGAGAAATTCGGTGTGAATCAGTCAATAGCCCTGTTGTTCCAGGTACCTGAATGTTGTCTTTAAGAAGAAGAACAAGAAAATTTGATGCTACATAGACCGAATAACAAACCGATTACTTCTACTGACTGAATGGGGCATGATGAAATGAAACTGAAAGTAAGTTGATATGTCCCATTCACCTACTGTACTGCAGTGTTAGTTACCGGTTCACTTCTTGGTCTATATTATATCAAATTGTCTTATTTCTTCTCCCTACCTACAGCTCTTGGTGAGTTTGAACAGGGCTGTATGGATTGATTTACACTGGATTTCTCCTTTAAAGCTGCTTTATTAGTATGACATCAGTAGCCTGGGTGAACCCAGATGGACCTGTTTGATCTGAAATCTGAAAAGAGACCGGGTGTTAGCCAGGCTATGACATCAGCCTCTCGGCATCTGTCCTCTGATGATGGTAATGGTCCTCCCGCTGTGGACTAATCCTGAGAGAGAGTGTGTTTCTCAAAGTCTAGCATGCTTCCTAGGTAGCACACTAGCCTTGGAAGGCGTACACTTTAAAAACGAGGCTCCATCAGTGCATTCTTGAAAAATCTATGAACAAAGGCCTCTGTCCTCGCTAGAATTTAGAAGAATGCTTGACTTTGGAACAGTACTCGGCAACTGACAATGACGTGGAATGCTCGAAAAAGCAGCTTTCCAAGCATGCTTCCTCGACTTTGAGAAACGCTCAGAATGTGCCTTCCAATGCTGTCGTCACTGAAGCTGATCTTGGGGAGTCGGTGGGTAGGCCAAGGTGACTGGTGTATTGATGGCTGATCTTGGGGAGATGATGAGGGGGTCTAGGTGACTGATATATGGATGGCTGGACGGGGGAGTAAGGAATGAATAAATGTCTCTCTTTTATCTTGATGGGCGGCTTAGCTGTCAGGACTTAAACGCCATTGTCTCTCCCTGCTCTCTGATCCCATTAGTCACACACACACACACACACACACACACACACACACACACACACACACACACACACACACACACACACACAGACGTGGGCTTGATGGCGTTTCCCCACAGCTATTCTCTCTTTCTCCATTTGCCTAAGACAAAAGCCCCCTCCGCAGGGCTCCCTGTGAACAATGGGTCTCTCGCGGCTACCGCCGCCGCCGCTGCTGCTGGCGACGCACAATTACGCTCTCTCATGCGCCCGTGATGAATGGCCCGATCTGCGAGGCCGCTCACCCAAAGCTAAGCGCTAAATGCTAAGCCTCTGTGGTGCCTCTGTGTGGACCTGAGTCCAACACTCACTAATCCCAGCTCTCCCAAAACTTCACCAACACCCCAACCTCCCCTCTGCAGACACTGGCTGACATGACACGATGATTCAGGGAGGTGATGATAAGGCAGAGGTGTGACTATTTACTACAGTTTATGACCTCTGATCTTTGACCCTGCCAGAGGTCATGCTGCTGTTAACCCTAACATCTCAAATAACATGGCAGCGAGGAGGGTAGGGGTCGGGGGTGGTGTGGGGGTAGTGTGTTTACAGTACAATAAGGCCAAGTTAAACACCAGCACAGTGAGATGGGGGGAAGACAGTTGCAGAGAGAGGAGGAAGAGAGAAGGAGGGAATGAGGAAAGGAGGGAAATAGTGTGATGAACAGATGGTAAACAGATAAAGAGAGAGGGAGATAGAGAGATAAAGAGAGAGAGGAGGAATACAGACAGAAAAAATAAAATTACTGCATGAAGGACTAAGTTTGCAGGTGTAAGTGAATGAATGAATGAAATGAAGGAATGAACAATGACTCCCTGACAGATCAAGGGCTAAAAGAGAATCCTCACTACAATCTATCAGAAAAAAAAAAAGAGAGAGAGAGAGAGAGAGAGAGAGAGAGAGAGAGAGAGAGAGAGAGAGAGAGAGATCCAAACAGAGAAAAAGGGAGTAAGAGAGAATAGTGATGGAGTGAGGGAAGAGAGGGAGAGAGAGTCCTAGAAAGAGAGAGAGGGAGAGAGAAAGGGCTGTCAGAACAGCAGGCATGAAAGAAGACATTTGAGAGGAGCCTGACACATCCTGACAGTGACACAAAGGCAGAGGGGAGAGGAGAGAGAGAAAAAAATAGAATGAAGAGAGAAGAGGCGATAGGCGAGACAGGGCCTGTATGTATACTGGGTGTATGTGTGTGTGTGTGTGTGTGTGTGTGTGTGTGTGTGTGTGTGTGTGTGTGTGTGTGTGTGTGTGTGTGTGTGTGTATGTGTATAGAATGTGAGTGGTGTGTGTCATTCCCTTGACACTCCTCCTGTCCACCTGGTGACACTCCCCTCTTCCACTCTTTACCTCTGACAGCTCTTAAAATCTAATGAAAGATTTGGAGATAATAAATGAAAGAGTGAGAGAAAGAGAGGAAGAGAGGGAGAGAGAGAGAGAGAGAGAGAGAGAGAGAGAGAGAGAGAGAGAGAGAGCAGAGGAGAAGCATAAGAGAGACATGAAGAGAAGAGAGGGATGAAGAAAAAGAGAGATAGGGAGAGAAACACAATGTGTGTGTGTGTGTGTGTGTGTGTGTGTGTGAGAGAGAGAGAGAGAGAGAGTGCTGTCACTCAGTAATCTAATGGAGCGTTAATCTAAGTGAGGAGACAGGGCTACTGCTGCTAATGCTGATGGCTATGGGCAGACAGCTTTAGAAGGAGCTCATATTAAATCTGCCTGACTGAATGACTCCTGTGTGTGTGTGTGTGTGTGTGTGTGTGTGTGTGTGTGTGTGTGTGTGTGTGTGTGTGTGTGTGTGTGTGTATGTGTGTGTGTGTGTGTGTGTGTGTGTGTGTCCATGTCATTGTATCAGCACAGAGATAAAGGGAGTCTGTTTGGCTAAGGGATAGGGGCGACTGACACTATGCACAAAGACGGGCGCTTGTCCCCAGCTCTGCCTCAATGCCCCTTGGTGACAACACCAAAACACACACCTACTGTCAGAATTTGCCTGTGTGTGTGTGTGTGTGTGTGTGTGTGTGTGTGTGTGTGTGTGTGTGTGTGTGTGTGTGTGTGTGTGTGTGTGTGTGTGTGTGTGTGTGTGTGTGTGTGTGTGTGTGTGTGTGTGTGTGTGTGTGTGTGTGTGTGTGTGTGTGTGTGTGTGTTTGATCGAAGTGGAGAAGTAGGCCAGGGTCACAATGCTTCTGATAAGAGTTTCCACAATTTCATCTTACTAACAAAGTTAGAAGGAGAGATTGTGAATGAGAGAATGGATAGATGTGTGGGAGAGAGAGCGAGACCGAGTGAATGAGAAAATACATAGATGAGTGAGTGAGAGAGTGAAAGAGTGAGTGAGAGAGTGAGAGTGAGAGAGTGAGAGAGTGAGTGTTCCCTGTCTGGTCTTGTGCTGCTGACACAGGCTCTTCAAGGCAATCAATCTAAAGAGACCAGCTGCAAGGAGCACCACAGATCGTAATGAGATCAGAGCTAACAACACAGCAGCACTCAGAACAAACACACACACACACACACACACACACACACACACACACACACACACACACACACACACACACACACACACACAGAGCTCACAGAAGACTGTGTGTATGAGTGGGAATGTGTATAAGACATTAGGACAGAGTATTAAGATGTCAAAAAAACACTCTCTCTCTGTCACTGTGTGTGTGCGCATGTGAGTGAGTGTGTGTGTGTGTGTGTGTGTGTGTGTGTGTGTGTGTGTGTGTGTGTGTGTGTGTGTGTGTGTGTGTGTGTGTGTGTGTGTGTGTTTGGGAAGGTTTTTTTGCATAAATTCTCTAATGATTAGGTTAGCTGACACACTGGTGTTACTGTTGGGAGCAATCAGACTCTGAGGCATGCATTACAGTCTTGCCTGGACTTTCCCTTGCTAAGCAATCACACACACACACACACACACACACACACACACACACACACACACACACACACTTACACACACACTCACACATATAGTGTTCATGGAGGGAGAGAGAGAGAGAGAGAGAGAGAGAGAGAGAGAGAGAGAGAGAGAGAGAGAGAGAGAGAGAGAGAGAGAGAGAGCAATTAAAGAAAATGGCTGAGAGTTTGAAAAAAGAGTGCTACACACCCTGAGTGGCAGGAGACATTAAACATAAGAGAAGCACTATGCATGCTGAATAGTTGGCAAATCACACACACACACACACACACACACACACACACAGACAGAGCACACACACTCTGCTCTGAGAGTGAGACAGAGAGCAAGTGAGGACAAACACTGCAAGCGAGGACAAACACTTTAGAAGGTGAATACAAAACCGCAAATAACGTATGGCTATAATTACACACTAAATCATATCTAATGACCAGTCTAGATTATTATTGTTAGCTTCTTGACTGCCATATTTCCCTCAGCATGTAAAGTATGGCATCTGCTCCGGCTATTACAGTATGTTTTGGACGCGCAGCGGGACTACATGCTTGTGCACTGGACTAATGTTTAGCTGAACGACAAGCAGCAGCCTTGAAAATGGAAATGTCTTGCTCACAGACAATAGCTCTGGAGCTGAGGTAATAACGCTTTAGCCAGACCAGATACACCAGATGTGACCTGGAATTCAAAGATGGGTGTCCGACTACGACATCAATCATCCGCTGCTTTCCACGATGGTCTCCAAAAGCCTGACATCTAAGTTGTTGGAGGAGGACTTGTATGCCTAAAGCTGAATCAGTGAGAGCTCTAGTGAATGCTGTAGTGTGCTTAGCAGAGTGGCGTGGTTCATTTATCCACACATGGCCATCTTCACCCCAGTCAGCCTAGGACAATGAGAAGCCTGGGCTCACACACACACATCTGATCTCTCTCACACTCTCTCTCTCTGTCTCTTTAGTCATTCTTTCTTATTCTCTCTCATCCATTTTTATTTCTTTCATCCACTTTTCCTCTCTTTCAAATTGTCTCTCTATTTCTCTCTCACTATTTTCATTTCTACTGTCATTCTAATTCTTTCACTCACACTGTGATTCTCTCTGCTCATTCAAGTCATCTTGTCTCTCTGACCTCTCTTCCTTATCCTCCCTCTCGCTTTTCCTTCATTTTCTCTCTTATTGCCTCCCTCCCTCCTTCCCTCTCTTTCTCCATTTTCTCTCTTACTCCCTCTCTTTCTGCATTTTTCTCTTACTCACATTCATTCTTCATTTTTTTTCTCTCCTCTCACTGTCTGCAGTCTTTTATTACACTGGGCAAATGAGAAAGGGAGTGGAAAAGGAGGGATAGTGGGGCTGGTGAAGGAGAGGAGTGGAGAGAGGGAGGAGAGGAGAGGAGAGAGAGGGAGTCTTCATGTTTTAGATTACTGGCTCATGATGAGGCCCTGGTGTTGAGTGCTGTTGTGTTTGTCGTCTTGTTTCATCTCAGACCAAACATGGCCAAATAGCGACCGGGCTAATATTTACACCATGTGTCCGTATGGGAGACGCCGCCTGGAGCTCGCAGGCAGGCCTGGACGTCTACTGCTGGGCCTGCCTCACTCAGAGTAAACACCGCTCACTCGGAACATCTGACCGCGCTCAGTGAGGAGGAAAGGCACACACACACACACACACGCATGCAAGCACACACACACACACACACACATACAGACACGCACGCAAGCACACACACACACACACACACACACACACACACACACACACACAGACACACACGCAAGCATACATGGTCTTGTACTTAACCATGTAGCAATCACGTTAACCATCACTGACATGTATGGGGTTACACACACATATATACACGCTCAGTAATACCTGTCAACTTGCCCTTGCTAAAATCTACTTATAGTCAATGACTATTGGAAGTGTAAACTCAAATTTCATGAAAGACAGAACAACACATGTTTGGAACAGCTGATTCTACAGAGACTTCCCTGGCAGATTGGAACAGAGAAAGTAAGAAATCCACCTCAGCCTGCCAACTGTCAGGCATGTTAAATGAGGACGTACAGTACACACACACACACTACACACGCATACACACACACACACACACACTACACACACACACTACACACACACACACACACACACACACACACACACAAATACAGTCAAACAGAGTCAGTGAAGGTTCACACAGGGTCGGACATGATGTCTGTCCTCAAAGCTTTTCAGTGTGTGTGTGTGTGTGTGTGTGTGTGTGTGTGTGTGTGTGTGTGTGTGTGTGTGTGTGCATGCACGCGTGTATGTAATGAGAGCTGTCTGGCTGTGGTTGGGTGTGACTGCTCCTTCTGTAGCCTCTGACTGACAGGGAGGGGAAAGGGGAGCCAGAGGGCCGAGAGAGAGGCCCCGCAACAGGCACTCGGCTC
>JAODXP020000004.1:9605114-9612614 GCA_027497455.2 Sardinella longiceps | reverse complement strand
CATTGCATTCTTGTTAGGTAACCTCTCCTAATCTTGGTCACAAGACCATGCTGACGCTAATTAAGTAATATCCTTAAAACTATAGCATTCATGCAGGCCAAAATCTAATAATTGTCCAGAGGCATACAAACAATGCTGGCTGTGTCAAGACGGGCCTTCCGCCAAGAAAAGGTTCATTGGGCTACTCTGACAGCACGGATGGTAAACAGTATGGGAAGATTGATTAAGCACAATACAGTTGCCAAACACCTGACCGGATATCTTGACAATATTACAATATCATCTGCATAACATTGTGATAACCAGCTAACATACTAAATGTGACGATGGTTTCATCTGGGTGCTGCATGGGAGAAGTGGGTGTGGACCTGTGTGTGTGTGTGGTTGTGTGTATGTGGGGGTGTGTGTGTGTGATGCTCACCTTGAGGGAATCGAAGCAGGCGATTACCCTTCCGTTCTCGACCTGGCAGCTCTTGGCGGGGTGGGCGAACTTGCACTCGTCGGCGGAGCGGGAGCAGGTGCCCCGCTGAAACTCACGGCACACCTCCAGCGTGAGCCACTTGGTGTCCCGCATGTGCGCCATGTTCATTGCCATGGCAACTGTCGCTTGGCACTTGGTTTCACCCCAAGGTTGGTTGTCCACACACTCACGTGGACGAGAGGGGGGGAGGAGGGAATAAAATCAACAACAATCAAAAAGATACAAAAAAGAACAAATGTAAATCCCCAGAAAAGGTTAAGTCTGTAAGGGCTGGAAAAATACTCTGTGTGTCTAAGTGCCAATGAGTGGCAGACCTCAGAGGCCTCCTTCAAAAGTCTCCTCAAATGAAAAGAAAAACCACAAAACTGGTGGACGCTAAACTGGGTCCAAAATCAGAATCTTCTGGTCTTCTCTGGTGAAGACAGTCATTCGCAGAGAAAAACCTCTCCAGCAAAGGGCTTTCCTTCCCAGTCCTGTTGGGGTTCAGAGGTGGACTTTGTGGAAGCAGAGCAGGTTGACTTCCTGTGTGCCAAACTGACGAATTGAGGCGCTGTACAGGGGTAGGTTGTGTGTGTGTGTGTGTGTGTGTGTGTGTGTGTGTGTATGTGTGTGTGAGTGTAGGGGAGTGCGTTCAGGTCAGGGATTGGCTAGTGGAAGGGTTGGTCAGCACTTTCGATCGTTTGCTTGCTTGCTCGGTCAGGCGCCAGAAGCAAGCACGGTGAGAAGCAGAAGACAGGGCTCTAGCGGCGGGTCCAAGCTGCAGCAGACGTTGGGCAAGGCACTTCCTGAAGTACCCACCTGCAGTAGAGAGACAGAGAGAGAGAGAGAGAGAGAGAGAGAGAGAGAGAGAGAGAGAGAGAGAGAGAGAGAGAGAGAGAGGGATAGAGAGAGAGAAATTCAAAGAAACAGAGAGAGAGAGAGAGAGAGAGGAGTCCAAGAAATAGAGATAGAGAGAGAAAGAGAGAGAGAGAAAAGGGAGGGGGTTAGTTGTGAGAACAGTGAGACAGTCAGGCTCACCCATCTAACGCTATCAGAGAGGAGCTCTCATCTCCACATGGGATGATAGTAGGTTTCTCTTCCATCTATACCCAGAGACTCTGGGTCAGACAGGCTCCCCTAAGTCAGCCAAGCGTCAGGCCAGCTGCTGAGGAAAAGGCCACGGCGTGTAAAAATGTCAGAAATGTTAGTCTGCCTGGATAAGGCTGGTGGAGGAGGGGGTGAGCTTAGACAAATAAAACATTCTGTCAAACACGTTCCCACACACTCACACACATTAACCCTCTTCTGTTTCTTTGCTACCAACATGCCGATTAACACGTTAACACCACAAATGCACAAACACAATACAAACAGACACACACACACACACACATACACACTCATAGACTAAACAAATGCACTCTAAAACTCAGTTGCGTACAGTAACACACACTCGCACAAGTACACACAAGTAGAGACAAAACAAATGCGCACTCTTTTAACACACACAGATACACACTCACACACACACACACACACACACACACACACACACACACACACACACAAGGTTCTCACAAAGCGTCTCTTCTTGGCCTCTACAGTCGCGGTTCAGTCTTGGAAAATCAAATCAAACCGGCATATCACTTACAGCTAAGCACAGCACAGCGCAGCGCAGCCCAGCCAGCCTTAGCAAATCTATTTAAAAGAGAGAGCGTGTGAGTGTGTGTCTGAGTGTGTGAGTGAGTGAGGGAGTGCGCGCGCGCACAAGAGAGAGAGAGAGAGAGAGAGAGAGAGAGAGAGAGAGAGAGAGCAATGGGGAAGTGGAGGGGAGGACTCTCACTTCCCTTTCTGAGAAGAGGAGAGAGCATGCATGAGCCAATCAGAAGCTCCCGAGCTGCAGCAGTATTCTGGGCTGAGCGCCAGGTAAGAGGGGGAGGCGGGGTTTACATGAGGCCGACCTGACTGACAGCCGTTAAAGAGTGAGAGGAGGGCGGAGAGAGAGAGAGAAGTATTTTTCTTTCACTTCTACCTGCTGACAACTGTCACCTTCCCCTTTTAAATGTTTTTTTTTCCCGTTTTTATTTTCCCCTCTCATATTTTAACTCTTTCTCACTTTGTGAAACATGATTCAAATTCGCTACGCCTAAAGCCAGTTCCAGCAGGCACCCTCTTGAGCCTCACTAACACGCCGTGCCACACTCACACGATCAAGACTTCAACGGCCATGCGCTCAGTAATAATGTTTCATGTACAGTTACACCCCTCCGTGCCAAAAACAGTAGACTCACAGTACTACTACTCTCCACTACTTCTCTAAACAAATCTTTTGTGAATTTGAATTTCATTTATAATTCCTCTCTACAGTTAGCCATTGGGTCTGTTACTGCACTTGACCACATGCTGGCATACAAATGTGTGGCCTCTTATCAGATGAAAAACAAACATGTAGAGAAAGGGCCTAGTGTGTTTGTGTGAGTAATACACTACTAACTAAGCAATGCCTCAGAGTGTCCACCTACACACCGGGCACAGCTATGGATGAAGTCAGTCAATGCCTCCACATGCTCCCTCCTCCCCTCCACCCTCATCCTCCACCGTCATCCCTCCATCTTCCTCCCTCGCTCTTCACTTCCTGTCTTCTCTTGAACTGCTGCTCCAGCACTAAGACAACACACTATGACCTCAAATACATCATCTGGTGGTCAGTAAACAGCTGACAATATGCGCACCAGACAGACACACACACACACACACACACACACACAGACAGAAAGACAGACAGACACACATACACACACACACACACACACACACACACACACACACACACACACACACACACAAACACAACACACACACACACACACACACAGACTGACACACACACGCACACACACACACATGGAGGAGGTTACAGGCCAGAGGAGATGCTAAGAAGCGTGAGATTTGTCCAAGCTGCGGAGGCGACAACGCCTCTTTCGCAGTGCTCTTTCACCTTGAATAACTTCCAATGGGAAAGAAAGACAGAGAGAGAGAGAGAGAGGGAGAGAGAGAGAGAGCTGGCAAATGAAGAAGGGATAGGAAAAAAAATGGAACGACCTTTGGAACACACAGGCTGATGCTAAGTGATAACAGACTGTTTGGAAAGTAAAGAAGGGGGAAAGTAACACAGGTGCAGGTGAATGGTGTGGTGAGAGGTGAAATGAGGTGTGTGTGTGTGTGTGTGTGTGTGTGTGTGTGTGTGTGTGTGTGTGTGTGTGTGTGTGTGTGTGTGTTTGTTTGTGTGTGTGTGGCAGGCATAATAAAAGCCACGTCATCTGATGGTTGATGATCAATGGTCAGAGCATAGATGGTAGATTTCATCTCTCACTAATTGACTTGCAGATACCCCTCACTCAACGAGACACGTATGTGACACATGTAGATACACACACACACACACACACACACACACACACACACACACACACACACACACACACACACTTAAACATATGCACATCTTATTGAGGTGAAGTACTCGGGCCAATTCCATCACCACCCCATTTTGAAATGGCATGTCTGATATCCTATTTACCTAATGCAGGTTAGTGCCTGCTTCTGCTCCGCCCCCACCCTTACACACACACATGCACGCACGCACGCACGCATGCACACACACACACACACACACACACACACACACACACACACACACACACACACGTTATCTGCAGGCAATCATGATAATGGCAATGATTAAAGGGCTATCGTGCCTAGACTCATGTCTGCAGCTGTAGGCAATGTCTCCACACTGCTTTCTCTTGCAAACTAATCAGCTTTATTCCTGCCCTTGTGTTTCAATTCACTCCTGATACTCTTCCTCCTCTTCCTCCTCCTCCAACACACCTTCAACACCCCCACCCCTCCACACACACACACACACACACACACACACACACACACCACCCCCAACCTCTTCATCAGGTTTCTAAAAATGTCCAAGGGCTCTGCTGTCAGGCGACGTCTCTTGCCGAGTGCCTAGGGCTCCTCAGCCTGCAAGGACCTCAGGAGCTGCTGCAAGGTCGCAGGAGGACTAGCGATACAATGAGGCAGGAAGAGAGAGGGATGGAGAGACGAAGGGAGGGAGGGAGGGAGGGGGAGGATGGAATGAAGGATGGATGGATGGATGGATGGATGGATGGAGGAGGAGAGGAGGGAGGCAGGATGCGAGGTGGAGAGAAGGAAAGGTCGTTGTCAGTGTCTTTGTGACTGTCACCACGGCAATGGTGAAACAACCAAGCTGACAGCATAGAAACCATGAATAAGGCATCGCTCTATACTCATCTGACACCATGAGAGACACAGAGAGAGAGAGAGAGAGAGAGAGAGAGAGAGAGAGAGAGAGAGAGAGAGAGAGAGCATGAGACAGGAAGAGAAAGAGAGAAAAGACAGAGGGGAGGAGAGAGAAACAGAGAGAGAGAGAGTGTACGAGGCAGGAAGAGAAAGAAAGGACTGAGCGAAAGAGAAAGAGAGAGAAACAGAGACAGAGAGACAGAGAGAGAAAGAGAGAGAGAGACAGAGAGTGGCACAGAGAGACAGACTGCACCAGCACAGAAGCTCAGCCATGCGCAGTAACTACCTT
The DNA here is from genome assembly GCA_027497455.2 of Sardinella longiceps. NCBI lineage: Eukaryota > Metazoa > Chordata > Actinopteri > Clupeiformes > Clupeidae > Sardinella > Sardinella longiceps. Next base: position 9,607,527 of record JAODXP020000004.1, on the reverse strand, counting down.
GGCACATCTTCCTCCGAGGGACGGACCTATGTTTAGAGCGGCTGCCTCCTCTACAGGTGACAACATTTCCCTCGCCGCCCCCCCCCCCCTTCCACAACCCCTCCTCCCCACCTGCCATCCCCTCCTCCTCTCCCCATCCCCCATATTCCTCACTGAGATTCAGTCCACTCAACAACGCAACGCACGCCTGTCACGAGCTCCTGCCGGCACAGCAGAGCACAGCACAGCACAGCAGAGCACCATGGACACAAACACAAACATCACAAGATGCTGAGTCTGGCTGGGCTGCTGACAGGCACGTTCACTGATACCTACTAGAGGCCAATACAGGAAGAGAAGCACTCACTCCGCCTTCAGTTCAGTTCCGCTCCTTTGCAAGACTATCATTCTATTTGTATGCAGGGGAGCTAATGCTCTCTGCATGTTCAGTCTGCTGCATCAAAGAGACCCCCCCAACACATACACACCACACACAGACATACACACAAACACAAACACACACACACACACACATAACACACACACACACACACACACACACACACACACACACACACACACACACACACACTAGCCACGGCCACAACGTGAGGCTCTGGGTGCACCCAGGGGCCCCCCAGGGCGTCTCTCTCACACACACACACACACACACACACACACACACACACACACACACACACACACACACACACACACACACACACACTTCACATCTAACGGACATCAGTGGTGATCGGCCACACCAGACCTCAGTCTTGCTGAAACACTCCCAGAATATCACTATCACAACAACACATACCCAAATACAGACAGACAGATACACACAAACGCATGCACACACACACACACACACACACACACACACACACACACACACACACACACACACACACACACATACAAACACAGAGTTACAGCATGTGGGTCAGTACTTGTTTCATAATGCACACAACTTACTCAGGGGAAAGTAAGGTATAAAAGAATCAGAAAGAAAAAGATGGACAGATTGCCATAAAAAAGACATGCAAGTGATTAATTCTACAAAAGGAGATTATGAAGACAAATAAACTTGTTTAGTATGTCTCTATTCTAGTATCACATACAGTTTTATGATACAGACACAACTGGTCTAATATAAAACTGAATAAAATGTCTATTTGTAATTCATTTGCAAAAACAAAGTGAATAAAAAAGACAGACATGAGTGTTTGGGTCTTTCAGGTCTCAGTATCTGAGGGAAGTAGTTGACAAATGGGAATAATAATAATCCACACATCAGCAATTTGATGAGGACGCTGCAACATTTCCCATAGTTACTGAGAAACATAACACACTCATCCATCCAAGTTCTTATCCCCCTCTTTTTTTCTCTCCTCCTCACTCACTTCCCTCTCTCGCTTTAAAATGATGGTCGTTTGGCTGTGTTTATGTCTCCTGAAGATGGATGGGGGGAACCAGCAGAGAGCTGGGAATTGAGCATGGATGTCGCAAACAAAAGGGCGTATGAATACGCGTCAGCATTCCAGAGCTGTGGTGCAGTGTCGGGAGAGAGAGAGAGAGAGAGAGAGAGAGAGAGAGAGAGAGAGAGAGAGAGAAGGATAGAAGGAAAGAAAGAGAAAGAGAGACAGAAAGGAACGCCGTCTAGGCGGCGACATTGAGAACTGAGGAGAGGAGAGAAGAGGAGAGGAGAGGAGGTGGTGCCCGGAAAAGGCAGACCTCCAGAGTCTGGACTCAACTGAGACACGTTGCGAAGAAAACTGGCAGTTTTTTTTTTTTTTACGGCACCCACCACTTCTGCATCCTCCTCACCCCCATCTCACCCCCACCCCCGCTCTGGGTCAAGCGCCAAACATGCGCAAGGGAGGCGCGTTTCTAAGATGAGTACTGCTAAGTTTTCTGGCAAACAAAACAAGGCAGATCCTGAGGCAGACGCCTCCTTCAGTTTTAGCAGGGAGAGCCTCGCACAGAGCAGGGAGGAGAGCAGTAATAACAGCCATACTTAATGAGGAATTGGTGCTGAACTCCAAGCTGATTGGTTGGGGAAACCCCAGCGGCTTTGTGTGTGGTACGACAACAGACAGGAAACAGTTTGAGTGCTTCACTAAGTGTCACATTTCTGGCTATTTCACTAGTGAAGATACAGCCACATGTTTTTTACACTTAATAAAGGATAAAAAATATGTTTACTACTATGTTCACATACATTGTCCAAATTGTGGTCTCAACATACTGCAATAAATAAGTTAGTGCAAGTTATGCTTCTATTGGTTGAAAGGCATTTAATTGTTTCTGCAGTTCTTCTGTCTGATTTCTAATCTCACTGAGTGTAATGATAGGGATCGTTTAGACAGATTCATTAACCTAACTTACGTCTGTCTTCACTCACCAGTGAAAATGGAGAAGTGAGATGCCT
>JAODXP020000004.1:9557614-9600114 GCA_027497455.2 Sardinella longiceps | reverse complement strand
AACTTCCACATTTTTTCCTAAACACCACTTGTCTAGAATGCGTTCAAAGGTGAAAACAACATCTATGGGCATTAGGCACTCAATGGCACTCAAACCTTTAAGCAGTGAGTGATTTGTACAAAATAATCAGTGGTTGCATCTTTTCTCAATTCTTCAGTTGTAAACTATTACAGGATATAAATATCTTAAATGTGTCCTAAATTTGAGAATTGTTTGTGAACACACTGCTAAATGAAGCCCAATATTGGTGGGTTATCTTCATATTACAATTGGTGACATACAGTAGTGAGCTCTCACATAGTTTCCTCATTTCTTCCATTTTCTTAAATATATAAATATATTTACTGACTCCATTTATATTATCGAAGAAATAAACTGTATTTTTGATGAGGAAATACTTAAGAAAAAAACATTACAACATGATGTGAGATGCTTCACGCAACAAGGTGAAACACCATATAAGGAAGTAGCTGCAAACCATGTGGCCACTTTCTGGCATTACTCAAAAAGACAGACAAGTAACCCCCTCCCCCTTCCCACATACACACACACACACACACACACGGATGTTGTGTGGTGTTTTTCCACAAGAGCAGAGATGGTGTGTGTGTGTGTGTGTGTGTGTGTGTGTGTGTGTGTGTGTGTGTGTGTGTGTGTGTGTGTGTGTGTGTGTGTGTGTGTGTGTGTGTGGTGCACTAGGGACACTGCAGTGTTGAGCCTGTTAGCAAAGTTGGTGCTGTGTGTCCTGTGCTCAACTGGGCATTAGTGCTAAGTCAACGCTAATTTACACGGACAGACCTAAACCCAGGGTGACAATCTCACAGTCACACACACCAGGCAGCTTTGCCTGGACGCTCTGTGTAGCTCTTTCTCTCCTCTCCTCTCCTCTCCTCTCCTCTCACTCCCTCTCTGTCTGTCTTTCTCTCCCTCTCCTCCATCTCTCCGTCTCTATCTATCTATCTTTCTCTGCCTCTCCTCTAGTCCTCTCCCTTGCTCTCTCTGTCTCAATCTGTCTTTCTCTCCCTCTCCTCCTCTCCCACTCTCCATTTCTATCTCTCGATCTTTCTCTCCTTTCCTCCCTCCTTCGCTCCATCTCTGTCTGTCTTTCTCTCCTCTCCTCCTCTCCCTCCCTCTCTGTCTTCCTCCTTCCATTCCTCCCTCTCTTTATCTCTATGTCTCTCACTCCCTCTCTCTTTTTGTGTACCCTCTCATACATAGTGTCACAACACACACACACACACACACACACACACACACACACACACACACACACACACACACACACACACACAGTCTTGCTTTGCTGTCTCTTTCCAGGTCTCTGTAGCAGAAATAACGAGCGTCAGCAGCAAGATCAATCGGTGATGGAAAGAGTATGTGAAAAAGTAAAGCACTGGAAAAACCCTTAAAATCTACAATAACACTCATTGGTAACCCTACAGCCGTAACCCCGCTTTCCCTCTCTCTCTCTTTCACACACACACACACACACACACACACACACACAAACACACGCACACAGCCATACACAGTGTGTGTGTGTGTGTGTGTGTCTGTGTGTGTATATGTGTGTATTTGTGTGTGTGAATGGTTGACAGTCTAGCTGTCTAGCTGCTGTGCTGGTCCCTGGGGTGTGAGTTTGGAATGGGGGTGGGGTGGGATGGGTGGGGTTTGTGGAGTGTGGTGGTCTGGTCAAAGGGTGCAAGCTCACTGTAGCAGCCGACTGACTGACTGACGCATGAGGGCCGGACTGACGGTGCTACTGGCTCTGCTGAGCTGAGCAGCGCTGCCTGGGCCACATTACAGAAGCCCTCGCCGGCGCTCTGGAACGTAGCTCGACTCTGACTCTCTGACGTGGAATTTCCCTTTGCTGCTCCTGCCAACATCATGCCAAGACATCCCCTCCTCACCCTCTCCCCCTCCGCCTCCCACCCCCTCTACGGCCCCAGAATGCTCTTTCACTTCATCTCTCTCTCCCTCTCTCTCAATTTGTTTATTGTCTCTCTCTTTCCTTCGCCCCCTTTGCCTCTTCCTGTCTCTGTCCCTCTCTCTCTCTCTCTCTCTCTCTCTCTCGCAATTTGTTTTTGTCTCTCTCTTTCCTTCTCCCTCTTTGTCTCTTCCTGTCTCTAACCCCCCATCTCTCTCTCTCTCTCTCTCTCTCTCTCTCTCGCTCTCTCTCTCTCTCTCTCTCTCGCTCTCTCTCTCGCTCTCTCTCTCCTCAACTCTGGCCTCTAGATTTCCATCTGAATACCCCTGTGCATTGAGTGAGTGCTTTTCAGACACATGCAATGCTGAAGATGAGTTTCATAACTACAGTACATTTCCCAATCCAGACTGATTTACGGCAGCCATTTTGAAGGCACCAGATGTTTGGATGCTCGTTTGGAGTGTTCTTGGATAGCCTAACGCCTCCCATTGAGCCTGTGTGGTTTACGGTTAAGCGTTTGGCGTTTGGGTGAATTCTTCACCGCAAAAAATGTGTGGCGATCCGATCCTCACTGTTCACTGAAAAAGCTTGTTCTCATTTCAGTGAAATCCTCCCCCCTCTTTCTCTCTCTCTCCCTCTCCCTCTCTCTCTTTCTTTCTATCTCTCTCTCTCTCTCTTTTCAGTGGCAGTAAATATACATTGAATTCTGGCTGTGAGCTACCGGGTTTCCTGTGGGTGTGATGATGGTCAGGGGTGAGTATCAGGGTGCAGTGTGAGGCTTGTTGGGGTGGATGGGGTGTCATGGGTCAGCAGTCTGGTTATCCGTTATTTAGTGTGTGTGTGTGTGTGTGTGAGTGTGTGTGTGTGTGTGTGTGTGTGTGTGTGTGTGTGTGTGTGTGTGTGTGTGTGTGTGTGTGTGCGCGTGTGTGTGTATCTGTGTGTTTGTGTATATTGTGTTTTTCTGTTTTGTGTGCAGCCAGGTCACAGAAGCTGCAAACAGAGCAGAACAGGAAGTGTGTGTGTGTGTGTGTGTGTGTGTGTGTGTGTGTGTGTGTGTGTGTGTGTGTGTGTGTGTGTGTGTGTATGTGTGTGTGTGTGTGTAAGACTGAAGAGGAAGTGAAGCCTCATGACCCCATTGACTGACTAGGGCGACCCGTTTTATCTGTGTTTTAACACCTTTTGTGTGCCGCTCCTAAGCCCATGAACCTGCCATGGACTGGGGTCTCTGCCCACACCTTCCCTCACAGCTCACATCAACACACTTCACCAACATTACCTTCCACATCAGTACACATCATGCCTTATGAGAGCCCTTTCACTCTCATCACCAAAGCCTTGGAGTTACAGGATATCAGAGCTTAAACTGAACAACACAAGTATAGCAACACAAACCAACACAAGTATACTGTAGCAACACAAACCAACACAAGTATAGCAACAAGTACAAGTTTGATTTTACAGGCACTTTTTTTCTCTATCACTTGTTTTCATCTGTGCAGCCATGTCGAAACTCCTCCAGCTATCTATGTGTCACTTCTGAATAAGGTGGGTGCAGATCTAACACTTTCAGCTATTAGTATCTTAGTGATGGAACTTTCCAGACACACATGTACCAGGGCTGGACTGGGACAAAAAAATGGCCTGGGCATTTTTGGCCATGGCGGCCCTCCATGATTTTATTCAATAATAATAATGTTGTGGCTAGCTAAAATAACCCTCTAAGTTGGACATGTTGCATGAACATTAGAGATTTAATTAAACTAGCCCAATATCCTTCATGAAAATTAAAAGTAAATGACAGCCTCGGCCCAAAAATTACCGTCGGCCCACCGGGCATTGCCCTGTATGCCCTATGGCCAGTCCATGCCTGACATGTAGACATGTACATGCATAGCCAATAAGTAAAATTACAATTAAGTTGAACTAACCTCACAAATACAAATACAGAGATTTAAAGTCGTTCTGTTTTGCCCTCCATTTCTGTCTCCCTGCTGTGTGCCTTCAAATGTCTGAGACCGCTGTTGGTTTTACACTCGAATGTGTAGAACTTGTCAGCTTCAGAGAGAAAGCCTGCAGAGATTACATTCTCACACAAAAGTACAAGTTCAAATCTAAAAGGATCTCTCTCTCTCTCTCTCTCTCTCTCTCTTTCTCTCCATGAGACTAGACACTTGTTTCTGCTCAGCAGTTTGGTATTTGCCAGGCTCCTGTAAATTGCACTGGTCAGTTGATGTGAAGTCTCACCGCGTTGGTGAAATCTGCCCTATTCCCTTAGGGGAGCAGCATAGACCTGCAACTGCCATTTATCACTGACACCAATTTAATAGTTAAAATATCTATAATAGGCTTATCATAGCGCATTACATACCACGTTGTGCGTCACTGGAGTAATTGTACTAGAAAATACAAGGAGGAAGGAAGTGGCTTCTCAGCACCTCTCACCAAACTATTAAAGTGCGTGTCACACAACACAATGCTGGCTGAGTTCACACGTACGACTAATGATCTGATCCAGAGTCAGTGGCAAGTGTGACACGCCACAGCTTATTTAGGCCTGGCCTGAGAGAGGCTTGGACGATACTATGGGGTAAGGGAGGCACTTCGATCAAAATGGCTGGCATGGTCACACAGTTCAGGAGGAAGTGTATGTAGTGTAGAGTATGAAAATTCTTACAGAACCTTCACTAAAATCACATAGACTAATGACATAGAATCACTTGAAATGCTATAACAAAACCATCTCAATTATGTTTGATAACATCAGTGGCATAAAAACATTAGAAATGAGAACCCCCAAGTGCAGAAGAAATGAGTTAAATAATAATTACTAAACTGAGATCATTCAGTTTATGCATTAGTTCAATTTATGTTTAGTATCAGTTTAATATCAGTTTATGTATTTCATTCATACATTTCAAATAGAGACAAGATCCTGACAACCAAAACCAAATTCAGGGTAGCTCTACAAATCTCATCAGAGTCATCACTTGTCTGATGAATGTCTTTAGAAAACAAGCATCCACAGCAATATTCCATCATAGTTTTACACCCAAGTTTACAATATTTTTCAAACTAAATCTGAAACAAACAAACAAACAAACAAACAAATATATTGGGTTATTATAAAACCCAGACACAACCGGAGATTTGAATGAATTGCACTGGACTACCACTAACCAAACAAGTTCAAAAGAACTGCTTCGGCAGACTAAGTCACAGTACTGAGTCAGAAGAGCAAAACTGTGCAGCTCTGTGATGGAACACTATGATTGAGCTGAGCTGCTCTGTGCTGCGCTAGGACTGTGCTGGACTACAGTAGGAATGCGCTGAGACTGTGCTGTGCTGTGCTGTGCTGTGCTGTGCTTGGATGGTGCAGTGCTATGTGGTGTGATTGTGCTGTGCGGCGCTGGGTCTTACCTGTAGCGGTCCGTTATGCTGACGAGCCACTGGAGCCACACAGGAGACTCACACACAGGTCATCAGCAGCACAGCAACGCTAAGAGCAGTGCATTCTGGGTTGATAACCCCTTCCTTGCTTCCTTCCCCTCTCTGTCTCTCGCTCTTTCTCTCTCTCTCCATCTTTTTCAGTGTCTCAATAGCACCTTCTGCCTGGTGAGATCTGAATCACAAGCAGGCAAAGGCTTTGCTAGAACGGTGTGGCCACATGGTGAGTGTGTATGATATCCATTGGGAAAAAGGATAGAGAGAGAGACTGAGAGAGAGAAATTTGTATGTGTTTACACATTTTATTAGTGTGCATGAACTCACTGAGGAAAGAAAACCAGTACGAGAGAAGTATGACCCCCCCCCCCAACCAAATACACAGCTGCTTCTCTTCCTCCTCTGTGTAAAAAGAGGAAGTGAGGCTGACATTAAACCAGAATGCAACTGCTCAGATAAAGAGCGCGCTCACAAAACAGGAAGTAGGGTGTGTCTCTGAGGAGAGTGCAGCATGAGGGTGCGCACGTGTGTGTGTGTGTGTGTGTGTGTGTGTGTGTGTGTGTGTGTGTGTGTGTGTGTGTGTTTGCATGCAGCTGTGCATGTGCATGAATGTGTGTGTCAGAGTGTGTGTGTGTGTGTGTGTGTGTGTGTGTGTGTGTGTGTGTGTGTGTGTGTGTGTGTGTGTGTGTATAAGAAAAGGATGTACGGTTAAGTGAGTTCTCTTTAAAACTGGTGTGTTATCTGTCTGTGTTTCCACATCATTTAACGCGGTTCCTCTTCCTCTTCCACCTCACAAAACTGACAGAAGAGTCTCTATGTCAACCCAGCAAGATAACAAACCTTCACAATGTACAGTACTTCTGAAACTTTGGGTCCCTTAAAATGGATGTTTGGAAGAATCAGTAAACTTTTGCTACTTGATAGAGAGCAAAAGAGAAGAGTGAAAATGACAGAGGAGAAAAGATGAAAAAGGAATTCATTCTCCTTCACTGATGCACCCGTATGTCACATATTCACTGCACTATAAATAGTGAATGGTACAAGAGCAGGAAACACTGAATCTAAAGAAATCATGATTACCTGCTGCTGGCTTTGCTTGGCTGTCTGCTGCTGGTTTTGCTGGCCCTCAGATAGCCCATACAGCTCCTAATCCCCACTCTACACTACACACCACCTCAGCACTCCACTTTATCACCCCCTGGAATGGAACACAGATTTCTGATTGGCTGACAGGGAGTGTGTTATTCCTGTATAACACACACCAGCAATAGAGAGGGCCCTTTCTCTGAATTTATAATATATGATATATAAGAATATATATATATATATATATATATATATATATATATATATATTGTGATTGCAATATACCAATATACAATGCTCTGTATATCAACCATAGTAAAACAGTAGTTGAACTTGCCTCTAACAATGGAATCAGCTGTTGCTAATGGTAACCACTGTTGAGAAGAGAGTAGTAGAGGGGCTGAACAGGTCTCTTTAACTGAGCTGCACACTTTTTGTATGTTTTAAATACATGCATAAGTAGCAAGCAGGTGAAAAGTGGGATGATAAGGGCCTTTGAGGGGTGCTGTTATACGGAAACAATGAACTTGGTGGACGCAACCAGTCCCAGTCAGCACAACACAGAACAGCACAGCCCAGCCCAGCCCAGCCTAGCAGTCCAGTGCTCCGGCTCCTCTTGGATCAAACTTAATCCTTCCTGCCTAGGGTAGCTCTTTCTGAGCTTATGTATGTGTGTGCATGTGCACATGTGTGTGTGTGTGTGTGTGTGTGTCTGTGTGTGTGTGTTTAGAGAGAGAAGGTCTGGAACGGAAAAAGAGAGAAAAAAGAAGAATGCAGAGCAGTATTTCAGTTAACATAGAAACAGAGAGAGAGAAAGAGAGAGAGAGAGAGAGAGAGAGAGAGAGAGAGAGAGAGAGAGAGCGAAAGTGGGAGGGTGAATGAAGAAAGTAAGTAAGGAGGAGGGACACATACCCAAGTCATTCCCTGGAGCGCCAGTTGACTCTGAACGCCGTCCGCCCTCCGTGAGCCAGGAGTCAGGAGTGCACCCCTTATTTAGGCTCCCTGGACGCTGCAGAGCCTGTGTCTCCCTGACGCATTCCTCCCTCTCCTCCTCCAAAACAAGGACCAGCGGAACAACAACAGGAGGAGACAGAGAGAGAGTAAGACAGAGAGAGAGAGAGAGAGAGAGAGAGAGAGAGAGAGAGAGAGAGAGAGAGAGAGAGAGAAACAGTCAAAGCGGTGATATAAATGCAATGCAATGCAATGCAACACTCATGCACAAAATATCTCAGTCTTGTAATAAAGCACTTTAGATGACACATAGATTTATCTTGTTTATTAAAAGAGTGTGATTGATTGATAGCCTGTTTCGATCATTTTTTTCTGTCTGCAAATAAAAACATTCAACAAATGTGGAAAGTTTACCCACATACTATAACAAGTGGGTCTTCAGCTGCCTATTAAAACAGGAAACCTAACAGGGGTTAGCAGTCAGATATGCAATATACAGTACATAAAACCCTAATAAATTGACTCATGAACATCAGAGACTACTAGAAGATTAGTCTGTTATCTTCTTTTATTTGCCAAATAACCATGAAGTGTCAGAAGTTGCTCTGAGCCACCAACACTGGCAAACAAATACAAAACAAACAAAAAGACAAAAAAAAACATTTAAGTTTCATTTTCAGCATTTTATTACATTACAAAAACAAAATAATACGATCAACTCAAATCATTTCAAGTTAGAATGGGCAAAATAACACTTATACAACAGACATAACACAGTTATTCAAAAATATTAAAAGACATCTATATCCATCAGCATGCTATGGCACACTAACAACCACAACAGCAATTTAAGATCAGGGTTTGGCCAAGTAAACAACACTCCCACCACCATGGCAGGGAAATTTATTTGTTGACACTAGCAATCTGATTCTAAGAAAAGACTCATGACTACTGCACAACTTCTGGCAGACCATAATATGTCTCTCATACGACTTGGGGGGGGGGGGCGGTGCTAGGGTGCTGTGCTTTTGTGAGCTACACAAGATTAATCATTCCACTAACAGCATCATCACATCGCTACTTTCATATCTCTGTCATCACTGCGTGAAGCAGGAGACTTTCAATTGATCAATCTCCGCTGTACTGCGTCAGTAGAAGCACCAGCAGTGTGCAGTCATCTGACAGTGGAGTTTACTGGCCGGTGGTCTCATTTGAATAATTGTAAATTAGCATGGGTGACGCATGGCAATTGTTCCTGCTGGGAGCCAGCTCCAGGGGTAGGCAAATAATTGGATTATGGTGGATCGGAGCGCATTAGCCTCCTGTTTTGCTGGCATTTGATTACTGTTAAAATCCACAGGAAAAATAAGAGGCAGGATTAGACACAGTGAGAGCTTGGGACCACGCACACAACGCTCTAGCACTGGGGTCCGCAATCCACGGCATCTTGGGGATCTCTCACACACACAATAACACCCCCCCCCCCCCCCCCCCCCCCACCCCCCCACACCCCCACACACACACACACACACACACACACTGACTACATACCCAACCCCTTTATTCATTTTGTGCTAAGCCTATTATCCATGCTCAGGTTGCCAGCCAAGACAAACACCCCTCTGATATTATCTGAATGGTCCGTCCTCCTTCAGTCCATTCATGCTCTCGATCACCTCACCTATGCAGATCCACAGTGGTATGGTCTAAAACTGCCCCAGCCAGCCACCCACCCACTCACCCAGCCACTCACCCACCCAGCCAGACAGACAGCCAGACAGCAGGCAGACACTAAACACAGTCTGTTCCTGGATGTGACGCAGATAGTCTGACTCTCAAACACACACACACACACACACACACACACACACACACACACACACACACACACACACACAGGCACACACACAAACATACACACACACAAATGAAGGCATAAAACCTTTCATGAACACAGACATCACTGAATATTGCCTAAGAGAATACTGTGCTGTGTGTACCAGTGTCTGACTATGTGTGTATGTGCATGTATGGGTGTGTCTGTGTGTGTGTTTGTCTGCCTAATTCTGCATGTGTATCTTTGTGTATATCAATCTGTGTTGGGAAATGCAAGATAAATCAATTAAGCTGTCTTTATCAGTTCTATCTCTGAACTAATAGTGCCATGCCTCGATCCTATGGGAGTTAAAGCCTCGTCAATACACCCACACCCACACCCACGGCCTTGGCCTCGGCTAGCCCGAGTCAGCTCTCTGGGGGTGGGGGTGGGGCTGGGGGTGTGATGCCATGCAAGGCCAGCACTGAAAGGCTGCAATGCAACATCAATAGTGGCATGGGGGGTGCAAATGGAGGCTCCCAGAGCAGAGAGAATCAGTGGGACACACGCCAAACCAGTGCTGTCCATTGTGGAGGAGGTAATGGCGCATCAATCGACCTGTGGAGCCACTTAGCATCATGGGTATGAGGAGGAGGAGGAGGAGGAGGAGGAGGAGGGAGAGAGGCGACCAAGTGGAGAGAGAGAAGCTGTTGACAGCAAATGGAAATGGTGTCATACAATATGTGTATGCAAGCTTTGCACGGTTCTTGTTTGTGTTTATGCATTTGTTTACATGACTCAATAAATTACTGTTGGTAACAGCTCCATAAATTACAAACCATAATCATGCAGTCAAAAACAGTCAAAGAAACTGTTACTGAGCAAAAGTGAAAGTGAAAAACTATTAGCATCACTCAGATTACAACCGTAGGTTCAGGGGCATTTCAACTTCTCAAAACAAAAGCCTTCTAGCGCTCCTTTAATGGCAGAGCTCCCCAACAGATGGAATGAGCTTAGAACAAACAGAACCATGTGGAGATTGCAGAGACGATGAAAGAATGTGCTGAAACTATTCCGAGCATGCAGCAACACTAACTACTGGTCAGACGTTCTACTACAGACAATGCGAAACAAGTAGAAGTGGACGTCAATGCCACCCGCAAACACAGTACACACACAACTCTGCCTACTCCCATATTCAGACTTAAACCATGACCTCACTAAGTGCAGGAATAAGTACTGATACGCACACTTTGACAAAGAGATGTAATTGGACTGGTATTTATCCAAGGTGTACCACAACACAATGACTAAGATAAGGTACTGTATGTTTACAACAATGTAACAATACCAAGAATTGACTCTTATCATCTGCCAGAATTATTCTAGAATATGTCGGACCGTGTTGTAGCCGATGGCAGAACCGATTCGGCCCTGAACCGGTCCAGACGAAGAGGCCATTTACGGTCAGACATTCCACCCACCCCGAAAAGCTCGGAGTCTCAGCGGAGACAGCCAAACGAGTGTGCCCACGGGGGCCAGATATTATTCTGAATCTTCTCAGCCAATCACTTAACACCATCATCCACAAATAACCTTGTGGGGCCCCACCCAAAGCTCAGGGCCCTGCGGCAAAGTCAACAAACCATTTCTCAAGGAGCAACATTATCTCATTATTGGATTCCTGTGCCAGGAGAGGGGGGAGGGAAAGAGAGAGAGAGAGAGAGAGAGAGAGAGAGAGAGAGAGAGAGAGAGAGAGAGAAGAGGGGGAAGAGAGGAAGAGGGTGGATGGGGGGATGAATAAAAAGAAAAACAAATGTGGGCAGGAAAGGTTATAAGGAGAAAGAAAGAGAAGCAGATGTCCCGAGTAGACAAGCTGTCCTATAAATACCTTTCCCTTTAACACTCCTCCTTTAACACTCTTCCAGACAAAGCAGGTCCGGGCCAGATCCGGTTCAGTTCTGGCTGCTGGCGGGCCAGCCGGCCAAAAGAAGAGGGTGAGCAAAACCTGTGGGTGGCAATGATAACCATCCATCAGCAAGCCTTTAACAACTCTGACATCATCCATATCATCACCTTGGATAATGAGTGGCTCTGGTATGCATGGCATGATCCAGGCCACCCCCCTCTAACACATACAGATATACGGTACACAAACACACACACACCAGTTCTCTCACATCCACTAAGAGAGAGGAGAGAGAGAGAGAGAGAGAGAGAGAGAGAGAGAGAGAGAGAGAGAGAGAGAGAGAGAGGCTGTGTGAGAGTGTGTAAAGGTGTAAAAGTGTAGTTAGGGCGATGAGACGCCAAAAGAATCTCAACCCTAATTGGCCTCTATAGTCTCCTGACTTTCTCTATACCTGAAAAAAGCTCCTGCCCAAAGAACAGACAGAAATTCACCAATGACTTGATAATTGGGGAAAAGGAATGAGAAAGGGTTTTTTCAACAACGACAACAACAACAAAAACATTTTTTTTTTCTGATTCGATGTCACCATTGGCAACAAGTAAGAACAGCAGTGTCGTGATGTAGGTGAAACATTGGCTATAATTAGATTTTAGGTTGGAACAAAGATGTCGCATTGAAGTTAGAATGAGAAATGATTTGCTATGCGTGAAGAGGAACTGGGTAAGACAGTGCTCTCTTCTGGAAACTGTATACTGAAAATAAAGTGCTGAAAGCGCATGTTGATTTGGAAGAACAACAGCTACTTGGATTTCAGTTACTTCACATGGCTAATTTAGAAAATGTGTAGGCTATGATTTAACGATAACAGCAACAACATATATCTATGTAACATTTTTTCAATGTTCCATCACTAGTGAAAGTTCTTTTGAAAGATGCCACATGTGTTAGTCATATCATTTGAAGCAAGCTATGACATAAAATATTTATATTTTATACAGGAAGAAAAGAACAGAGGTGAAACTGCTGTAAGGTCATGCTACATCAGCATTACATATTTGCATGCAACTGAATAATCTTTTAAGGGCCAGGTGGACATATTTGAACAGATTAACAGACTGTGTAAAGCAAGCATACAGACTAAGATCTCTAGGACTACAGGATGTGTTTTTATCTATTATGCTTTATGAAAAGGTGATTTGTGCACAAAACAAACACCTCCACAACTTACGATTTTCTCAGGCACAGAAATACAACCGAATTCCAAAAAAGTTGGGACACTTTACAAATTGTGAATAAAAACAGAATGCAGTGATGTGAAAGTTTCAAATTTCAATATTTTACTCAGAATACAACATCGATGACATATCAAATGTTGAAACTGAGGAAATGTATCATTTTAAGGGAAAAATAAGTTGATTTTCAATTTCATGGCATCTACACATCCCAAAATAGTTGGGACAAGGACACATTTACCACTGTGTGGCATCCCCTCTTCCTTTTAAAACAGTCTGCAAACGTCTGGGGACTGTGGAGAGAAGTTGTGGAGAGAATATTGTCCCATTCTTGTCTAATACAGGCTTCTAGCTGCTCAACTGTCTTAGGTCTTCTTTGTCATGTATTCCTATGTATGATGCACCAAAAGCTTTCTATGGGTGAAAGATCTGGACTGCAGACTTGATGGTGCCTTTCCAGATGCGTAAGCTGGCCATGCCACACACACTCATGCATCTCCATACCATCAGAGATGCAGCCTTCTGAAATGAGCGCTAACAATAAGCAATAACAACTTGGGTTGTCCTTGTCCGGATGGTATGGCATCCCAGTTTTCTGAAAAGAACTTTGAATTTTGTTTCGTATGACCACAGAACAGTTTTCCACTTTGTCACAGTCCATTTTAAATGAGCCTTGGCCCAAAGAAAACGCCTGTGCTTCTGGATCATGTTTAGGAATGGCTTCTTTTTTGACCAATACAGTTTTAGCTGGCTATAGCAAATGACACAGTGGATTGTGTTCACTGGCAATGTTTTCTGGAAGTAGTCCTAAGGCCAGTTTATGATATCCATTACATTAGCATTCCTGTATGTGATGCAGTGCCATCTAAGGACCCAATGATCATGGGGATCCAGTATGGTTTTCCGGCCTTGACCCTTATGCACAGAGATTGTTCCAGATTCTCTGAATCATTGGATGATGATATGCACTGTAGATGATTATACCTTCAAACTCTTTGCAATTTTTATCTGAGAAACTCCTTTGTGATCTCGCACCACTACTTTTTGCCACAGCATTTGGGGAACTGGTGATCCTCTGTCCATCTTGACTTCTGAGAGTCAATGCCACTCTCAGAGGCTCTTTTCATACCAAATCATGTTGCCAATTGACCAAATAAGTTGCAAATGGGTCCTCAAGCTGTCCCTTATCTGAAAATTTGACTTTTCTGGCCTCTTATTGCTACCCGTCCCAACTATTTTGGGATGTGTAGCTCTCATAAAATCCAAAATGAGCCAATATTCGGCATAACATTTCAAAAAGTCTCACTTTCAACATTTGCCATGTTATCTATATTCTATTGTGAACAACATATAGGTTTATGAGATTTGTAAATTATTGGATTTCATTTTTATTATCAATTTATGCAGTGTCCCAACTTTTTTGGAATTCGGTTGTATTACATAGACACAATGATAGGTGTAACTTATATTACATTCATCCATTTGACATTACAAAATCTGCATGTGTTTCATCGAATGGCCTGTCCATATACCGGTAATTTCACATGCCTTTTTGATGTTGTGCTACTGTTGATTTCACACATAAGTAAGCTGTTTACAAACATATTATACGTTAACTACTTTGGTTAGGCCAATCCTATGCCATAATATGCATTGCAAAGACCTGTCTTGAGGTTTAAATCTACATAGAAGGACCAAGGTAACCTGAGATGCAGAAATTGATTTCAGACTGCCAGACTTTATTCCCTTAAGGCTAGTGCCTAATAGGTTGTAACCTCAGCCTGAGTCAGTGCCAAGACACTTAAAATACTATTTATAGATTTTATTAGCAATATTGAATTCTGCCTTTCTGGTTTTTAGCTAAATGTGTAGCCATGATGTTACCATACCTGCTAATGCCTCCTTAAGCAGTGTTACACTAAGGGTCCTAATTCAAATCTCAATCTTTTATCTGGATTAAATAAACCCAATTTCATAGTAAGGCAAAATGTATTAGGCTCATTGCTCACAGCCTTACGTTGCACTCTCCCAGTCATTCCCTCTGTTTCTACTATGACAGTAAACCTTCCAGGACATACTCTGTTTACAATATAATCAACATAATAATATCAGCATTAGTTTGTTCAATCATTTATTTTCTTGCTATCACACTATTAAAATGGACACAGCTTACATAAACAACTAGCTATGATGACGACCTATCTCTCTAAAAATATCTGAGGACTGACAAGCAAGTGGAAGCATCTTGATATGACTCCACTGACCCCCCCCCCCCCCAAGACATATCAGATTGAAGAGACAGCTGCTCCTCACAATTCTAGTGGCTTAACTTCTTTCTTATCTAGCGTTCACAGAAGGAGCACCTCTCTCTGGCTTGTCATAAAATAGAGGGCCACATCTTGTCCCCTCCCTTCCCCAAGTCATCCCCAAGTTGTTGTATTCAGTTACTCAGAAATCCACCATGACATCAGTTCAGGAAACATTTTATTAGTTTCAAATCAACTGCATGTTTGTGTTGTTTCATTGCTCTACTAGGTGCTGATTCATGTTCATATAATTTCTGGTGCTGGGTCAGGCACTAGCCTAGGCTATGGGTATACGTGATATTCTTTGCAGGCAGAAAATACCATTTGTTAACTGCAATCAACGTAGTTAAAAGAGGGCAACGTTTAAAATAGATCCTGAGACAAACCTGAGCCAAGTAATACAGAGTCTATATCATATGACCCCAACCCGAACCCCGTGTAGTAAAGGGTCACAGTACGCAAGGCCATGTGAAAGGCAACTGTGAGCCATACCACCATCTGCTGGTCGTCACATTGATTTGCAGTTCTGAAATATTTTTTGGTGTCATCATGAATCCTGCTAGCAAATGGATAGAAATTCTGATGAAGTCAGATTTTTAAAAAATAAATACAGGTCCAGCCACAACTGTTTCTCCATAAACTACCCACTGTATCTGTCTATTAAGAATTGGACTATTACCAAATCACGCTTTCATTCAGAGAGAATAATCAAGGTTCCTAAACTTCATTTTTGATCAGACTTTCCTGTGAATGGTAGACCGATATATCGGTCTGCTGATATATCAGGCCGATATTTGGCATTTTTAAACCTATCGGCATCGGCCGATTTTCAAAAGTTTATTTTGCTTATTATATTAAAACAATATTAGTGAGTGCACTTCAGCTGTAGCGCAGCCTGCTACTTGTGTCAGCAGCGCTGCACTGCCCACATCACGCGGGCACATGGACAGAGAGCAGTTGTTCAAAAGTATGGTTTAACGTTGCTTGAGTTGCTGGTATGCTTTTTATGCAACTATTTATGCAGCTATTTAAATAAATACAGCTATTATCGGCTCTAAAAATCAGTCCAACAATCGGCAGCATGAATCGGCCATCGGCTGACCCTGACTTGCATATATTGGTATCGGCATCGGTCATGAAAAAAACCCATATCTGTCGATCTCTAGCAAATGGTATCTTTACAATATTCATACAGTATATTAATTGCAGTAAGTTTTAACTAAATGGATGCAACCATTAACTAAATGAATGTTATTTTAATAGCATTTTTCTCACCACCAAGGCATTTTAGGCTTTATCTTTCAACTACTTCCCGGGGTGTCCAACCGGTAGCTCAGGAACTACCAGAAGCCCTACAGAGAAGCTCTCCACATGGTCAAGGAAAATGTAAACAAATCTCATAACATAGTCTCAAAAGACCTGTTAAAATGAAACCAAAATCAAACAAAAGTTTTACTGGCTTCTTGTACTGGTTCACTCATAGTTGGTGGAAAATAAAGGGTTCAAGGATCAGGGCTCAGGAATTATTTTTATACCCACACCTTAGATGACAGAGGAGTGTTTGCACTTTGCACTGAGTTGTAAGTGTGTGTGTAAGGTGGTAAAGGATGTAACATCTATCTCTAGGCCTATTTATAATACTGATGTAGCCTCATAGGCCTAGTAGATTTTTTCAAAGTAGTTTTGAGAGAGAAAAAAGGTAAGAGAGGTTCAATCAAGGAAGCAGGCCTACATGATGGGTATTCCGACTGCTGCTGTTGCTTTGGTGGCTTTGATAGACAAATGCTAATTATTTTGGAGCTTTTCTGAAGATCATTGCCAGCAGCATGCTCAGGAACAGGCCTACAGTAGCTTACTTGGCAGGCAGTGTTTATTCATTTTCTATGGAAGCAATGACCATGGTAAATAATGTTTTGTTTTGTTTTGCTGGCCCAGTTGATATTCCCACAAAAAGAGCTGCAAGCCAGCTTCTGTCTCACACCCTTCAAGGTCACAAAATCTTTAAGCCTACCCACTCTTACCTTCTTGGATCAGTATCCAGAGCTAACATCATACAGGATGTCTTGGTCATCTTTTACAACTGTTCGCTAGAGGGAACATCGATTCTGGAAAGTTATTAGCCTATTAAAAATGAGGTAGCATAATATCTGATCTGAGACTAATCTGAATCTGCACTCATCTGGGAGGCTGACCTTACAATCCTTTCAAGTGACAGTTAAACAAAACTTGATGTATGAAAGGCATGATCACTGTTTAGACAACCTGTTGATGTCTCTTTCTCTCCCTCCCTCCCTTTCTCTCTTTCTGTCACATACACACAAGGCTGATCTCGCGTGATTTTTATGAGACCGCTGCGTTCTGAACTGGTCCGCCATCACTGTGTAAAGATTGTAGACAAGTGCCGGGCGGGTGGAGGTGTGACAACCACAGCGCAGAGGGTGGGAGAACTAGCCCCCCAACATAAGTCTTGGGGGGATACTTGTTCACGTTTTGTTTGTGACCGTTTCACAAGCCCCTAGGCTTTCATGTTTAAATAGGGACGACGCATTCACTAACATGTCCAACATGTCCAACCTGACCAAACCCACCAAGAAGGACACCAAGATGAGGATACGAGCCTTTCCTGTGAGTAGTGGCCCAAACGACTTATTTATAGTGACAATAGATTTCATGACAATTTTCCAGTAAAGGTCAGAAGAGTTGTAAACACATTTTAACCGTAAGCGATCTGGGACAGCTAACTAGCTATGTGGATTGTCTGGTGATGAAGGCGACTGGCTGCTTGCTAGCAAGCTAGCTGGCTAGTGTAAGGCTGTGATTAAATAAAAGCCGGTCAATATAAACCGAAGTGTCAGCTGATAGGGCAATTTAACACGTTTTCAGGTCAACCAGGAACATACACAGCGACATGTTGTTTGTCTTAACTGTTTATGCACAGCAGCTGATAAACGGATGAACTATCGAATGTGAGCTAGAACTAGCCATTTGTGTTCACTGACGAAAGTTGGATTTGTTTACTGGTTTGTTAGGTAGAATTACCTATGTAGTTAGTCCGGTGGTCTGTCACTCTCCAGCTCTTCGGTCGTTACAAAAAACGCAGCTAAAGGCTGGAGGAGATGAACCGGTTTGATGTCATACTTTGGAGAGCTGATTTGACGTTAGCTCCTCGTCAAATCCATATGAATCACACAAGTCATGCTTCCTGGTAGCAGTATCCCTTGCTGTGGGTAGCTGACAACCAGTAAAGCTGACAGGTGTAGTGTTATGAACGAAGGGTATCCAGATCAGGGCCGCTGTCCATCTACTTCTAGTGTGTGGTTGTTTACTGGTTGTGCTCACTGAATGTCAGATAAGTTAGCTAACTTGAGCAACGCAGGTTAGGTGGGTAAGTTGCAGATGTTGTCCGTTGCAGTCGTTCAGAAATGCAAACGAAAGTTATTGATGACGTTAGAGAACACAAAGCTATGTAGGTAAAAAAAATCACACTCCTTAAGAATCACTAGAATGCTACCCACCGCTATTTTTTTATTATTTAATTTTTTTTTTAGAAAAGATCTGCCCTCAATGCTAAAAAAAAAAAAAAATAGACACAAAGTCGTTCTAAACCAGACTGTGATCTGTCACTTAATACAATTTATTGGATGAGGAGGATTGGTGCTTAAGTCAGGCATTATCCTCTGCTGAATAGGTTGCCAAACTTCTAATCTTGTTATTCGTGCTACCATGTTTCTGCTCAACCTAAGTGAGCGCTTTGACCATGCCCATTGAGGAAACTCATGTTGACATAAGGCCTATACTGAATGTGGCCAAACATCCACATAAAGCACCTGGTCTTCTTGGCCTTTATTGTACCAGAGAATCACTCTGTTTTCAACAAAGCTATACTTCAAATCAATGAAAATTGATTTAATTTAACCTACAGAACACAATCACAGAACAGTGCTGACACCACCACTGTAGCCACATGTTCCGTTGGCGTTCTGTTTCTCCCATTGCCAGGCTGGAGTGTGTTTTTGGCCATGTTCACACAAACTGCATGCAGATGCTGAGTCCTCAAACTCAGCGGCCAGCCACTGAAGTCCTGCTGACTTCATCTGTGGCAGCCTTGACCGCTGTGTGGTGCACACAGTATGTGGCGTCTCCAACCAAATCACTGGTTCCTTGAGTCTGTCACTGAGTTCAAGTCATGGTGACTCAGGTCTCTGTGCTTGCTATGGCCACTGCAGGTGGCACGTGGCATCTTAATCAGAGCTTTGCCAGCAAGAGCTCCCAGCCACAGAGCCTGCCTGCTTGCCTGTCAGCTTGGGTTTTTCCATAAGTGGCCTCTCCCTTCCTAAGTGGCACCCATTCTGTGGCTCTTAATATTTTTGCACATGTGCTTGTTGCAGGAGCGCTTAAAGGGATACACTACCATTTGGGGCATTAGACATGGAATCTTACTATTACTATTACTAGCCTATTACTATTGTTCTGGCCTGTGGTCTGTCTGATATTTGCACTGTCACCATGACTGACCGACATTTGGAGCACACACACAAACACACACACACACACATACATACACATCCCACAAACACAAACACACACATGCACATACATACTGTATGCTACTCCCACTAGAGGGTGGAAACCACAGCTGCTGTGGACATTTCAGCGGCTATTACTCTTAATCTAATCCCATGCCACCCCCTTGCAGGAATGCACTGGGCTGATGAGAGGGGAGGTGCAGGATGCTTGCTTGCATAATACTCTCTGTCGCTGCAGTCTCTTTGCACGGGGTGGTTACAGCTGTCCCTAGACAGGATGCTCTGCTCTGACCTGCTAGTGTGTTGGGCTGTTGACATACAGTATGAGCATCTCATAAGGGTCCCATTGCAAAACCAAAGTACCAAACAAACTAAGTTTGCACCCTTGTTGGTTGCAATGCAATACAAAGCCCATTGCTCATCAGCTAAGTTGCTAACTTGTAAGCCACAGTGTCTATGAGAAATGGATGCTTGGCTAGCAGGGGAGTACAGATGCTTTAAGTGTAGCATTTGTGTAGCTGGTGCTGCAGCTTTGAGGCTTAAGAGTGCAAATATTAGCCTATACTGATCTGTTAAAGCTAGCTTGAGGCATAGGCCTACAGTATTCTGAAGTGTCTCCTTGATACTAGTTTAGAAAATTAATTTCAGTAGTTTAGAAAATATTCGTGATAACAGTGTGATGCTTCCTTTATAGACTTAGATGCTCATGCATGCATGTCTAATTTTTGGTTATGGGTTCTTCAGTAGCCTAGTGCAGTTTTGACAGTGTACAGTATGTAGTATGAATGTAGTGAAGTGAAAGCTTGACCCGTACTTAGGTGGTGTCTGTACAAAGTAAATGGCATACAGTCTCTTAAATGTCACCTCTTTCCAACTCAGACTTCGATCCCTGACTGGTTGGTTGTCGTGTTGTTTTGGTCTTTTTTTAGCTTGTTGTCTACAGTGCACTAGTTTACCTAGAGTCACCCAAGATTAGGTTTGCCTTTGTAAATAGACCAGTGCCACAAAAAATTGCTATCAGCTCAGCTGAATGTAGGCTAACACTGGCTTGTGCTCTTTGTGTTATTCTGCTTTCTGCCCCCTTCTTAGAAAGTGCACTTCAGAGAGTTGAAGTGTGCCAGTCTCTCTCTTCAGCAAGCTATTTCACTGTGGCATGCGCAGACTGTTTGAACAAACTAGGCCAGTAGCCTGACCATAGCCTAGCTCTGCTTCCGCTTAATAACAATGGCCTTTCCATTGAGCTCTGTGGAGCTTGTTTGACATGTTGATCTGGAGATTACAGTGGCATTCAACAGATTTTCCAGAGAAGCACTTGACTGGATCTTTACTCTTTGTCATGATGATGTAACAATGGTTGTAGCATGACCATGTCCTCTATCTTAACTCATCGGCACTATTGGCACTGTTGAGGAAAAATGGCTTGGCGTCACCATCACAGCCGTTTCACAGTGAAAAAGGTTGTGGTTTCCTTTTTCTCAGGTTAATCTGTGTGCTTTAGAGACGTGAATATGTCATTACAATTTACAGTTTGCTATTAGTCAAAAGTGGAAGTGATTTGTGATGTGATGAACACAAAATAAGAATGGCTACAAAATCTGTAGCTCCTTCACTTGTTAGGTGTAATTCATCCACCTGAGTAGGCTACATTTTGGCATGGCGTGCCAAATGGGGTGAATAAAAAGAAATAAGAAATGTGAATGCACTTTAGGTGGTATTCTCCCAGGCGCTTTTTGTTTTTATTTCACTCTGAAAAATTGTAGTCTTAAGTATAGAAACAATGTAGTGATGAACACTTTAATTTCTTTAATTAGATTTAATCTATTATTATGTGGGTTTAATGACTGCACAGTCATAAAGGAATTATTGCCACTTTGTAAATACCTGATTTTAAAATTTGTGCTCCTTTTGTGTGGGTCTAGATGACAATGGATGAAAAGTATGTGAACAACATCTGGGACCTCCTGAAGAACGCCATTCAGGAGATCCAGAGGAAGAACAACAGCGGCCTGAGCTTCGAGGAGCTCTACCGAAACGCCTACACCATGGTTCTCCACAAACACGGCGAGAAACTGTACACGGGACTACGAGAGGTCGTTACAGAGCACCTCATAAACAAAGTAGGTCTCCGTGTCGCAACAGCTCTATCTGCCATCACACACTCATAGAGTTCATAGAGGGTTAAAGAAAAGCAAGCGTGTGACTCAAGATATCATTGACAGAGTAAACATATCCATCACCGGTTAAGTGTCGTTAAGGAAGCAGCTTCCGTCCTCCACACTCAAGTCTGAGTGAATGACTGACAGTTTTAGGACTGAGCAAACCTCTGAGCGGAGCTACTTTTCTCTTCTCTTAAGGTGCCTACACATGAACAGCTTCAAAACGCTTGTGACGCGCGTTGGGCAGCGATTTTTCTATGAAAAAGTGTCAAAAGCTGCCGCTTCGGTCTCGGCGTTGTGTTGTGGCCGGCGTTAGCGTTTTTAATGCGGTGCTCAAAGTTCAACATGGTTGAACTTCAACCCTTTTGACGCTGACCTTTCGGCGTTGAAGTAGTGTTTTTAGCATAAATAAACTAGCAGGCTATTTCATCCATGTTACAGCTCTCCTAACCTCCGGTATATTAGTCAAATGTAGAATTAACATTTTGGATCAAGCGTCGCGTTAAGGGCGAGCTGAGCTTTTCAACGGTGCGCTTTGAGTGCTCGTAGGAGTAGAAAAACGCTATATGAATACAGTCCATTTACCATTTAACGGTGGTCATGTGAAGGCCCCTTTATGGTGCGTTGGGCCTAAACAGCACGTCAGATAGCACACAGTATGTGCTGGGCCATATTTGGAGCCAGGTGTATTCTTTAGTCTAACTAGGCTCATTTAATAGGTCAATTTAGCTCATTTCATAGGTCA
This sequence comes from Sardinella longiceps, assembly GCA_027497455.2. Taxonomy (NCBI): domain Eukaryota; kingdom Metazoa; phylum Chordata; class Actinopteri; order Clupeiformes; family Clupeidae; genus Sardinella; species Sardinella longiceps. The sequence goes on along the minus strand of JAODXP020000004.1, from coordinate 9,578,019 downwards.
CAGCCCTTTATTCAAACACTGTTAAGCCATGTGATGGTTACTAGGCCCAGGAACGTGTTGATAGACCTAGCATGGCTTTTAGATTAGGCTAGAGTGTATAGTCTGTCTTGACTGTAAACTTACAAAAGCTGCTTGAATTTTCAAAAAACAAAGACACCTAGTCTCGATGTCTGTTAGCTCGAGTCATCACCAACACACAATTATGTCTGCCCTCAGTCACCAAGTTATGCAGAAACAACTTACTCTGTTGTCTTAATTGTCTCTTCACATGTCTCTTGACATTCAAAGATAATGTCAGCTGTTGCTGCTGGCAACTTCTCCCACTGGTTTTGGCGGGGTGGGCGTGGCCAAGTGTTCTTACCTGCAACAATAACATGCTTTGTCTCCTCCGCCTCTCCGCCTAACCAGGTAAGAGAAGACGTCTTGAACTCCTTGAACAACAATTTCCTGCAGACGTTAAACCAGGCGTGGAATGACCACCAGACGGCTATGGTCATGATTCGAGACATCCTTATGTATATGGTTGGTATCACAACACAAACAATACACTGTCATGATTTAATTGTTTTTATTTTTCTCCTGTTTGAGATAGTCATTCATAGTCATTCATATTGCATAAACAAACAGAGAAGTTTAGTGGTGTTACAACCTTTATTCCTGTAAATAATGGGCCTCAAAATGGAAATCGTCTTTTGAGAATGCAATCCTTATGTTGTAACATGGAAAAACTAACTGAAGCTTAAAAACAAAATGATGACACAGACATAACTTTATCCAGTCAGACTTTTTTTTTCAGCAAAGCTTGAGGTCTCAGTGTGTTTGGATAGAGTTTCTGTGAGTGAGGAAGGTGGAGCTGGTTGTTTGCTGGTTGTGGGTGGTGCGTGACTGGGGGGGTCTGAGGGTCTGTGCAGGGCTCTCAGACCAGAGGCCATTCAGCAGTCGTGGAGCTCTCTTGAGTTCAGACCATGGAGGTATTAATAAACCTGGAGAAACATACTAAGTCCCGCCTCCCATTCATTCCAATGTGAAATGCTAGGCTAGTGAATTCATCCAAAATTGAACAAAATTTTCATTTGTCAAGATGGCGTTTCATGGAGCTCACTTCCGACTCCATTTCATTAGGCCAATGAGGGCCCATGTTACTAATGGAGGTGAGGGTGGCACCGGGCGGCACACACCTGATGTGCACAGGAAGCTCGTTAGCATGAGCTGAAAGTGCAGCATTAACCAATCAGCATATGTCAAATGGAGTCGGATATGATGTCATTTCTGGAAAATGGCGACGAGGAAGTGCAATGCTAATTGGCGAAGCTAATCAGCCAAATCCTGACCCCCTGGTTCAGACTATACTTTTCACCTCATTGGATATGCTCCCATTGTTTCTCAATAGAAATCACACATACACACACACACACACACACACTCACAAATACACACACACACACACACACACACACACACACACACACACACACACACACACACACACACACACACACACTTACACTCTCACACACAGGCACACACACACACACACACACACACACACACACACACACACACACACACACACACACACAAACACACAGGCACTGTCCCTCTCTTTCTCTCTCTTTCTCCTCTCACACACACTTGCCCATGCACTCTTGCACAAGACCCTGCAGATCACCTGCTGTGGGTTAGTGTTGCATAGCCAGCTGACCTCTGCAATGCAGGCCACAAGAATACTAATCAGAGGCAACAGTTTTCTAATCAGTGCTACTAAGCCTTACATAACCTTCAGCCAGTGCTCTCGCTGTGCTCTGTATATGTATGTGTGGGTGTTTGGGTCTATGGAAAGTCTATGTCTTGAGTCGATTTAAAGGAATAGTCCACCTCTTTATGAAAATTGGTTATTCACCACCTTAGTCTGAGTTACAAATGTGGGCAAAGCATTTTGGTCTCAGTGCTTTTGTTTTCCTAGTATGGCATCGCCAATTTTCCCCATTTTTTAGCTTTAGCTTAGCATAGGCACTGGAATGCAAAGTTGCCAGATAGCAACTCCTTGGCAACTTTACTTCTTAGTGCCTATGCTAAGGTAAAGGGAAAATTGGGGTTGCCAGACTAGGACAACGCAAGCACTGAGACCAAAATGCTTTTACTCACATATGTAACTCCAGGTAAGGGGGTGAATAACCAATTCTCATAAAGAGGTGGACTATTCCTTTAACTCACATTTGTCTTTGACAGAAGACCTCATTGATCAGGCTGCTGGCTCCTCTTTAGGTGCATAGAACATTTTAGCCATACTTTACTGCTGATGGGCACTTTTCTGACTTTATAGCTGAGAATACTGCTATGCGTTCTGGAACATTCTGACCCAGTTCAGCATTTCTGCACTTCTTCCGTCTCGGTGTGCTGTAAACTTTCCTGGAGTAGCATGGTACTTTTTTAAAACAATGACGCTGTAAAACAAACACTGACTTTTAAAACTAACCTTTTGTTCTCTCGACGTCTTTCTCTCATTCTGCAGGACCGGGTATATGTACAGCAGAATAATGTGGAGAATGTGTACAACCTAGGCCTAATCATCTTCAGGGACCAGGTGGTGCGTTACGGATGCATCCGGGACCACTTAAGACAGACACTCCTGGACATGATCGCCCGGGAGAGAAAGGGAGAGGTGGTCGACAGGTGTGTGTGTGTGTGGGTTCATTTATATGCCTGTTTGTATTGGGGCTTCACATTAGTGTAGGATTCAGTGTTTGTGTGTGCGTGTGCGTGTGTGTGTGCGTGTGCGTGCGCGTGTGTTTGGTTGGTTGTTTGGTTGGTTGGTTGTTTGCTTGTGCTAGGATACACACATGGCAGATGTGTTCTGTTTGGTGTATTTATAAATATCTCTTCACCCAGCAGTATTAATGGCAAATCCGTGGCAAATAGGCATAGAGTGAAAGACCATTGGTGTGTAGATGTGAAGTACACAATAATAATGAATGTGTTACTGTTTGTTAATATACTGTATGTATGCATAGAAAGTGCACAACAGCAGTACCAAGTACCATCACCAGTGCTACAGTAGGTGCTCACCCCCTGTTTGTGTCCCTCCCAGGGGAGCCATCCGTAACGCCTGCCTCATGCAGGTCATCCTCAGTCTGGAGGGACGGGCCGTGTACGAGGAGGACTTTGAGACCCCCTTTTTAGACATGTCCGCAGAGTTCTTCCAGGTGAGCCTTCACTAAATCACTCCAGTTGCTCTTAGACTCTACAGTACTGTATAGTTCTTTTAGCTGAAAATAATGGCTTCTCTCTCTTTCTCACTTGCTCTTCTAACTGGTATTCTTATTATGACATTGACTTACTGTATGTTGCCTTATAGAAATTTCTCAGATCTTAGCACCACACTCTTACTATTTTAGAGTTTCACAAAAATTCCTACATCGTTTCATCTTCCTGAGAGATCATTTTCAAATTGCAGTCTAATGTTATATCAGGCAGTCTAATGTTATATCAGATATCAGTCATATCAGAGTGTTTAAATAAAAAGTTGTCTGTCTGTATGACCAGCATAAACCTGTAGAAACATGACTCAGTGCACATGCATTTCAGTATTTGTTATTGCCAGAGGCTTTTTCTATAATGCTCTGACCTACTTCTGTGTTGTCTCAAATATTTCAATAATGCATTGCAGAAGAATCTGTTTGTTTGAATTTTCTTTTTGATGTGCACAAACTAGTCATCAAAACATCATCTCCATCATGTGCAATATAAAATAAATACAATGATGGAATATTAAATCAGCATAATTTGAATAGTTTAATTATTGAATGTTTTCTGTTGGTAGATGGAAAGTCAGAAGTTCCTAGCCGAAAACTGTGCCAGCGTTTACATTAAGAAGGTTGAGGCACGCATCAATGAGGAGATCGAGCGGGTGATGCACTGCCTGGACAAGTCGACGGAGGAGCCCATCGTGAAGGTGGTGGAGCGTGAGCTCATCTCCAAGCACATGAGAACCATTGTGGAGATGGAGAACTCGGGCCTGGTCCACATGCTCAAGAACGGCAAGACGGAGGGTCAGTGTACCATCAGTCAAAAACTAATACTGATGTGTGTTAAAAGACAAAAAATGTAAAAATCAATCTGCTGTTGTGGTAGTTTTTGTTTATTTGTTTGTTTATTGTGGGTACATTACTGAAGCTTAGCCTAATGCTAAATACTATCGAGACACTACATTGTGGATCATACGGCTGTTGTCAGTCTCAGAGGACATTCCTGTATAATTATGGGGGGAAAATATCATAAATTGAGTGGAAAAATTCTGGGTTTTCGGGGAAACGAGTGACATTGACAATTGATTGGCACATGTTTTATTCTTGAAGCCTTTCCTGAGAGTCTGTTGCTTTGGATTAAACCTGCTCAGTTAGATCAGGTCAAATCTGCTCAGTAGGCAACTTTATAAGTGAAGTACATCTATAGAACAGAGGCCCCAGTGGACTCCTCTCTGGGCTTGGGATAACCAGAGCTCTCTCTGGCCCAACCCCCTGACACACACACACACACACACACACACACACACACACACACACTCCACATCGTTGCCCTATGCTGTCAGGACCAGAGAACTGAGGCATGAGTGAGTCCTCAATTAAGCCTGTGTGTGTGTGTGTGTGTGTGTGTGTGTGTGTGTGTGTGTGTGTGTGTGTGTGTGTGTGTGTGTGTGTGTGTGTGTGTGTGTGTGTGTGTGTGTGTGTGTGTGTGTGTGTGTGTGTGTGTGTGTGTTGTGACAGACCTGGGCTGTATGTATAAGCTGTTCAGCCGAGTGCCAAACGGTCTGAAGACCATGTGTGAATGCATGAGTGCCTACCTGAGGGAGCAGGGCAAGGCTCTGGTATCAGAGGAGGGCGAAGGCAAGAACCCTGTGGACTATATCCAGGTAATGTCTCTCTCTCTCTTACTCCCCCCCAACACACACACACAAACATACACGCATGTACACACGTCTTGGTGCACTGTAGTTTACATAAATGAAATTCTACTTCCCAGCATTGTATTTTTTATGTGCTGTATGTTTTTCCCCTTGTGAAAGAACCCCACCCCACCCCCAGACCCTATCACCAACATCTATTTAGTGCATCTCTGAAACAAACTGGGAACCAATCTAGTTTCTCCAAATCCCCATCTGTTGTGGTAAATATATTGCCTAGGCTAATGGCAGCACAGGAAATGCTCTCTCTGCTGTGCCCTGCTATTGCAAATGGAGAGGCTCTTAGTGCTGCTCTAAAGGACAAAGCTATTCCCACTGTAGCAGAGACACTTTACTCTCTCTGACATTTCTGCCCAATATGATGAGTTGTCTGCAAGCATCTAGTTAGTAGGGACAGGAGACTGGGTGAATTTATCACGGTTTAAATGTAAGGTCAGACCAATAACCTCGGGCCTTGTGCTGCAGGCTAATTCTGATCTGTCATTCATCAGTGTTGATTATGCTCTCTCTCTCTCTCTCTCTCTCTCTCTCTCTCTCTCTCTCTCTCTCTCTCTCTCTCTCTCTCTCTCTCTCGCACGCTCTTGCTCTCACTCTCTCTCTCCTCTTCTCCCCACCTCTCTCCTCACTCTCTCTCTCCTCTTCTCTCCACCTCTCTCCTCTCTCCTTCTTTACGCTTCTCTCCCTTTGTCCTTTCCTCCATTGGTCCCATCATGTCTATCCATCTCTTTGTGTGTGGCTCTCTTGCTCTTCCTCTCTTTTTTTCCACTCACCCTCTTATGTCTGGTTTCTCCTCTCCACTCCTCTCTCTCTCTTAATGCTTTTCTGTCTGCTTCTCTCTCTCCCTCTCTCTCATTGTCTCTCTATCTCTCCATCTCCCTTCCTTGCTCCTCGCTTTTTTCAGGGCTTGTTGGACTTGAAGACGCGCTTCGACCGCTTCCTGTTGGAATCTTTTAACACAGACCGGTTATTCAAGCAGACCATCGCCGGGGACTTCGAATATTTCCTCAATCTCAACTCCCGCTCGCCCGAGTACCTCTCACTGTTCATCGACGACAAGCTCAAGAAGGGAGTCAAAGGAGTAAGTCCCACAGCAAGTACTGTTATTCGTGTAGTCTGCCTGCGAGACGTCACTATTCCGTCCCTCAAATCGCTCTCTTCACATCACCATAAGCAAACCCAATGGCAATTTCCCAACCTGTTTTTCTGTTTTAAGTTGTATCCCATTGTGTCTCGATCTTACTGTCAGCCCTGGTCCAGCCTTACATGTAATTGCTTACCCAGCTTATGATAACCCCATCATGATCAAGATCAGGTAGTTAGTAGTTGTCTTAATGCTAGTCCAGGATCCATAGGGGTTGATGGTCGGTGTGCCTGTATTAATGAGGGGAGAATACCCCAATATGAAACTTTGCTTCAACCGTAAAGGTGCCCTTAGCCGTGATTTGTAGTTTGAAGGTTCATAAGTAATTAAGTCGAAAGAGAACCAACTCTTAATCTAGTCTATAGGAGCCCCTGGGCTGGAATCACTTTAGAATCACCTTCTCTCTGTCCTCCTGTCAGACTTGGGGCGGTGCCACCTGAATGGGGCTCAGAAAGCAGCAGTATATTATGTGTCATGAGCTGTTCAGAGCTGCCCCCTAGTGGGAAATTGATGAAGGACACATGGCAGCTCACAGCATCCAGGCAGCAGGAGATCTTTTAATGAGGTCCTCAATGACATAGCCAGAATTGATAGACAGAGGAAGTCCTGTTTCAGGACCTTGGCTCTCTCTCTCTCTCGGTTTATGTTTGTCATCTCTCTCTCTCTCTCTCTCTCTCTCTCTCTCTCTCTCTCTCTCTCTCTCTCTCTCTCTCTCTGCTTAGTGTTTTGTTTTACTGATGTTACCAAGCAGAATCGCAATGTAGAAATTGTCTTTCATTAATCCACTTTGTCTTTGCTGTGTGTGTGTGTGTGTGTGTGTGTGTGTGTGTGTGTGTGTGTGTGTGTGTGTGTGTGTGTGTAGCTGACGGAGCAGGAGGTGGAGTCCATCTTGGACAAGGCTATGGTTCTGTTTAGGTTCATGCAGGAGAAGGATGTGTTTGAGAGGTACTACAAGCAGCACCTGGCCAGGAGGCTCCTCACCAACAAGAGCGTCTCAGACGACTCTGAGAAGAACATGATATCCAAACTCAAGGTCAGTATGGGTGGAGGGATTACACTGTTAAATTTCCATATGTCATAGTTGATTGTTGATAGTGTCTGAATCAACATCGTAAACTAGGGTGTGTTTTGGATGATAGTCTTATATTCATCCATCTTAAAGGACTACCTGAAGCCACTTTTGAGTGTGTGTATTAGTTGTGTGGGCTGATGAGGGGGTTGTGATGTCTCTGCAGACTGAGTGTGGTTGTCAGTTCACATCTAAACTGGAGGGAATGTTCAGGGACATGAGCATCTCAAACACAACCATGGACGAGTTCCGCCAACACTTGCAGTCAACCGGCGTGAGTTTTTAACACACATGACACAACACACATTAAAGGAAAATACCGGAGTGAATTCAAGCATAGCCCTGTTGAAAGAGCTTGCTAAATGCGCTAGTTAGCGAGTGGAAAAAAATCATTTGGTACAGCACAGACCGAACGCGAACGCAGAAGCGAACAGGCACTTTACACTGAGTCAATGGGACCTGCCTCTTGGAAACCCGACCTTACTCCGGTATTTTCCTTTAATATAACATTATTCATGCACATAATTATTTACATATTGACTGTTTTCCAGACACTGACATGAACAAAATGAACATCACTTTCTTGTTGCAATCATAATAGATGGTTTGTGTGTGTGTGTGTGTGTGTGTGTGTGTGTGTGTGTGTGTGTGTGTGTGTGTGTGTCGTGTGCGCGCGCGCGTGTGTGTGTGTGTGTGTGTGTGTGTGTGTGTGTGTGTGTGTGTGTTCGTATTCTAAAGGTGCCCTTAGGAGGTGTTGACCTCACTGTCCGAGTCCTCACCACAGGCTACTGGCCCACACAGTCAGCCACACCCAAGTGCAACATACCCCACTCCCCCAGACACGCCTTTGAAGTCTTCAGAAGGTACAGCACTACACTACAACTCATCTGTAATAAACGCTACCTTATGTTACAGCGTGTTAGAAATTCCACCATGAACATACCACATACACACACACACACACACACACACACACACATTATCCCTCTGTGTGCATTGTGCCCTCAGGTTCTACTTAGCCAAACACAGCGGTAGGCAGCTAACTCTACAGCACCATATGGGATCAGCAGACCTCAACGCCACCTTCTACGGCACCGTCAGGAAGGTGTGTGTAAACATCATCTCTCGTCTTTGAAGAGTTCTGAGTCGAGAGCTTAGTGGGGATAATGTGGTCAAAAACACGAGGCAGGCGACTTCTGGTGGTTCTGTGTTCTTTATTCACGACGCCAGGGGAAGGTTACCCGCAAGAAGCCAAGTAACAAATCTAAAGTCCCTCAGTTGGGATCCCTTCTTATACAAGTATTGTTTCCTGTTTACGTAGTCACTTACTTTACATATAGAGATAATACATAATGTCATTCCAAATCCATGGTCTTCGTGCACCAGCTGCACCGGACCCACTTCCTTCTCCTATTAAATCAAATTCCACTAAAGATGCCTAGTTAACTGTTGGAGTAGTGCATGCCAGGATGTCCTACTTGTGGTTTACCCTCAGGCTCTAAAGACTTCCTGCTTGTTGACCATCCTTATTCCTTAGACAACACATCTCTACACAGATGTCTCAGGACATCTATGGTTTCCAACTTATTTCTTAAGGAGATACAAAATGTATCCAATAATATCAGGATTGATCATTGACATCAGAATTCATTTTCTATGTGTAGACACACAGGCACATACAATATGCACTGTCCCCTCACCTGTTCTTGTGCTGTGCCCCTGACAGGAGGACGGCTCGGAGGTGGGAGTAGGCGGAGCCCAGGTGACGGGATCAAACACACGCAAGCACATCCTCCAGGTGTCCACCTTCCAGATGACCATTCTCATGCTCTTCAACAACCGAGACAAGTTCACCTTCGAGGTATTCACTTCCAGACTACCACCACCAGCACACTTTTGTCCTCACTTATCAAACATCTGATCCTGCACAGATCTGAATGCCAAATTCTTTGTTGGACAGATCTGAATGCTAGATTCTTTGCTTGCATGTGTCTATGAAATCACACATCACTATGAAGTAAGTTAGCTCGCTTTAGTCCCCACGTCTGTACGATGGCATTAAGTGAATGTTTTATGCTTTATCTAATCCAGGTGGTATGGCAACACATAGGCCATCCTCGGCAAACTGCATTCAGTTACTCCATATGTATAAGAGAGGATCAAGAGTACAGTAACTGTGTGTAGTGCAATATAATCCACAGTACTGAAATGGGTAAATTGCTGAGCCTCTGAAGAGGGTGTGTTTGTCCCACTGTGCCTGCAGGAGATCGGCCAGGAGACAGACATCCCCGAGCGGGAGCTGGTACGGGCGCTACAGTCGCTGGCCTGCGGGAAGCCCACGCAACGGGTGCTCACCAAGGAGCCCAAGTCCAAAGAGATCGAGAACGGCCACGTGTTTACAGTCAACGACCAGTTCACCTCCAAACTGCACAGAGTCAAAATCCAGACAGGTGAGGAGGAGGAGTCACTGAAAGTAGGATTGAAATAGACTATTCAGTTCCGTTTTCTTCATTCGAATCAGCCAACATACAGTAGTAATAAAGGCTACTTTAGGTTGGTACTGTGTTGATACGGATATCCTGTCTAAACTGCCTTAACTAACTTAAAATCTGACCAAAAAGCAGGCACAAAAATAGCATCAAATGTTGATAAGTGTCCTATCAATCCTCACCCCTTAAATGTAAAACTCTAATTTCAGTATAAATACCAGTAGTGTTCCATTTTGTCACTCTTTGCCGTTTAGCACACTGGTAACTCACTTCTTAAGAATCCAGTAAAGAGCTGCAGATGTCCATAACTAGTGTCTACAAAATAAACGACATGAAGGAAAGGAAGAGAGGAAGGATTAAGAAAGAGGGTTACACTTTATTTTAAGATACCGTCATAAGACTGACATGATACTGTCATTAACTATGACATGACATTGTCATGAATCTGTTATAAACTTTATTCACCTGTCATGACTTCTGTCATTAAGTGTCAATCGGTATTTGTCATGGTTAGGGTTAGGGTATGTCATGACAGGTTTATAAAGTTTATGACAGATTCTTGACAACGTCATGTCATTGTTAATGACAGTGTCATGTCAGTCTTCTGATGGTACCTTCAAATAAAGTGTAATCAGAAAGAGAGTGGAAATGCTACTTACTTGGAGGAGTTGGCCCTGAACAGGAGACCCTGTGACCGACAAGGTCACTCCTGTTTGTTGACTATCTTGCCGGTGGTGTAGAGCGAATGCTCCTGTGCTGTGAATGTGTGTATGTAGTGGAGAGGAATGGCAGTAATAACCAGTCTCTTCAACTTGCTCCAGTCGCAGCCAAGCAGGGCGAGTCGGACCCTGAGCGGAAGGAGACGCGGCAGAAGGTGGATGATGACAGGAAGCACGAGATTGAGGCAGCTATCGTCCGCATCATGAAGTCCCGCAAGAAGATGCAGCACAATGTTCTAGTAGCAGAGGTGAGTTGATACAAAGCACCATCACTAACACACACACACACACACACACACACAGCTAGGAGTATGATTAATTTCTTAACAATGATTTTATTTTTAAAAATTAGCTAAGGGGTAGAAGTAAATAAATCAAAAAATCAGTTTGTGTAATTTCTGTCTGCACCCCAGTCAGGTTTATCTCCCTCACATTTAGTGGCTCTTCCCTCTGCAGGTCACACAGCAGCTGAGAGCGCGCTTCCTCCCCAGCCCCGTGGTTATTAAGAAACGAATTGAAGGACTTATCGAGAGAGAATACTTGGCACGGACGCCTGAGGATCGTAAAGTGTACACCTACGTAGCGTAGGGTGCACTAGAGTGGGCGGGCACTGAGGGGGGGGGGGGTCAAAGAAAAAGGAAAAAAAAAAGTTCTGGACTGTTCTTCGCATGGACTGGAAAGATTCTTAGAAATGTGAAGACTGCAGGGAAGCAATTCTGCCTCCCTCGTTAAACACACCACTAATCCTTTAAGTCTGGCAGTAAACGGAATCAACACACACACAGAAAAATAAACAATCCATTAGGTGTCGTAAGTTACTTTGCAATCAGGCAATTCTACTTCCTGAGATTCAACATGGATGGATCCAGCTTCAAGCTTTTCACTGTTTTATCCCTGTAGAGATCAACTTATAAAAGAATCCCATGGCAAAAATGTGAATGCACATTTTTTTTGTTTTGTTTTATTTTGTTTTCAATACTGTACAAAAAATACAAAGAAAATGAATTATTAAAAAAAAACACAAAACAAATGAGCAAATGTGGATTGCTTTTAAAAACAGACAAAAACAATAAAACGGAGGAAAACATATTGAATTCTTGTATGTGTTTAAGACTTCATGAAGCATTATAACTGTGGGATAATTTTGTCCCCCATTTTGTATTGGTATAGTGATGCTGGTGCATTGGCGGTACTCTAGCCACAATCAAGCCCCGACTGAGACTGCTCTTCTGCTCCATTTCCGTTTCTATGCAGAAAAAAACAGCTCAGCTTGGCCAACAGTCTGACAAACAAAGTTTTTGATTTAAGCACAGATCACTCATTTTTTTCAGTGCATTGGGCTGTTTAATCTCTCCAATATATGTATCTAACTTTGGCTGATCTGCAGCCATATTTCACTGACAGAAGAATCTATTTCTATCTTCCTCCAGAAGGGGGTGCACTATGCCATTAAGCATGTGTGTATGTTTCATTGTAGTAGAGGGAACAAAGTCTTAAGATTCTTCATTGAATGAAAAGATGGGAGCCTGCTATATGCTTTTATAGTACATATTTTGTGGTGTTTTTCTTTTCTTCTTGATAAGTATTCAGCACTAAGAATTCTATAAAATGTTAACCTCATGCAGTATTGATTTCAGGAGGTCAGTCTTTCCAATCATTACCAATAATTACTCTGATCTGTGGTTGTATGTGTTCAATAGCCAACTGTATTTAAAAGGAAATTTGCAATTTGCATCTTTAAGCTATATTTACAGTTGATTATGATACTGGAAACTGAATAAGGTTGTCATTTTCTCTCACAAAATGTTATTGCAGTATTCAAATAATACATCAAACCTGAAAGTGATCCCATTGGTCCCATTAGATGAGATACTATATAATATCTATTCTGCAGTGTACTGACTTGTAGTTGCAGTAGACTGCTTGCGTATTAGGCTGCTGTGCACTTCATCAGTGTGGGGGTATATGGGTCTAAAAGTCTACTGGCCTGGGATGAGCTGAACAGGAACCTACTGCTGAATTCACATGAAATAGTATCGTACTACTACTACATGAATATACTAATTAATGGCACAGAGTCTTGTCCACACAGGTGAGTAAATCATTTTATTCTTTTTATTAGTATTTTAGTACAGATTTCTTTTGTAAATGGGATTGAGATGTCCAGTCATCAGTCTCTAATTTCTTTCTCAGTGCAATCATATACTGTAACGTACTAAATAACAGTGGCAATTCATTGGTACTGTACAGTACCTCCTTTAGCCTTGATGTAGTTTTTCGATAATATTAAGTTAACTAAGTTAGCATGTGATGGACCCTATCATATACATATAGAGTCTTATAAGGGCTTTTTGATGCAGTCCTGTGGACTGTCTGTGATCTCCACCACAGGGCTGTTGAGCTGAGAGCGGCCGCTGCTGGGCTGGGCTCTCTTGGCCAGTGCTTCTAGGCGGACCATGAGGGCTCGAGCTTTCTCCTGGGAGTAACGAGTCCAGGCCAGGGGCAGATGCACAGGAACCATCTTCCTATCTGCAGCCAGAGACGCACACAACACAAGATACTGTAACAACACTTTGTCAACTTGTCAGAGAGCTAAGGAGTGCTCTAAACAAAGATCATGGAATAATGACTGGTACTGTTTTTACCCTCTCTGCTGGTATGTTACTAGTGACAGTGTTGTTATTGAAAACATTGAGAATTACTTTGCTGTTACTATATTATTATTATTATTATTATTATTATTATTATTACCTCTACCAAGGAGGTTATGTTTTCGCTGCAGGTGTCTGTCTGTGTCTCTGTCTGTGTACAACTTAACTCGATAAGTACTGCACAGATTTGGATGAAATTTTCGGACAACTAATTTAGGAATTAAGGAAGTATCCATTTCCTGATCCATAGAAATACAATAAAATTGAGAATCAGACACTATTCACCACTAATACGTTTTTGTTTTTCCACAAAGCCAAGCAGTAAACATTCTAAATTGAATGACATTCCAATGTAGGCTACAGTATTAGGCAGGCTCTTGGTTAGTCTAAGAAATAGACTTTACCCACCCTGGAAAAACTTGCCACTGGGCATCCGAGTTGCCGCTGGGGAGATAGCAAGCCAGATGACCGTGTCAGCACCCTGCTCAGGGCTCCGCAGTCGACGACGCAGCGTCTCATAGAAGTCAGACATTGCCTTGGCAACCGCTGCCCAAACAGAGCCCAGTTAACCAATCAAAGCTAATGTGGAATCATTCATAATGTGTGATGTCATGCGGATGCACATAACTGACCATATTTGATGATAACATTCAACACCGATGATTCATTATACTTACTAGGAACACTATATTCCATGTAAAGTAAATGCTACTTTTTTTCATTTCAAGAATACATACAATACATACAATACAAGAATACCCCTCATAAGAAAATATGATTTTGTTAAAAGTCTATTTACTGTGTATATATTAAGTAAATAGGCCTGTGTTTTGGCAATCTTAGTAGCTGTGTATCTCTTGAGACAAGAACATAACAAATACTTTTATCATGCCTTCCTTTAGGGAAATTATTTCTCAGTGAGTGAAACATGTTCTCTTTTTGCATGTCTTCACCATGAATTAAAATGTTGTATTGAAGATATGAATCAGGTAAAAATATAGGCCTACATATTACAGTATTACAGCAATATTATACAATATTACAGCGGGCTGTAGAATGTGATGCGTACCTGGGGTATCAGCCCACCCTGGGTGCATGGCAGAGAAGTGAATCCTGGGATACGATCGAGCCCACTCCTCCGTCATCACCACCTGCTGCCTCTATGGTATAACAGATAATAAAACACATCCAAGCATTAACAGAACACAATGGTAAGTACCTGAGGTGCACTCACAAACTCCCTCTGTGACCCTTGTTGTGCCATACCATCTACCTTATTCTGTGCATAGACCATTGTGCTATCAAAGGACCTTTTTTCAGTCTGCAGGTCTGTAATGCGAAGTTTCTGAACCAGCATTCCTCCAGAGGAAACCGTGATCTGGGAGAACACACAGATTTGCATTGTGATCTTACGTTATGGTTACTGTTTTGTAAAGACCACACCTGCTTGTTTCTCAACAGAATAGACACAGAGACACAGATATAAAGTAAAAACAGGAGAAGATCCATTTCTTAGAGCATTGCTACCTGTAGGCAGATCTGCAAATAGCTACTGTAGATATCTTTGAATGTTGAGTGTCTCTTTTAATGCATACATTTTAACCAATGACTATGTCCTCTTAGGTAGCATACCAATATTCACATTTTATGAACTGAATACCAATTCATTCCGTTTACTCAAAATTGCAATGCTTAACCACTATTACTTATAATAAAACTTATAATGATCTTACACCAAAGGCACAATAAGGAAATACAGTCTCTCAATAAATCTGTGCTTTCTGTTCAGAATACAAGGCAAGAAAACAAAAATACAAAATGAATGGCAATGAACAGAAAGACAGGTGGACTGGACTGCAATGGCACATAAGACTTAGCTAGTTGAGAATGTTAGTATTCATGTGAACTCACTACTCTAGGATCACTGCTCCTTTCCAAAAGAGGTATCAGACCTTTGGTAAGGATATACACGCCTAGGGAGAGGGGGAGAGTACAGAGGATGTTAGGTAAAGAAAAACACGACACAATCGTTCAAGGATATCAACATAAGAGTGACGTGAGCCTGCAGAAGATGACATGGCATGTGTTTCATGATCATTAACTGACTGTCATTAAGTGTCATTCAGTTTTTGGGATGTAAAGTTGACACATTTGGGGATGCAGATACAGTATTACACAAAAACAGAATGACACTTAATAACAGCAGTCATAAACATGTTATATCATGCTTAAGACAGGCTCATGTCACTGTTATATAATTGACAACCTCAAGTAAAGATACCAAAGAGTCTGCCGTCACTAGAACTGAACAGACCAGTAAGGAAGGGATCTCTTTAGAAGGTGCCCTCGGCCCAAAGGGCCTCTTACCCATGGTGTTGATGGCAAAATTCTTCTCAAAACCTTCACCATTCACCTCTCGTCTATTCACCATACTCCCTGCATTGTTGATCTGTTACAGCCAATGAATGAGGAAATATATTAGGAAATGGACATGTGAACACCACAGAAAGGCAATGGGCTTATTTCACACCTGAACGTTCTGAGATTCTAAAACCATTCCATGATAGTAAACTGAACATTCTATCATTGAAATGCATTGAATTTATCCCTTTTTCTGACTTGGAAAAAAAATGGATAAAAACATTTAAAACATATCTAAATTCACTTTCTTTCAAATAATGCACATCTGAAGCCCACAATTCGGAACAGCTAAAGAGATCAAAGTGTTTTTACTTGCTTGTGCATGAATATTCTAGAAACTTCTATCTATCCGGGACTTCCCAATTTGTGGGCTTCCCATGTGCATCATGCTCAGCCTGCAGCTTCGTGCCCTGCAGCCGAACACCCTGTGATATTCTGCTAACAACATCACTCCCACTCGTGTGATGTTGCTTAAATGTCCAGCAATGTTCAGACACTGAGACATATATCTTTGCAATTTTGTATTTTATCAGTTGGTGTCTGACATTGACATGAGCTCCCAATCTGTTTTAGATAGAGTGGTGCAGGTCTGCCATAGATACTCTCAAGGGCCAACTTTCAATCACACTTAAAAAGGAAGGTCCACATGACAATTGCAAGAAGATGCTCACAAAAAGCTTTTTTTGCTGTGAAGTTTAGTGAAGTATTTGTATGATAGTTGTAATAGACACTGTGACCCACTTCTTTAGACTTCTTGATCATGACTATGCTTGTGATGGAGAAATAGGGTCAATGTATAACCAATTTTACAAGGAATTTAACATCTTTTTCAGTGTTTGCTGGAAGGGCATTATTTCGGTGCAACAGAAACGTTTTGACACAGTGTCTTCGTCAGAGTCAAAGACATGCGTCTGCCTCAGTGTCAAAGTGCGTCATGCTCAGAGTTTGACTCTGCATCAAAACGTTAGTCATCGGTTGCACCGAAATAAAGAACATCATCTCTAGGTGTAGTCTGAAGTAGCCTGTCTGGTTTTGCTGAGCTTTTTCAGTGTATTATTGAACAAAAATCATACCAGGACATTGAGGGATGAATGTTTACTCTTGAAGTCCTCTGCAAATTCCCAGACCTTGCGTGACTCTGACAAGTCCAGAATGTGGACATGAATATTCTGGGACAAGAGAACATGGTGAGCTAAATAAACTGCTTTTGAGCAAAGTTCCCATTTTCCAAACACAAGAACACTACACATGCAACTCACATTGTTACCAGCCTCCTTCACAATGTCCTCTCTAGCAGACTCTGCTTTCTCCTTGTTCCTGCACACCATGTGCACCGTCCCACCTAGCCACAGAAAACAACCAAACACCCACCCAGCTACTCTCAGATAGCTCAGCAAACACACAGAGCTGCCTCTAATTTGGAATCAAGCTTAGCGATGAGACTCTTTTTGTTTCATATGCACAAAATGATGTAGGAACTGTATTACTACAATTGTATATAATAATAATTATTATGTACTAATATGTAATAATAATTATGTAACAATAATTTATTGTTCATGCAATGGAAATGTATCAGTACATTCAAATCAAAAGTATGTAGATGCATTATAGGACGTATAGGGTAGAAAAAGAGACGGTCATTGTGTAAAGTGTTCTAACCAGCCTAAGGTCATGTGCACACTGCTGCAACACAGAAAAGTCTGCCTACTGTATATTTCCCGAGAGACATCCCCTGCCCTATGCATGCTTCACTGACCCTTCCTTGCTATGGCCATAGCAGTAGCCTTCCCAATTCCACTGTTGGCTCCTGTTATCATGAAAGATCGTCCATCCATGTCTACACTTAGGTCTTTCATCACAAAGTGTTTGGAGGCTGTTTCATATCCTCCCCTGTATCAACCAAAAACAATTCCTGTTATTTGTGGCATGCTGTCCATAAACATCCAAATAATAACAATAATACAACAATTGCATAATACCAGATTCCCGTGCCTTTGAGCGCAGGTATTTGACAACAACTAATTGAGAGGTCAACATGTTGCCATCAATGGACAATTGTCAGCCTGTGAAACAATCAATGGCCAGGCGCTTCGTGGACCAGAACAGCTGTCAACAAAGCCTTTGTGTGGTGATAGTCAGAGGGTGGCATAAGGGCAAAGGCAGAGAACAATGCATACAGCTGTAGTGGCATGATAAACTGATAAAGGTTAGAGATTTTATTTTCATTTTTTTTTTTTTTTTGTTGGGAGTGGAAAAGCTTTCTAATTGAGAACAAAACATTTATCCTGTACTGGTAATCTATCCCTGTGGGTTGTTTAGCCTGTCACATTTATGTTATAAGCATCAGCCTAGAGCTCTGTAAAATAGAGTTACAGTTTAGTTTAGTAGGCTATACATTACTTTGTGTGCAGTCAAACTTTAGGCCTATGTTTTTACAAGGGCATGCAACAACACAGCAAGAGCATTAAATCAATCATGGGTTTACTTTACCTTGTGTATTCTTGCATTGCTTTCAGAAACCACATAATATTCCGATACTTTGACATGATTGCTGCGCCTTTGGGAACCTCTATCCGTATGCGATTGATAGCTTTAGTACAGTGTAAGGCCAGCCTAGTTTCAATTCTTTGATACCCCCTAATGGCGTGTTCTTAAACTGCACGCACTATCTGCAATGGCATTGTCTAAAAATTAAGTTGCACAGGCCTACACATAATTAAAAACAATAGCTAAACTGAGTAGCCTATCAGACTCGCATTGGTTGCTAATTGTTGTATTGATGAGTGAACATAGATCACACTGTTTCAAGTACCATTTAAACATGTCACCAAGTGTGAAGTTCTGCTGAGAAGTTTCTATTGGTCTTTTTCTAGTTTATTAACCCTCTCGATTGTCTTTTTGAATCTTTTATTATTATTATTATTATTATTATTATTATTTATTATATGTATTACTGTTGTTGTTGTTCACAATGCAGTATATTCAATGCATTAGCCTACATTTTAGGCCTATAGACTACAGCACATCGGTAACGTTATGCCACACACACACACACACACACACACACACACACACACACACACACACACACACACACACACACACACACACACTTTTTTTAATTTTATTATTTGTGCAGGCTTCACTTGGTGACTGCATAGCGTAGATGAGACCAGTTTCCCTCACATTGGGTGGGTTATGAGGTCTGGAGAGACCATAGATAGACCGTACAAATTTGTAAATAGCCTATTCAAAAGGACATGGTCTTAGAAGTCTCAAACTGTAAGACGCAATGGAACAAACGTGTATTTGTCTATCCTTAGTTGTCGTGGATGCGATATACCTATCTTCCGTGACTCCTGTGTATGACTAAACTGGGATCCACACCTTTGCCAGCAGCAGGTGCATACTTGTAGCCAATCAGAGCGCGTTAAAGAGACGACGTAGAGTTAGGTATTCAACTACAATTTTCAGTGAGGGGAGGGGAGGGCTTCCGTGACTTTCTGTTTCGAAGGATTCTGGGAAAGACAACTATGCGAGCGCGCCCGTGCAGTGTCCAGCAGTGCGTGAAAAAAGTGTAATATTGATCTTGATCATATTTGGATCTCGAGTGGACAGTTGCGCGTTTCAGTATGGTAAGTTGATCACAATGACAAAAACGCTATTTGTTATGCGAAGTATGTAGCCTAGGCTACACTGTAACAATCACACCGGTGTAGCTACAAGTTGCTGCTGCACCTGTTGTTGCCACATCATTGCTCAACAATGTTAACGTTACATTTTGGCATTATAAAGCTAAACGACTGTAATCTTGCTCCGCGCAAAAAAAGGATATTAATACAACTTATGGCACATGGTCCGATCTCTTTGGCTACGTTTCAAATTAAAGTGAAGTGCCACTTAAACATTTTAAGAAGTGAAAATAAGGTGTAGGCTACTAGTTCCTTAGCACCTGTCCATTGTTATCAGGCGGAACAGGTTCCACTTCATTTGTTCCATGTAAATTCAATAGGCTCCATATCGCCATTAACTGCACCAGCCTTGCCATTGTCGGTGTTTTCGGATATAACGTTCGGATATAACTCTTTTACTCTAAATTACTCTGAGGTAACATATACAAAAACATAACGTTACACATCTAGCCTGTTTTGCCAACCAACCTTTGCGATACAACTTGACATCTTTACTTCTTGGAGGTAGGCCTAAAATGCATTGTTAACAAGTAAATTTGTAGCCTAGGCCTATTTATTATTATCCAAATTGTGAAGCTGTAGCCTAGGCTAAGACAGACTTTGTGAGGCATTGGAAACTTACACCCCATCACTGACCACAGTTCTCATTCACCCCTCAGTAGAGAGTGTACATTTCCTGTGTCTATTTCTGTAACTGGAGGACGATACAGTTCAATTGTGGATGACAAGATTCCCATTTTCTCAAGTGTCAAAACAAAACCAGGAAACACTTGGTTCCTGCTAGCATGTCCATAATTCTCTAAAGCTACAAGCTGGAAGGTGGGCCTGCCCAAACCCAGCTGCCTTTCTTTTTTTTTTTTTTTTTTGTGGCTTATTCACCGCCAGTACTGTCCATCTCCAGGTACTTGTCTAAGTCATCCTAATCTTATGCAATTCTACCATTACCAGCCTGGTTTTAAAACGCAGATTCAAGTGACCAACAACCACAGGCAGTAGATCCACAGCTCAAACATTCAGCAAAAGAATGAAATAAAAGTCCCATGAAATAGCTCACACGCGCCACATAATTGTATTATTGTTTCTGAGAGCTCGGCACAATAACGAGGCTATGTTCCACACTTCCTGACTCCTCAGTGCTTTGTGTGCGAGGGCTTCTGAGAGGTTATTGTTTAATTTGTTCTGTCAATAGCTAGTGGTGCTCGGTTGACCCCAGTGAGAAAAGCTAATAAAGGGGAGCTTTTTATAGTGTGTGTGTGTGTG